>ML781888.1:226604-260281 GCA_009831015.1 Picea engelmannii | reverse complement strand
ACCAATGGGATAGGAAAAAATTTCGTCGCTATTGCCACAAAAGTTCGTCGCTATAGCGACAAAAATCTCGACTAGGTTAAATTAAGATTTTCATCGATATTTCGACGAACTTTTGTGGCAATATCCACGAAAATCCTGCCCTATTTAAAAAAAATGATGAAACTAGTGGAAGCGTGGAAAATTTTCGTGGAATAATCCACCCATATGTAGTAGTGATTAAGGAGCCTCTGCTCCTCTATTCATAATATCTCCTACTTGGTGTGATATGTCACCTTGTCTTGCAAGCTAGTGGTTATGTGGCCTGTGTGTCCACCGTGTTGTCTCGAAGGGTTCTCACCTACTGTTGGTATGGTTGACTTCAATCTCACTATGTTGGTTCCATTGAGCGAACCCTTGATTATTCAGAGTCCATTTTTGATAAATTGAGCCAGTTATATCCTATTGGGAATCTCGTTGACTGTTATGAGTTGGTGGAATAACGTTGGCAGTGGTTTTGATTATTGGCTCATCTCTATTGATAGAGTTGATTACATAGTTGTAATCGAAAATGATTATTGGTATATAGTTGTTGCATTCTTTTATTGTGACAGTTGGATTGTTAACTTGACATTATTGTATGGTTTGATATGAATAGTCACATAAATGCTTATTTGCGTTGGTTTGTATGTTTTCTACAACATGGTATAAATTGAAATGATGGTCGCTGTTACTGTGTGTTTTAATTGCCCGATCGAGATTATTGCAATTTGAAGTGTTGATGATTGTGGCTTGGATTTACACTGTGTATGTTTTATGGATATCGTGCATCGTATCGTCTTATGGCACCATCAGGGATGGGCATGGGGTTCTTAGTGGTATGGTTTCATTGCAATTTAATTGTTAAAATTGGTTGAAGAAATGGAATCAAACATGTTTCAAAAGAGCTCGTGTTTGGGTTTGATTTTAGGAACTAATTTATGGACAATGGTTAAGGTTTTGATGCTGAACAGAGTTGAAAAAATGACTGCGTGTTCATTGGGATATTGTTTTGAATATTAAATGGAAGAAATGAGAGGAACAAAATTCTTTATACATGATGTTGAGGGCATATTGATTTTGAGTATTATGGCACTATATTAATTAAAAGGGGTGAATATTTAGATGTGGACAATGAACAAGTGTTAACACACATTAATTTTTTAATGGATCATAATAATCATTTAGTTGGCATTGGATTGTTTGCGTTAAATACTAATTGTTTTATGGATTACTTAATTGATTTTATGAACAATATCTGCTCTTTTCCCCAACCATTATTTCACTTTTCGCTAATTACAATCCCCCTCACCTTCCCATATTCATTATCCACTCCCTATTCCTAAAATTTAATTACAGTTGAAGGAAACTCTATATTATGGAAGTTCAAGATCGCAGGGATGGATTACAGTGATATATTCTTTGGTTTACATTACAGTTGATTGTTTGTCGTCTGTGAGCAGTAATCATGATCTTTTCCCCCTCACTTTAACATTTTTTCACCCAATACAACCCCTCTCATATCCCATAACCTTTTTTCACCCCCTGCTCATTGAAACCTATTAAAAAATTGTATGGATTGAATTGCATGGGTCTGATATGTTGCTGAGCCAAATTTTATTTCATATTTTAAAAGAGTTTTCATGTATGGTTGTTAAAGAAACTATTTGCTAATCAATTATGCATACATGAATGAGATTTTTCAGTAGAGGTAGCCATGGAAGAGCTAACCGAGGGAGAGGTAATTGGAACATGGGCCCTAGAAGGACAAGATTATCCATACACTTTGATGCAGAGTCGCAAGAGTTAGGCCAACTATTTCAAGCTGGGTTTTTTAATTGGATTGGGCAAGGAGTGGTCCAAACTAGGCCTGAAAAGCCTCCCTTCCAAGCCCCACAGGTCCCTGGTATCCCCGTGCCTCCTCATGTCTCACTGCAGCCTGAAGTTCCCGAAAATGACGGATGGCAAGAGATTGTCCACCCGACAGTCTCCCAACATCGCGACTGGCCTAACTTATCTTTACCTACTCCCACACCTATCAATCAAATTGTCCAAGATTCCCCTGTCCACTCACCAGTTCAGTCTTCCCATGCAAGCAAAAGGTTGAAAACCGAGGCCTACCATGCCCCTTACAAAGGAAAATCCACTACTGCCCCTTCCTCACCCTCAAATGACTCTGATAAAACTGTGTCCTCCCACATTCATTTGAGAGATTATTTCTCTCATGTGATCGACGATATTAGGCCTAAAGGATCCACAAAGCCTAAGGAAAATTCAAAGAGATCAAAATGTGACAGCAACAACAAGGGAAAGATTGCCTCCTAGAGTGGAAAACATGGATTTTAAGTTTTATTTATTAATTGTTGAGAACAATTGACTTCTGAATTTTTGGACAACTCACTATTTTTAGTTATATGGGTAATATATTTTGGAAATAATTTCAATTATCATTGAGAAAAATTGCCAAATATGAATGTGATTATGGTAGTCACAAGGAGGGATGTTTTGTTTGATTAACTAGTTGTGTTACGATTGTTAAAAGCTAAAGGGAGTCACAAGGGGTCCCACCTACTAGTTATTATTTATTTTAAAACCCTTATTATGATTTATTACTTTTCCCCCTTAACTAAAAAGTTGGTTGAGTTTTAGTTAACTTAACTAAGTAAGTAGTTCAAATACTTTAAGAAATTGTAATTTTCTTAAAGGAAAAAGGCAAGGGAGGAACAAGAGGAGAATAGAAGGAGAAGCATACTAAGGTTTTCTCTTTGAGTTTTTTTTGAGATAATTCAGTTTTCATTCATTCCTTAATTCATTAGGAGCCTAATTATTTTTTATGATAGCAGGGTCCTATTGTAGACAACAAGATTCAGGGATGAATTACATCATTTAGACACTTGTTTTTCAGAGGTGTTGATCTATCTTTGATAGTCTGTGTAGACTTGTCTGTTTGTGAATTAGTTTTCATGACTGACAAAGGCTAATGCGCAAAGTCGAGTGGGAAACAATCTATGGAAAGTTGATCCATCTTTTAAATTTCAATTTTTTACTTTCTGTCAGAAGTCCTTTTGTATGTTTCATTGGGGACATCTAAGTTTGACTTTGGTCCAAACATTCCTCAGGAAATTTTGTAAAGAGAGCGATTCTTTTGATGAATTGGAATGAAATAAAGGATTTCTTTATGTCTCATTTGTTTTGACTATTGAATTGGTGTCTTTAATTCTATATCCATATTTATTTCAGCATCTGTTATGTTCATAAAATTACATAAATAATGAATTTTTCAGCAAGCTTTTATTTATAAAAAAACAACCAAAGAACTTGTAATCAATACTTGTGAGTTAGGATACCAATTTTGATGGCTATAAACATAGGGTGATATTCCCATCTATCTTGCTTTAGCCAAGTAGGATCTGAAAATGCTTGAGGAAGACCATTTCATATATTTTCCTCAACATTTATTTGGCGACCATACTGGGGAGATCTTCAATATCTCTCTGGTTAATTTTTATGCTTGATTAGCATCAAATACATCTATTTTTTCTGATATTGATTCTTGGATTGTTTTATTTCTGAATAACTTTATCTGTTGCAAGGCAACCCAATATTGAGCCCGGTCTTCAAGATCAGACCAAAATTGCTTTGAATCTATTTAACACCATTTTAGACACTGCTAACATTCAGGCTGAGCTTAATCATTCTTGGGAAACAATTAAATGAGACATTAGTGCCCAAGAATGTTGGGAATATAGACGTAGACAACTTATAAATTAGCAATAAACTTCTCGTTCCTTCAACTTCGGCCTTCCTTTCATGTCCTTAGACTCTCGTGCCTCTAGGAGAAGAAGAGGATTACCACCTGAAATTAATCCTATTGCTGAAATAGGAAGAAAGAACATTGTGTTATCAACCCAACAAAGTGCTCTAAGGATAACCCTATCTAATTCATCCAGTTCATCTTTTTCTCGCTTACCTATCATCCACAAGATGGCATTTAGTGGTGGCTCTAGTGGAATTGGAAGTGATTCCTCCTCTCAGGCTTCAGTTTTATCAGTGACTGGTAGATTATATAGCCACCATATCCTTGTCCAATCTAGCACAAACCCCACCAAAGTCATAAAAAAGTATGGGCTTTTTCATTTTGAAGAAGACGCTACAACCACACCATGGCATGTTTCCTCTCCTCTTAACCTAACACCTGCTACTTGTTCACTTCCTAAATTCAAAGAAAATCTTTCCAGGTTTTCGAGAAATAAAACTGTCACTACAAATGAACACCTGGTGGAATTTTCCAATGCTTGTCACAACATATGAGCTAATGACAACGATACCTGCATGCCCTTATTTGTCAATTTCTTAGAAGGAAAGGCTGCAGCCAATTTATTTGACCTTCCGCCTAAGATTTTGTCTACTTGGGAGGTGTTAGTCTATTGGTTCAAATCTTGTTGGAAGGTTTACAATTGAGAGTAAGCTTGTCATTGATGGCAAGAACAATGATAATGGAAGAGGAGGAGCAACACTGAATGTTGGATCTTATTCAGAATCCCTGATGGCCGTCAGATATGAATTCAGAGAGGAGTAGCACGCAGTAGATGAGAATAGATCTCGGGCGTTCAATCTAAGCGCGGGGTACATCCATCGTTGGATCAGGGAGGACCTGCACGTTCATTACACGATGAAGTGGTGAAATCACGAAGGTGGAAAAAATCGCGAAGCGATGAAATCACGAAGTGGCGAAATAGCGAGAAGATCTGGGTCATAGGATATGGGGTATCTGCGAAGGCTCAATAGCCGTTAGATATGGTGAAGCTACAAGGTGGATAAGTCCAAGAGTCATCCAACTCTCCAAAGCTGTGAAGGAATCCTAACCTTCCATCGGGGACAGTCGTGGACCGTTGTTCAAGAGGACGCATGGTGAAAGATCAGAGCACCACAAAGACTCCATTTCAGAGTCTCGCCTATCACAACTTCAAGTCTCGCCTATCATGACTTGGAGTGACGAGAATATCCATCTAAGGATCAGTGAGATGCAAGATCACAAAAATATCAGGACCGTCATATCACCAAGAACGAGGACCGTTGATATGAGCTCCATCTCGAAGCTTCGCCTATCGCGACTTGGAGTGACAAGAAGCTCCATCTTAGGAACAATGATATGCGAAATCATGAGTTAACCGTAACCGTCAGATCAAGGTATGATCTAGACCGTTGATCCGACTCCATTTTAGAGCTTTGCCTATTGCGACTTGGAGTGACGAGAACCTCCATCTTAGGAACAACAATATGCGAAATCGTGAGTTAACCGCAACTGTCAGATCAAGGTGTGATATGGAACGTTGATTTGACTACATTTCGGAGCTTCGCCTATCACGAATTGGAGTGACAAGAAACCACATCTAAGGAACCGTGAGATGCAAGATTGCAAAAAGATCAGGACCGTCAGATCACCTAGAACGTGGATCGTCGATCTGAGCTCCATCTCAGAGTTTCGCCTATCGCGACTTGAAGTGATGAGAGCCTCCATCTAAGGAATAGTGAGATGCGAGATCGCAGAAATATCTAGACCATTGATTCATCAAGATTGTGGGCTGTCGATCAAGGTCAATGAAGATCATGAGTTGGAAACGCCTTTTAGCACAGACAGTGGTCACTGCCTGTGGTCATGTGGAGGAAGGACCTAGTGCAGATAAGCTCCGCCTCGAAATTTCGGGGATCACGTCTGGTACGAATGCCAAAATACCGAAAAGGTGAAATGTCACTGTAACTGGTGGTCACTGCCTGTGGTCATGTAGAGGAGGGAGCTAAAGCATCCAAGCTCCTTTTCGGAGCTCGCAACATGAAGAGTCAAGATGCCTCATCGTAGAATCTCTGAATTGCGAAAGTGCGAAATGCATAAATCACGACAATATCCTTCAGAGATAATCCACTGGTGTAGACGAAACTGAAGGATATCGGAGGGCTACTATTGCACGTCATAGTGTCACTGCCATAAATCACTGAAGGTTTCTGCCAGAAGACTCGAAGACACTTCAGGGTGATTGATAGAGGAGATGAAGAGTCTCTGAGAATTTTCAAGAGGGATGAAGATGCTCATGGAGGTGATTGACAGCTGGATGAGCAGTGTAGCCTGTAACTGGAATAGAGAAGGTGAGCTCGTCTATCACAGAGAAGACAAAGAGTCTCAACTGCCAAAGAGGCAGAGGAATCTTAGCATAACATACAGTGATGCTGAACGAGTGGAAAAATGGCCAGAGAAGCTGAAGAGTCACGATGATGATCATACAGAGCACTCGAGTTGTGGAGGATATCAACGTGGTATGAGTATGCAGTGGGATTACACACATTGCATGCACAAGGTGCACAAAAGCTATAAATACACAGTACAGAGAGGAGATGGGGTCGCTATTGTTGCTAGAGTTGCGGTGGATGTTGTTGTTGAAGATGATTCATGCATGAAGAAGGATCATAGTGCAACAGCTGAAAAGAACAGAAGAAGAACTGTGCAGCGAATGGACATGGTGCATAGAGCATAAAAAGCAGAAGATCAGAATGGACAACGGACGCATGCTGGAAGACAGTGAGGAAGTATGAGTAGCAAAAATCTTGTAGAACAATGATGAGACTGGTAAGCTGTTATTAAACACTATATCACTGTAATAGGTTTCAATATTTCATATTCATAATCCAGGGTGGTTGGGAGGTGCTAGGGAGGACTGGTGTCCTCAAAGGTTCAAGTGGGGGCTTGAACACAGGGAGTTGGTGCTTCCTTCTAGTTGGTGCTAGAGAAACCAGGGAGTTGGTGCTTCCTTGTAGTTGGTGCTAGAGAAACCAGGGAGTTGGTGCTTCCTTCTAGTGGGTGCTAGAGAAAAACATAGAGTTGGTGCTCTCAACAAGTTGCAGCTTGCAAAATAGAGGTTGTAGCCTCACAATGAGTTGGTGCTCAAATGTATGATAATGTAAAGAATGCAAATAATACTTATCATATAAAGAAGAAGAGGTTTTCACCCTTTATGGGTTTCCTTGGGAAATATCTGTCTCTGTGTTTCTCATATATGTGACTGATGCTGTATGTGCCATTGTTCATTTCCCTGCATTATTGTGATCATCATTGAGTGCCTTGTAAATATTTTAAAAGAAGCATAATTGTTTAAGCATGGTAACAACTGGTTCACCCCCCCTCTCAATTGTCCAACATTTGGTATCAGATCTATCCCCTTTTATCTAAGGGTAGATCCTAGAGCTTAAACATGTCAAGCCATGAAGGAAATTCAACCAATAAGGCCCCTCTATTCAATGGAACAAACTTTGCCTTCTGGAAAGTTAGAATGAGAACCTACATAATGTCGTTAGGTGCAGAGGTCTGGGATGTGGTAGATACTGGTTATGTAAATCCAGTTGTGCTAGCTAATAAGGATGACAAACTAGAATTTAGCTTCAATGCTAAGGCTATGAATGCTATATTGAGTGGGCTTGCAGAAGCAGAATTCGTAAAAGTTATGCACCTAGGAACTGCCAAAGAAATGTGGGACAAACTCATTAGCAGCTATGAGGGTAATGAGAAAGTAAAGGATGCAAAACTTCAAACCTACATAATACAGTTTGAACAGCTGACGATGAAGGAATATGAAACTGTTGGAAAATACTTTCTAAGAGAAGAAGAAATAGTAAATGCAATGAAGGCACTTGGTGAAACAATTGATGAACCTTCTTTAGTTCATAAAATCTTGAGATCTCTCCCAGATAGGTTCAACCCGAAGGTCTCTGCTATAAAAGAACTTAATGATCTAAAAGCCTTGGGGTTTGATCAACTGCTAGGAAAATTGACTACATATGAAATGAGAATAGTTAAAGATAAACCTACCTCCAGAGAAGCATCATTTAAAGTAGACAAGAATGAGGATTCTGAGCCCAATGAAATTGAAGCAAAATTTGTGAAGAGACTGAAGAAGGGATCAGGCAAATACAAAGGTAAACTTCCTTTCAAATGTTTCAACTATGGTAGGATAGGCCATTTTGCAAATAAATGTCCCCACAAAGGAAAGGACCAGACATGTGATGATGAGGAGAAGTACAAACACAAAAAATTCTTTAAAGAGAAAAACTTTAAGAAGAAAAGTCTGTGCGTAAACAATGCTGATGATCCTTCAGATGATGAAGAAAATGACTCCTCTATTGAAGATAAACTAAATGAATTCATAATTATGGCCAAAGAGGATTATGATAATAAAAGCACAGGGAGTGATGAAGAAGAAACTGTGGTTGACATGGAAGGAGAACTAATCAATGCACTGGAAGAGATTGACAGACTAAGAATCAAGAAGAGAAATCAAAGACAATTGTTGATACAGTTCGAGAAACACAGTAAAGAACCTGATGAAGACCTTGTCCTACTAAAAGTAGAATTGGAAGAGGTAAAGAAAATCGAAGAGATTCTGAAACAACAACTATCAGAAAAGAAGGAAAGATGTGAAGCATTAGAACAAGAAGTAGTGAAAACGAGGAAAGAAATGGAGAAGTTTCAAGCCTTGTATAATCAGAATCTGTCAAGTATCAAAGCCTCAGAAGGATTGGCCACCATTCTGAATCAACAAAGGAATCCAAAGATGAAAACTGGCTTGGGGCATGAAGAGGGATCAAGCAGTGGTAATCTAGGAAATGAAGAACCCATCAAGTTTGTCAAAAGTACAACCAATGACAATAACAATCCTGCAGAAACAAAGGAAGACAATAAACCGCCCAGGTTGAGTAAGGTAAAAAATGCCAGATCTGAATCTATAGAACAAAGAAGTAATGTGCTCACTGCTGAACGACGTCATCAGTCTGGAAGAAATTGATTTTCTCAAAGAAGACAACCATTTTCCAGGTACAAAGAATTCTTTTATGGCTATTGTTTCTACTGTGCTAACTTTGGTCACAAAGCTGTAAATTGTTCCTTAAGATTTAGACATGAGCAATTAAGATTTCAAAGGAATAATTACTTGCCACAACAAAGAATGATGCATCCAAGTAACAAACCTTCACTGATTGCCAATTGCCAAATTAAGTCCAGGGACATGCAATTAAAGAGGTCAAGAAATAATCAACAGTTAATGAGTAGACAACGCTGTACCAATAAGTTTGACCTGTTGAACAATGAGATTGAATGCTACATCTGTCATAACTATGGACACAAATCTATGGACTGTCGTTTAAGGGAATATAAACCAGATTCAAAATCTCCCGCTGAAAATGTCAAGTTTTGGAAGAAGGAAAGTGACAAGTGTGGATTAGTGTTGTCCACTCAAAGAAAATTGAACCCTTGGTATATAGACAATGGATGATCCAAACACATGACGAGAGACAAAGGCAAGTTTCTATCTCTAAGTGAAAGCAAATCAGGAAACATAACCTTTGGAAATGATGCTCCTGGGAAAATAAAGGGCAAAGGGATGGTGAGCTTAAGTAATGGAAAAGGAAAAGCCCAAGATGTTCTACTTGTGGATGGGCTGAAACATAATCTGCTCAGTTTAAGTTAAATGTGTGAGAGGATGCGAAGTGTTGTTCATGTCCAAGGACTGCAAGATAAAGTCTGTAAACTCAGGACAAGTGGTGGCCAAAGGCATAAGGACAAAAAATAATGTATATGTGCTGAAAGAAAATATAGAAGAATGTAATCTAAGAAAACATGATGAAAGCTGGTTATGGCATAGGAGACTTGGACATCTAAACTTTGACCACTTAATCAAAATCAAAAACCTCGAGGCAGTAAAATATCTTCCGAGAATATCAAAGCCCCAAGATTCAATGTGTAAACCCTGTCAAGTAGGGAAGCAAAACATGACACAATTTAAGTCCAAGAGATTTACTTCAACATAGAAACCACTCCAACTAGTTCATATGGATTTATGTGGACCATCAAGACAGGAAGGCACAGGGAAATAAAACTACTTCATGCTGATTATCGATGATTACTCCAGACTTACTTGGGTTGCATTTCTCAAAGAAAAACCTGAAGCATTTGAGAAGTTTAAAATATTTAAGGCTTTAACAGAGACACAAACAGGAAAGAGGTTAAAGGCAGTAAGATCAGACCGAGAGGAGAGTTTATGTCAAGAGACTTCAAGGAATTCTGCGATGAACATGGGATCAAGAGAGAATACACAATCCCAAGAACTCCACAACAAAATGGAGTTGTTGAGAGGCAAAACAGAACAGTGCAGGAAATGGCCAGGTCAATGATGAATGAGAAGAACATTGGTCAAACCTACTGGGTAGAAGCAATACACACAACAGTCCATGTGCCTAACAAATCCCACCTCAGACCACAAAATGACAAGACACCTTATGAATTATGGTTTGGAAGAACTGCCTCAATCAAACACTTCAGAGTCTTTGGGAGTAAATGCTACATAAAGAATAATGATGAGAACCTCGACAAATATGATGACAGGGCTGATGAAGGTATCTTCTTAGGGTATGCTACAAACAGTAAAGGATATAGATGCTATAATAAGAGGCTGCATAAAATGGTTGACTGTATTGATGTAAAAATTGATGAAGGAATCCCGACAAGAGAGGTACACAATAATGAGTCTTCTACAGAAGACATAGCTAAAGCTGAAGATAAATAGGTCCAAGAATTAGAAAATGAAGACTCTGAATCAGATGAAGACTCAGACACTCAGACAGGCTCAAATCAACAATCAACTACAAATTCCTCCTCCAGAATCATTCAAAAGAATCATCCTGCAAGTCAGATAATTGGAGAAAAAGAAAAAGGTGTACAAACCAGGAGAAAGCTAATCAAAACCACTGAATAATATCATATAACTTTCATATCCATGCTGGAACCCAAGAATTTCAATGAAGCCAACAAAGATGATCACTGGGTTAAAGCAATGAATGATGAACTTGATCAGATTGAGAAAAACAATACGTGGGAGATGGTTCAGAGACCTGAAGGTAAAAATGTCATTGGCTCCAAATGGATCTTTAAGAATAAGTTGAATGAGCAAGGACAAGTTATCAGGAACAAATAAAGGTTAGTCTGTAAAGGTTATGCTCAGATAGAAGGACTGGATTTTGGTGAAACATTTGCGCCCATAGCAAGATTAGAAGCTATCAGAATGTTTCTTGCCTATGCTTGTCATAAAATGTTTAAAGTCTACCAAATGGATGTCAAGTCAACCTTTCTAAATGGATATTTAAGTGAAGAAGTCTATATGGAACAACCAGAGGGTTTCAAACTGTCTGATAACCCTGACTTAGTATGCAAGCTGAAGAAAGATTTATATGGTTTAAAATAGGCCCCTCGAGCCTGGTATCACAGACTGGATACGTATCTCAAAGACAAAGGGTTCAAGAGAGGAACAACTAACAACAATTTGTATATTAAAACAAAGGATAATAATTTGCTCATCGTACTGGTCTATGTAGATGACATCATCTTTGGATGTAATAAGGATTCATTGGTACAATTTTTTGCTTCTGCCATGGAGTCTGAATTTGAAATGTCTATGATAGGAGAACTGCCATTTTTTCTTGGTCTACAAATTACTCAGAGGCACGAAGGGATGTTCATTTCTCAAGAAAAATATCTAAGAGAAATGTTGAAAAGGTTTCAAATGGAAGATTCTAAACATGTGGGTACACCTATGGTAACTGGATGTAAATTAAGAAAGGATGATGATTCACCTGATGTTGATCAAAGCTCATATCGATCAATGATAGGAAGCCTGCTGTACAACACAACATCTTGCCCAGACATAATGCATGCTGTAGGAATGGTAGGAAGATATCAGGCTGCACCTAAATAGAGTCATTTTCAAGCTGTCAAAAGGATATTCAGGTATTTGAAAGAAACAATGACTTATGGTCTGTGGTATCCCAGAAATCAAAATCTTTAGCTGACTGCTTATTCAGATGCAGATTGGGCAAACTGTGTCGATGAGAGAAAAAACACCAGTGGAGGAGCATTCTACCTGGGTGACTCCTTAGTAGCCTGGCTTAGTAAAAAGCAAGGTTCCATTTCTTTATCAACCACAGAGGCAGAGTACATTACTGCTGCTACCTGTTGCACTCAGGTATTATGGATGATTTAGACACTTGCAGACTTGGAGGTAAAATACACTGCACCGATCCCAATTCATTGTGATAACACTAGTGCCATTAGTATGTCTAAAAATCCTGTCTTCCACTCCAAGACCAAGCATATTCCCATAAAATATCATTTGATGAGAGAGCAAGTCTCCAATCAGATTGTTAAGGTCCATTACATTCCAACCACAGAACAAATTGTAGACATTTTTACTAAACCTCTACCCAAGACACCATTTGAATATCTTAGACAGAAGCTGGGTGCTATCCTGTCTCACATGTAAGAAAGTCCATCCTGTCAGTGGGAGTCTTGTATTGAGTGCATATCTGATACCTCATAAAATTACTGCAACAACTCAGGGGGAGTGTGTTTTCTTTGACATTGATGTCAAAGGGGGAGAAAAGGAGTGGTCCGGATCGGATGCTACAGTTGGAGGTCCAAGCAGATTAGTGAATTCATTTAGGGTTGCCATCAATGCTAAAGGGGGATATTGTTGGAAGGTTTATAGTTGAGAGTAATCTTTTCATTGATGGCAAGAACAGTGATAATGGAAGAGGAGGAGAAACAGTGAACGTTGGATCTTATTCATAATCCCTGATGACCGTCAGATATGAATTCAGAGAGGAGTAGCATGCAGTGGACGAGAATAGATCTCGGGCATTTGATCTAAGCACGAGGTACATCCATCATTGGCTTAGGGAGGACCTGCACGTTCATTACACGACGAAGTGGCGAAATCGTGAAGGTGGACAAAATCACGAAGCGACGAAATCACGAAGTGGCGAAATCATGAGAAGATCTGGGCCGTAGGATCTAGAGTATCTACGAAGGCTCAATAGCCGTTAGATATGGTGAAGCTGCAAGGAAGATAAGTCCAAGTGTCATCCAACTCTCCAAAGCTGTGAAGAAATCCTGACCGTCCATCGAGGACAGTTGTGGACCGTTGATCAAGAGGACGCCTGGAGAAAGATCATAGCACCACAAAGACTCCATTTCAGAGTCTTTCCTATCGCGACTTTGAGTGATGAGAATCTCCATCTAAGGATCAACGAGATGCGAGATCACGAAAAGATCAGGACCATCAGATTACCAAGAATGAGGACCATTGATCTGAGATCCATCTCGGAGCTTCGCCTATCGTGACTTGGAGTGACGAGAACCTCCATCTTAGGAACAACGATATGAAAAATCGTGAGTTAACCGCAACTGTCAGATCAAGGTATGATTAGGACCGTTGATCCGACTCCATTTCGGAGCTTCGCCTATCACGACTTGGAGTGACGAGAACCTCCATCTTAGGAACAACGATATGCAAAATCGTGAGTTAACCGCAGCCGTGAGATCAAGGTGTGATCTGGACCGTTGATCCGACTCCATTTCGGAGCTTCGCCTATCATGACTTGGAGTGAAAAGAACCCACATCTAAGGAACCATGAGATGAAATATTGTGAAAAGATCAGGATCGTCAGATCACCTAGAATATGGATCGTCGATCTGAGCTCCATCTCGGAGTTTCGCCTATCGCGACTTGAAGTGACGAGAGCCTCCATCTAAGGAACAATGAGATGTGAGATCGCAAAAATATCTGGAACGTTGATTCATCGAGATCGTGGACCGTCGATCAGGGTCGATGAAGATCATGAGTTCACAGCGCCTTTTAGCGCAGACAATGGTCACCGCTTGTGGTCACGTGGAGGAAGGACCTAGTGCAGATAAGCTCCGCCTCAGAATTTTGGGGATCGCGTCTGTTATAAATGCCGAAATATCGAAAATGTGAAATGTCGCTGTAACCGGTGGTCACCACCTGTGGTCATGTAGAGGAGGGAGCTAGAGCAGCCAAGATCCTTTTTGGAGCTCGTAACATGAAGAGTCAAGATGCCTCATCGCAGAATCTCTGAATTGTGAAAGTGCGAAACGCATAAATCATGAAAATATCCTTCAGAGCTAATCCAACGGTGCAGATGAAACTGAAGGAGATGGGAGGGCTACTATTGCACGCCACAGTGTAACTACCAAAAACCACTAATGGTTTCTTCCAGAAGACTCGAAGACACTTCGGGGTGATTGACAGAGGAGATGAAGAGTCTCTGGGAATATTCAAGAGGGATGAAGATGCTCATAGAGGCGATTGACAGCTGGATGAGCATTGTAGCCTGTAACTGTAACAGAGAAGGTGAGCTTGTCTGTCACAGAGAAGATGAAGAGTCTCAACTACCAGAGAGGTTGAGGAATCTCATCATAACATACAGTGATGCTGAATGAGTAGAAAAATGGCTAGAGAAGTTGAAGAGTCACGATGATGATCAGACAAAGCACTCGAGTTGTGGAGAATATCGAAATGGTATGAGTATGCAGAGGGATTGCATGCATTGCATGAACAAGGTGCCAAAAAGCTATAAATACACAATACAGAGAGGAGATGGGGTTGCTGTTGTTGCTGGAGTTGCTGTGGATGTTGTTGTTGAGGATGATTCATGCATGAAGAAGGATCAGAGTGCACCAGCTGAAAAGAAAAGAAGAAGAAATGTGCAGTGAATGTACATGGTGCATAGAGCATAAAAAATAGAAGATCAGAATGGGCATCAGACGCATGCTGGAAGACAGTGAGGAGGTCTGAGTAGCAAAAATCTTGCAGAACAATGATGAGACTGGTAAGCTGTTATTAAATACTATATCATTGTAATAGGTTTCAATATTTCATATTCATAATCCAGGGTGGTTGGGAGGTGCTAGGGAGGACTGGTGTCCTCAAAGGTTCAAGTGGGGGCTTGAACACAGGGAGTTGGTGCTTCCTTCTAGTTGGTGCTAGAGAAACCATGGAGTTGGTGCTTCCTTCTAGTGGGTGCTAGAGAAAAACAGAGAGTTGGTGCTCTCAACAAGTTGCAGCTTGCAAAACAGAGGTTGTAGCCTCACAATGAGTTGGTGCTCAAATGTATGATAATGTAAAGAATGTAAATAATACTTATCATATAAAGAAGAAGAGGTTTTTACCCTGTATGGGTTTCCTTGGGAAATATCTGTCTCTGAGTTTCTCATATATGTGACTGATGCTGTATGTTCCATTGTTTAGTTCCCTGCATTATTGTGATCATCATTGAGTGCCTTGTAAATATTTTAAAAGAAGCATAATTGTTTAAACACGGTAACAAATGATTCACCCCCCCTCTCAGTTGTCCAACATATCTACCTATGGGAAATCTAAAATCCTAGCTGAGCAGTTACGTGAATACAATAACATCGCCTATAGGGATGGTGAGACCATCAAGTCATTCAACTTGCATTTCACTAAGTTATACAATCAAATCCCTGAACTCATTCAACCTCAGAACCAAGCTTCTTTCATGCATTACTACAATGCGTTACCTTCCCCCTATCATCATAGGTTTGAGGAAAAATCCATTGATAACCTTGGTTCCTCTTTGCATACTTGTTTGGAGTATGAGGAACAAATTGAAAGAACATGTCTTACTCAGGGAGAATTAGTTAAAAAGACATACATGTCCACCCTCTTATAGCTAGTACAAGATATGAATAATCGTATGATAGCGTATGAGCGGAAGGGAAATGTCTCCCCTCTCACCCCTGGAGCTTCATCCTCTTCTGCACCCCACTTTAAAAATCCAATTGAAAATATTTTTCAGCCTAAAGCTATCTTGCCTCGAAGTTGGGGTAAATTTTGCGAGGAACACCACGAGGAAGCCACATGCGAGGTAAGGAAGAGTGTCAGAGATAATATCTTTGGTAAAATATCAGAAACTACCATCGCTGTCCTAGATTTTGCAGAGCCAGAATATGTCATGATAATCAATACTAGGAACAAATGCTATGCTCCCAAAGACAAATTTGATCCTCCCCGCAATTCTTCTAGCCCAATCTCATCCTCTCTAGCTGCTACTGTTCAGGTTCATAAAGTTCCTGATAGTCAAGGGATTACCTCCCCTCTCCCCTCTTCCAAACACAATATTCCGAATCAGTTGGCCAATATCAAAGCAGATGCCACCCTTTTGGACATGGTTGCAGTCCCTGAACAACAGAGGCATCTGAAACAATTCATGGAAGGAGAATATTCCATTGTATACAACCTCTCTGAAGAGGTAAATGAAGAGGATTCATATGTAAATAAAGTAGGTGTACATAACTTTAGATGCCCTGTAAAAAATCCCCCTTTTTATATTTCTATAAAGATTATGGATAAGATCACCCATTGTTTCCTCATTGATGGTGGTTCGGGCCCAAGTGTGATGTTGAAGATTATTATGGAAGAGATAGGCTTGTCTTGTACAAATGAAAATGCCAGGAGCATGCTCTCTTATAATAGTCTACAACAAACGACCATAGGTGAGATGAAATGTGTGACCTTAGTTTTGTGCGCACACCCTGAAATAAGGACAACCCTTAGTATTAAGGTAATTGATATGCCAGTAAGAAATTACTCAATCATCTTGGGAAGATATTGGCAAGATTTGACAGGTGGATATCTCTCACTTGACGAGACACATTTATCCATTCCTCAGAATGGTAAGAACATTATAGTCCTTAGAGAGGGAAGGATTTCACCCTAAATAGAGAGTGTCTCACAACCTAATGTGAACTATATTGAAGAGGACCTAGGAGTGTATTCCATATTCGCTGAGGAGGATAATGTTCCCTTGGAACAAATTGATTTAGATGATGGTATGTGGCACATGCACTTTGATGGTTCATGCTCTAGTGAAGGTAACAGATCTGGCATTATCTTGATTTATCCTATAGGAAAAATCCATAACGTTTCTTATAGGTTGGAGTTTGCTTGCACGAACAATGTAACTGAATTCAAAGCTTTATTATTAGGCATTGAAAACTCTTATAATCTTGGTTGTGGTCACCTTTCAGTTTTTGGAGATTTCAAGCTTGTTGTGAACCTTGTACATAATATTTACTCTCCTAGCAACAAGTTGATGAAATGATACATCCAAACTATTTGGGCACTTATCTTGAACGTATTATCTTTCAAAATTACTCATGTTAAGAGGGAGTTAAATTCAATGGTTGATTGGTTAGTTTTTTTTGCAGCTTCTCCTAATCAACAACTTCTTCTACACAGACCTGATTGTACTTTTCAATCTCTATATCATCCACATATCCATGAAAATATAGAATCTTGGCAGGTCTTCCTTAACGATGAGAGCATCTATGATTTCATTCAAAATGAACCTTATAAGCCCAAGGAAATTATATCCATAGAAGATAACAATATTCCTAAAGGTTTGAATCCTCTAGAGAGTTCGTTCTCATCGAGTGACGTAGGCAATAAAGAGAAACAAAAACAAGAGGAGTCAAAAAGGAAGGGGGCTGAAACTATCTCCTTGAACATTGGGACACTCGAAGCTCTAAAGAATGTTAAAATAGGTTCCAAATGTTCTGATGATGAGAAAATGAAGTTTGCCAAGATACTTGGTGAATTTCAAGATGTTTTTGCTCTCATACAACATGCTATTCCCATCAAGGAAGGCATAAAACCTGCTCGGAAAAAACAAAGACCTATCAATCCCGCACTGGAAGCAATTATTTGAAAGGAGTTGGAAAAACTCTTGAAAGTTAGAATCATCTTTCCAGTCAAATATTCCAAATGGGTTTCCAATTTGGTTCCTATTCGGAAATCGACTAGTCAGATCAGATTATGCATCGATTTTTGTGCATTAAATTGAGATAGTACAAACGATCACTTTCCTCTCCCTAACATGGAAATGATTTTGCAGCAAGTTGCAGGGTCACAATTGATGTCCTTACTTGACGGTTTTTCCGGTTACAATCAAATCAAGGTAAAAAGGGCAGACAAATATAAAACCACCTTTATTACTCATTGGGGTACCTTTACTTATGAACGTATGCCTTTTGGCCTATCTAATGCAGGTGCCACTTTTCAAAGAGCTATGCAAATAGCCTTCAACGATTTGATCAACAAGATCATTTAGATCTACCTTGATGACTTTATTATTTACTCTAAAACCTGATCATATCATTTTGGTCATATGAAAAGAGTTCTCATGCGATGTAGGAAATTTGGCATCTCTCTAAATCCTTCTAAGTCCATTTTTGACGTTACTGAGGGAAATATACTTGGACACATTGTTTCCGATTCAGGAATAAGCATTGATCCTGAAAGGATTGCTTCTATCCTTAATCTTCCTGCTCCCACTTCCAAGAAGGAGGTTCAAGATTTTATGGGGGTTATTGACTTCGTTCATAGGTTTGTTCCATATTTTTATGTGATGGTCAAACCAATTCATAATCTGCTTAAGAAATATTGTTCTTTTTCTGGGACAGATGATGTCGAAAATTCTTTTGCAGGGATCAATAAATAAATCAGTTCCGCACCGATTTTGGCAAAACCGGATTTTGAGAAGGAATTCACGATATATACTAATGCCATCGAGGAAGCGGTTTCTGTTGTCCTCATGCAAAATGATGACCAAGGTAATGAAAAACTAGTGGCTTACATGATTCAAAGTTTTTCTGATGATGAATTTAAATATTCTTTTATTGAGAAACATGCTTTCACTCTTGTTAAAGATGTTGAGAAGTTTCACCACTTCATCTTAGGTAAGCATACGTTGGTAAAAGTCTCTTTACTTGTTGTCAAGTTTTTTCTCTCACAGACTTATCTTTCAGGGAAGCTTGCACATTGGCTTGCCAAGATCCATGAGCATGATTTGAATATCATAACTTCTACCTCTATCAAGGGACGTGAATGAGCCCTTCACTTAGCTCAACATGCCGATAATAGTGAAGAAATTGATGTAGATGATAGTTCCCTGTCAAATATCTTTTACATTGATAACCAGATCCTTCGTATGTCTGAACATCCCTGATATAAGAATTTAGTTTACTACTTACAAAACCAAAGATGTTCGGACAACTTAGACACTCACCAAAGGAGAAGACTCCGTCTTGAATCCGCAAGATACATCATTATAGGATACTTCTTGTTTCGAAGATCTGCTGACAGTGTGTTGCCCCACTGTGTGAAAAGTGAGGATGCACAAAAATTGTTGCAAGAAGCCCATGGTTCTTCAAATTCTATCATTCATGTAGGAGGCCATTTTTCCGCTAAAACCACCGCTTTCAAAATTATTAGGAAAGTATACTATTAGCCTTCAATATTTCGTGACTCTTATGTTTTTTTGAGATCTTGGGACAAGTGCCAAAAATTTGCTAGGAAAGAACGCCTTTCACCCATGCCATTACAACCTGTCCTCCTAGAATTTCCCTTTTCAAAGTGGGGATTGAGTTTTATTGGTCCTATTAATCCTCCATATTCAACAGGACATGTTTTTATTTTGACAGCCACAAACTATTTTACAAAATGGGCTGAAGATGTCCCACTTAAGCATTCAACAGACGATCAGGTAATTTCTCTCCTTGAAAATAAAATCTTTTCCAGATTCGGTCTTCCATTGGAAATTATTACAGACAACGGTCCTGCTTTCATTTCTTCTAAGATGACCCAATTTTTAGCTAAGTTGGGGGTTAAATATTTTACCTCATCATCTTATTATCCCCAAGGGAATGGGGAGGCTGAGTCTACCAAAACAAAATTGGTGAGAATCATCAAAAGGCTCATCGAAGATAAGCCTCATCAATGGCACACTCTCCTCACTTACGCCCTTTGGGAAGATCGAACTACTGCCAAGGTAAGCAATGGTTTCATTCTTTCCATATTTTTTATGGTCAAGAATCCCTCCTGCCTACTGAGCTGGAACTTTCTTCCTTAAGGTTGATGCTACAGATCGAAGAATTAAATTATTTTTATGTTTCACAAAGGATAAATGCACTCCTAGCTTTAGATGAGTGAAGGATGTTTTCCTTGGATAATATAAAAAGGAGACAATAGACCATTAAGAAGTATTTCAACAAGAGTGTCAAAAATGTTAAATTTAAAGTCAATGAAAAAGTCTTGCTGTGGGATTCAGCTCACGCTGATAGGGGAAGACATTCGAAATTTCAAAAATTATGTTGGGTCCTTTCAAGATTGCTTTTGTCCTAGGTACTAACTCTTACATTCTAAAATATTTACAGGAACGATTGTTTTCCTACAACACTATCTGTTCTCACTTGAAACATTACGTGGAACCAACTTGAAAGTTTTAACGCTGTTTGGATTTTCTGTATATTAGTAGTCTAGTTATGCTTTCATTTTTCCACTGTTTTTTATTTCTTATTTTATAGTAGTTCGATTTCCCGTTTTTTTTTATTAGCTTTCATGCTTCTCTTGCATTTCTATTATTTTATTTATGTTGTTTTAAGTTTTGTAGTTCTATTTCTGTCATGATTTTTATTACTTTAATCATTCAATTGATTTTTGGTCAAGAATAAGATGTTGGATCAGTTCTGCCACAGTGACACTCATGCAAGATATTGTTAGTCAATAACAATCAAGCTTACACAACTATTATGATGTTCCCCCTGGAGGCATAGTTGAATTTGTTATCTACTTTCACTGCTGTCTTATATATAAATTTGTTATCTCCCGCTTCTGCTTTCCATTTCTTCATCCATTTGAGAAATTAAAAGAGCAAGTCCATAAAATTTTCTCCTTGAAGTAAAGAGGAGGTTCCGGTTGAATGATTATGCATACATGGATAAACCCCCTCATACTTAACATTTTTCATGAGTTATTCCCAAATTCCCGGTCATTTTTCCATTAAATCCGCTCACTTCCACCTGTTGCATAATCTTCCTGGTTATATCTTCTTGACCTGCTGTTATTGGTCTACGAAACCATGTGTTCTGAGTTCTTAATATGTTGGAAACAGATTTCCCTGTGGAGTCGCCAGTTTGTTGACGATAAAAATCGCAACGAGGAATTCGCCTGCAAAGTATTGCTAAAATCCTATTATTTATAAGCTATATATATATATATATATATATATATATATATATATATATATATATATATATATATATATATATATATATATATATATATAATACTAGTAGGTGGGACCCCCTTGTATATTGGAGGATCATAGATGTTCTTGTTACACATTTTATGTTTCTCTTCGATGATGCTTATAGGGTTCTACATGATTGATGGGAAATATTGGTTTTATTTGCAACATAATGGCAGATGGATAATGCATGTTATGTGTTGATTCTGTTGCTCTAAACTCTAAATTCCATGTATGAATGGATGGAATTCACTGCTATTACAATGCTATTGGCGCCATAATTTAGTACATGCTACACCTGCACAAGACACATGTTAGTCATAACAAGAGATAAAAACCTATGAAAAAAATCCAAGGACGAGGAGCTATATTATACTATGCTATGCTATACTATATGCATTTGAAATTAAATAAATGATGTTAGTCATAACTAGCAATGTTAGTGGATTTACTGAGTTATATGAAGGCACACTTGATATACGTTATGGTATGTTTTGGCAATGGTTAATACAATATCGAGTGGTGCATTTGGCAAGCAATGTATGTTAGTTTCAATGAATGGATTAATGGATGGCTGGCTAGCGTGTACTACGTAATTGAATGAGGATAGGATGGAAGTGACATTCATTTACTGCACGTCACTCCATACTTCCCCCACTGGCCATCACCCTAGCTTGGCTATTGTTCAATTGTTTTTCGCTGTGGTTAAGCTCTGATATTCAGGCAAGAAAGAAACTTCTTGACCAATCTCGTGTTTTTAAGGCCATTTGGTTACAGGTATGTTTTCTTCACCCATCCATGAACTCACTCTATTTAATAAATAAATATTGGCTCGATGATGTATTCAACCTCTCTGAAGAGGTAAATGAAGAGGATTCATCTGTAAATAAAGTAGGTGTACATAACTTTAGATACCCTGTAAAAATCCCCCCTTTTTATATTTATGTAAATATTATGGATAAGATCGCCCATTGTTGCCTCATTGATGGAAGTTCGGGCCCAAGTGTGATGTCGATGATTATTATGGAAGAGCTAGGCTTGTCTTGTAAAAATGAAAATGATAGGAGCATGGTCTCTTATAATAGTCTACAACAAACGACCATAGGTGAGATTAAATATGTGACCTTAGTTTTGTGTGCACACCCTGAAATAAGGACAACCCTTAGTATTCAGGTAATTGATATGCCAATGAGAAATTACTCAATCATCTTGGGAAGAGATTGGAAAGCTTTGACGAGTGGATATGTCTCACTCGATGGGACACGTTTATCCGTTCCTCGGAATGGTAAGAACATTATAGTCCTTAGAGAGGGAAGGATTTCAGCCTACATAGAGAGTGTCCCACAACATAATGTGAACTATATCGAAGAGGACCTAGGAGTGTATTCCATCTTTGCTGAGGAGGATAACGTTCCCTTAGAACAAATTGATTTAGATGATGGTATGTGGCACATGCAATTTGATGGTTCATGCTCTAGTGAAGGTAATAGAGCTGACATTATCTTGATTTCTCCTGTAGGAAAAATCCATAACTTTTCTTATAGGTTGGAGTTTGCTTGCACAAACAATGTAACTGAATTCAAAGCTTTATTATTAGGCATTGAAAACCCTTATAATCTTGGTTGTGGTCACCTTTCAGTTTTTGGAGATTCCTAGCTTGGTGTGAACCTTGTATGTAAGATTTACTCTCCTAACAACAAGTTGATGAAACAATACACCCAAACTGTTTGGGCACTTATCTTGAACCTATTATCTTTAAATATTACTCATGTTAATAGTGAGTTAAATTCAATGGATGATCAATTAGCTATTTTTGCAGCTTCTCCTAATTGGAAACTTTTGCCACACATAACTGATTGTACTTTCCAATATCTATATCGTCCACATATCCCTGACAATATAGAATCTTGGCAGGTCTTCCCTAACGTTGAGAGTATCTGTGCTTTCATTCAAAATGAACCTTATAATCCCAAGGAAATTATATCCATAGAAGATAACACGATTCCTAAAGGCTTGACTCCTCTAGTGAGTTCGTTCTCATAGAGTGATGTAGGCAATATAGAGAAACAAAAAGAAGAGGAGTCGAAAAGGAAGGTGGGTGAAACTATCTCCTTGAACATTGGGACACCCGAAACTCCAAACAATGTTAAAATAGGTGCCAAATGTTCTAATGATGAGAAAATGAAGTTTTCCAAGCTACTTGGTGAATTTCAAGATGTTTTTGCTTGGTCTTATGAGGATCTTCGTGGCTTTGATCCTACGCTCATACAACATTCAATTCCCATCAAGGAAGGCATAATACCTGTTAGGAAAAAACAAAGACCTATCAACCCTGCATTGGAAGCAACTATTCGAAAGGAGTTGGAAAAACTCTTGAAAGATGGAATCATCTTTCTGGTCAAATATTCTGAATGGGTTTCCGATTTGGTTCCTGTTTAGAAATCGATTGGTCAGATCAGATTATACGTTGATTTTTGTGCATTAAATCGAGCTAGTATAAAATATAATTTTCCTCTCCCTAACATGGAAATGATTTTGCAGCAAGTTGCAGGGTCACAAATGATGTCCTTACTTGAAGGTTTTTCTGGTTACAATCAAATCAAGGTAAAAAGGGCAGACAAATATAAAACCACCTTTATTACTCGTTGGGGTACCTTTTATTATGAACATATTCCTTTTGGATTATCTAATGCAGGTGCCACTTTTCAAAGAGCTATGCAAATAGCCTTCGATGATTTGATCAACAAGATCATTCAGATCTACCTTGATGACTTAACTGTTTACTCTAAAACCCGATCATATCATTTTGGTCATCTGAAAAGAGTTCTCATGTGATGTAGGAAATTTGACATTTCTCTAAATCCTTCTAAGTCCATTTTCGACGTTACTGAGGGAAATCTCCTTGGACACATTGTTTTTGATTAAGGAATAAGCATTAATCCTGAAAGGATTGCTGCTATCCTTAATCTTATTGCTCCCACTTCCAAGAAGGAAATTAAAGATTTTATGGGGGTTATTAACTTCGTCCATAGGTTTGTTCCATATTTTGCTATGATGGTCAAACCAATTCATAGTCTTCTTAAGCAAGATCGTTCTTTTTCTTGGACATATGATGTCAAAAATGTTTTTTTAGGGATCAAGAAAGCAATCAGTTCCACACCGGTTTTGGCGAAGCCGGATTTTGAGAAGGAATTCACGGTATCTACTAATGCCACCGAGGAAGCAGTTTCTGCTGTTCTCATGCAAAATGATGACCAAGGTAATGAAAAACTAGTGGCTTACATGAGTCAAAGTTTGTCTGATGATGAATTTAAATATTCTTTTATTGAGAAACATGATTTCGCTCTTGTTAAAGTTGTTGAGAAGTTTCACCACTTCATCTTAGGTAAGAATACGTTGGTAAATGTCCCTTTACTTGATGTCAAGTTTTTTGTCTCACAGAATTATCTTTCAGAGAAGCTTGCACATTGGCTTGCCAAGATCCAGGAGCATGATTTGAATATCGTAACTTCTACCACTATCAAGGGACGTGAATGAGCCCTTCACTTAGCTCAACATGCCGATAATAGTGAAGAAATTGATGTAGATGATAGTTCCCTGTCAAATATCTTTTACATTGATAACCAGATCCTTCGTATGTCTGAACATCCCTGATATAAGAATTTAGTTTACTACTTACAAATCCAATGATGTCCGGACAACTTAGACACTCACCAAAGGATAAGACTCCATCTTGAATCCAAAAGATACATCATTATAGGAGACTTCTTGTTTTGAAGATCTGCTAATGGTGTGTTGCTCTATTGTGTGAACAGTGAGGACGCACAAAAAATGTTGCAAGAAGCTCATGGTTCTTCAAATTCTGTCATTCATGTAGGAGGCCATTTTTCCGCTAAAACCATTGCTTTCAAAATTATTAGGAAAGGATACTATTGGCCTTCAATCTTTCGTGACTCTTATGTTTTTTCGAGATCTTGTGACAATTCCCAAAAATTTGCTGGGAAAGAATGCCTTTCAGCCATGCCGTTACAACATGTCCTCCCATACTTTCCCTTTTCAAAGTAGGGATTGGATTTTATTGGTCCTATTAATCCTCCATCTTCAACAGGACATGTTTTTATTTTGACAACCACAGACTATTTTACAAAATGGGTTGAAGCTGTCCCACTTAAGCATTCAACAAACGATCAGGTAATTTCTCTCCTTGAAAATAACATATTTTCCAGATTCAGTATTCCATTGGAAATTATTACAGACAACGGTCCTGCTTTCATTTCTGCTAAGCTGACCCAATTTTTAGCTAAGTTGGGGGTTAAACATTTTACCTCATCAACTTATTATGCCCAAGGGAATGGGCAGTCTGAGTCTACCAACACAAATCTAGTGAGAATTGTCATAAGGCTCATCGAAGATAAGCCTCATGAATGGCACACTCTCCTCACTTACACCCTTTGGACAGATCGAACTACCGCCAAGGTAAGCACTGGTTGCACTCCTTTCCAGCTTGTTTATGGTCAATAATCCCTCCTGCCTACTGAGATGGAAGTTTCTTCCTTAAGGTTGATGCTACAGATCAAAGAATTAAATTCTTCTGATGTTTCACAAAGGATAAATGCACTACTAGCTTTAGATGAGAAAATGATGTTTTCCTTGGATAATATAAAGAGGAGACAACAGACTGTTAAGAAGTATTTCAACAAGAGTGTCGAAACTGTTAAATTTAAAGTCAATGAAAAAGTACTACTGTGGGATTCAGCTCACGCTGATAGGGGAAGGCATTCAAAATTTAAAAAATTATGGCTGGGTCCTTTCAAGATCACTTTTGTCCTAGGTACTAACTCTTACATTCTAAAAGATTTACAAGAACAATTGTTTTCCTACAACACTAACGGTTCTCACTTGAAACATTACGTGGAACCTACTTGAAAGTTTTAACGATGTTTGGATTTTCTGTATACTATTAGTCTAGTTTTGCTTTCATTTTTCCACTGTTTTTTTTTTATTCTTTTACAATAGTTGGATTTCCCATTTTATTTTTATTAGCTTTCATGCTGCTCCTGCATTTATGTTATTTGATTTTTTCTGTTTTAAGTTTTGTAGTTCTATTTCTGTCATGATTTTTATTACTTTAATCTTTCAGTTGATTTTTGGTCAAGAATAAGATGTTGGATCATTTCTGCTACAGTGACACGCCTGCAAGATATTGTTAGTCAATAAAAATCAAGCTTACACAACTATTACGATGTCCCCCCTTGGAGGCATAGTTGAATTTGTTATCTTCTTTCACTGCTGTCTTGTATAGAAATTGGTTATCTCCCGCTTCTACTTTCCATTTCTTCATCCATTTGAGAAATTAAAAGAGCAAGTCCATAAAATTTTCTCCTTGAAGTAAAGAGCAGGTTTCGGTTGAATGATTATGCCTACAGGGATAAGCCCCCTCATACTTAACATTTTTCATGAGTTATTCCCAAATTCTCGATCATTTTTCCATTAAATACGCTCACTTCCCCCTGTTGCATAATCTTCCTGGTTATATCTTCTTGACCTGTCGTTCTTCGTCTATGAAACCATGTGTTATGAGTTCTTAATCTGTTGGAAACATATTTCCTTGTGGAGTCGCCAGTTTGTTGACGATAAAAATCACAACAAGGATTTCGCTCGCAAAGTATTGCTAAAAGCCTATTATTTATAAGCGAATATATATATATATATATATATATATGGGGACCCCTTGTAGATTGGAGGATCAAATATATTCTTGTTACACATTTTATGCCGCTGTTCGATGATTCTTATAGGGTTCTACATGATTGATGAGAAATATTGGTTTTATTTGCGACATAATGGCAGATGGATAATGCATGTTATGTGTTGATTATGTTTCTCTAAGCTCTAAATTCCATGTATGAATGGCTGGTCTTCACTGCTATTACAATGCTATTGGTGCAATGATTTATTGCATGCTATACCTGCACAAGACACATGTTAGTCATAACACAAGATAAAAACCTATGAAAAAATCCAAGGACAAGGAGCTATATTATACTATGATATGCTATACTATATTCATTTGAAACTAAAGAAATGATGTTAGTCCTAACTAACAATGTTAGTGGCTTTATTGAGTTATATGAAGGTGCACTTGATATATGTTATGGTACGTTTTGGCAATGGTTAATACGGTATCAGGTGGCGCATTTGGAAAGCAATGTAAGTTAGTTTCGATGCATGGATTAATTGATGGCTGGATGGCGTGTACTACATAATTGAATGAGGAGAGGATGGAAGCAATGTGCATTTACTGCACATCACTCCATACTTCCCCCACTGGCCGTCACCCTAGGTTGGATATTGTTCAATTGTTTTTCGCTGTGGTTAAGCTCCGATATTCATGCAAGAAAGAAACTGCTCGACCAAGCTCGCGTTTTATGGCCATTTGGTTACAGGTATGTTTTCTTCACCCATCCATGAACTTTCTCTATTTATGAAATAAATATTTCTGTGTTTTTCTTGAGGCTAGAAACTGTGTAAACTCGTGGTGTTTCTCTGGAATGGTTGTTTGTGTGTTATTCATTGCAAATGGAAAAATTGGTTGGTTGAAGTCATGATTTCATTGACTCTTCTATGTTAAGGAAGTCGTGATGGCTCTCTGTTGTCTCTATGGGTTTTTGTTTGAGGGTTTCATTCCATATGGACTTGCTGGCCATCTCCTCACAGTCCTTGTAACCATACCCAATCATATTTGTTGTTATGGGGTTTCTATGTATGATTTGAATCACCTTTGGGCCACTGCATATCGTTTTCCACTTGGTCGTGGGCTCGTTTTATGTTATTGGTCTCTGCACAATTGGTTATGGTGGCTATTATTCCAAGAGGCTCACTTTAGGGTTGGTTTCTATTACACGGCTCTGCATTTCTATCATCATTATTCGGTTTTGGTGTAAACTACGAGGGTTATGCCCATGAGTGTTCTCAGTGTTATTTACTGGCCAGTAAGGAGCCTTTTCTCCTCTGTTCATAATCTCTCCTACCTGGTGTGAAATGTCACCTTGTCTTGCAAGTTAGTGGTTATGTGGCATGTGTTTCCACCGTGTTGTATCGAAGGGTTCTCACCTGCTGTTAGTATGTTCGAATCCAGTCTCCCTTTGTTGGTTCCACCGAGCGAATCCTTGATTATTCAGAGTCTGATTTTGATAAATTGAGCCAGTTATATCCTGTCGGGTATCTTGTTGACTGTTATGAGTTGGTGGAATATCGTTGACAGTGGTTTTGATTATTGGTATATAGTCACTGCATTATTTTATGGTGACAGTTGGATTGTTAACTCGACATTATTGTATGGTTTGATATAAACAGTCACATAAATGCTTCTTTGCGTTGGTCTGTATGTTTTCTACAACATGGTATAAATTGAAATGATGGTCGCTGTTACTGTGTGTTTTAATTTCCCGATCGTGATTATTGCAATTTGAAGTGTTGATGATTGTGGCTTGGCTGTCCACTGTGTATGTTTTATGGATATCGTGCATCATATTGTCTTATGGCACCATCATGGATGGGAATGAGGTTCTTAGTGGTATGGTTTCATTGCAAATTAATTGTTAAAATTGGTTGAAGAAATGGAATCAGGCATGTTTCAAAAGAGCTTGTGTCTGTGTTTGATTTTAGGAATTAATTTATGGACAATGGTTAAGGTTTTGATGCTGAACAAAGTTGAAAAAATGACTGCGTGTTCATTGGGATTTTGTTTTGAATATTAAATGGAAGAAATGAGAGGAACACAATTCTTTATACATGATGTTGAGGGTATATTGATTTTGAGTATGATGGCACTGTGTTAATTAAAAGGGGTGAATATTTATATGTGGACAATGAACAAGTGTTAACACACAATAATTTTTTAATGTATCATAGTAATCGTTTAGTTGGCATTGGATCATTTGCGTTAAATACAAAATTGTTTTATGGATTACTTAATTGACTATATGAACAATCTCTGCTCTTTTCCCCTACCATTATTTCACTTTTCACTAATTACAATCCCCCTCGCCTTCCCATATTCATTATCCACTCCATGTTCCTAAAATTTAATTACAGTTGAAGGAAAATCTGTATTATGGCAGTTCAAGATCGTAGGGATGGATTACAGTGATATATTTTTTGGTTTACATTACAATTGATTGTTTGTCGTCTGTGAGCAGTAATCATGATCTTTTCCACCTCATTTTAACATTTTTCGCTCAATACAACCCCTCACATATCCCAGAACCTTTGTTCACCTCCTGCTCATTGACAACTATTAAACAATTGTATGGATTGGATTGCATGGGTCTGTTATGTTGCTGAGCCAGGTTTTATTTCATATTTTAAAAGAGTTGTCATGTATGGTTGTTAAAGAAACTATTTGCTAATCAATTATGCATACAAGAATGATATTTTTCAGTAGAGGTATCCATGGTAGAGGTAACTGAGGGAGAGGTAATTGGAACAAGGTCCCTAGAAGGCCAAGATTCTCCATACACTTTGATGCAGATTCGCAAGAGTTAGGACAACTATTTCAAGCTAGGTTTTTAAATTGGATTGGGAAAGGAGTGGTCGAACTTAGGCCTAAAAGGCCTCCCTTCCAAGCCCCACAGGTCCCTGGTATCCCCATGCCTCCCCATGTCCCACTGCATCCTGAAGTTCCCAAAAATGACAGATGGCAAGAGATTGTCCACCCGATAGTCTCCCAACATCATGGCCGGCCTAACTTATCTTTACCTGCTCCCCCGCCTATCAATCAAAGTTTTCCAATATGCCCTTTTCCAATCACCAGTTCAGTCTTCCCATGCAGGAAAAAGGTTGAAAATCGATGCCCACCATGCCACTAACAAAGGAAAAGCCACTGCTGCCCCTTCCTCACCCTCAAATGACTCTGATAAATCTGTGTCCTCCCTCATGCATTTGAGAGATGATTGCTCTCATGTGATCAGAGAGATTAGGCCTAAAGGCTCCACACAACCTAAAGCACATTTAGAGAGATCGAAATGTGACAACAACAACAAGGGAAAGATTGCCTCCTAGAGTGGAAAACATGGATTTTAAGTTTTATTTATTAATTGTTTAGAACAATTGACTTCTGAATTTTTGGACAACTCACTATTTTTGGTTATATGGGTAATATATTTTGGAAATAATTTCAATTATCATTGAGATAAATTGTCAAATATGAATGTGATGATGGGAGTCACAAGGAGGGATGTTTTGTTTGATTAACTAGTTGTGTTATGATTGTTAAAAGCTAAAGGGAGTCACAAGGGGTCCCACCTACTAGTTATTATTTATTTTAAAACCCTTATTATGATTTATTACTTTTCCCCCTTAACTAAAAAGTTGGTTGAGTTTTAGTTAACTTAACTAAGGAAGTAGTTCAACTACTTTAAGCAATTCTAATTTGCTTAAAGGCAAAAGGCAAGGGAGGAACAAGAGGAGAATAGAAGGAGAAGCATACTAAGGTTTTCTATTTGAGTTTTTGTTGAGATAATTCAGTTTTCTTTCATTCCTTAATTCATTAGGAGCCTAATTATTTTTTATGATAGCATGGTCCTATTGTAGACAACAAGATTTAGGGCTGAATTATATCATTCAGACACTTGTTTTTCAAAGGTGCTGATCTATCTTTTATAGTCTGTGTAGACTTTCCTGTTTGTGAATTAGTTTTCATGATTGACAAAGGATATTGTGCAGAGTCGAGTGGGAAACAATCTGTGGCAAGATGATCCATATTTTAAAGTTCAGTTTTTTACTTTCTGTTAGAATTCCTTTTGTATGTTTCATCCGGGACATCTAAGTTTGACTTTGGTCCAAAACTTCCTTAGCAAATTTTGTAAAGAGAACGATTCTTTTGATGAATTGGAATGACGTAAAGGATTGCTTTATGTCTCATCCATTTTTACTATTGACTTGGTGTCTTTACTTCTATCTCTATATTTATTTCAACATCTGTTATGTTCAGAAAATTACATAAATAATGAAATTTTCAGCAAGTTTTTATTTATAAAAAAACAGCCTAAGCAATTGTAATCAATACTTGTGAGTTAGGATACTAATTTTGATGGCTATAAACATAGGGTGATATTCTCGTCTCTTGATTTAGACAAGAAAGATCTGAAAATACTTGAGTAAGATCATTGCATATATTTTCCTCAACACACCCCAGGTGACGTCAGTAGACTGCGTTACTACCGTGACTTCGGAACCTCGAAGGTTTCTACCTCAATACTCAGTGATTTTTTTTCCGAACGCCGAACCAACGAAGTACTGAAAAAGTCATCCTTCAGGGTTTCGGAGCTCCGATGCTCCATGATCTGTAAAGATCTTTTAATGACTATGGTTGAGTTTTTAATTGCATGTGTTAATTAACCATTTGAGAAGCTTAATGAAAGAATGAGGAAATAAAAGGAATTATGAAAGCCATATACATATATGCAGATCTGAAATGAAGTAATAAACAACAAACCATAACAAGAGAATTGATAACGAAGTTCGGCACAACGTTGCCTACGTCTCCGGGCCTTCGTCTCTGTGGGGGAGGCTTCTTTATTTCTGTTCAAAAGCTCAAAAGTACATTGCAGCAATGCCAATTGGCTACAAGAATGATCTGTTCATGTTCGTCCAGATCTCTAGAACCCAGCAAAAGAAACGTCATGCAAAACGGATGACCGAAGCTCCCAGAAATGGCCTGCAAGCGTCTGCTCCTCAATAGCTTCCCTGCATAAAAATGGCTTTGGCTTGGCTTCCCTTCAACATAACTCTGATCTGACTGTCCTCCATGGCCTCAAACAGGCCTGGTTTATATAGATCTGAAGTTGGCTATCCATCCCCAACTTCCTCCCAAAATCTGGCCTCCAAAAATGCCCAATATCTCCCAAAAATGGATAAAATCCTCCATTAACAGGATTAAAATCAATAAAATCCACTAAACATTGGGTAAAAAACCCACTTTGGCTTTAATTTGGGCAAAAGCCCCCCAAACTAGGCCCGCAACCCCTATTCTCGGTCACATGCACCTTAATATGGCCAAGCACCAACCTAAAGGGCTGAGCGCTGGCCCATACTCGGCGCTAGCTCCTGGTTGTCAGGCATGTATATAGGATCAAGGGCTAATCACTTAGCGACTTCTCCGATTTTATTGTTAAAGACTCCTGGTTGTATGGGGCCGCTCGAGAACCAAGGGCCAGGCCCTATCCGCATACATCCGAATCCCGTGGTCATGGTTATGTGTAGAAAGGGTCATAACCCGGGCTAAAACCATGGGCTGGGGCTAAGCCCCAACCCTTTCTACCTCCATTTAAACTTTGCATCAAACATAAATAAAATAATTTCCATATACATATTAAGTAACACCAGCAGGTCGGGTGGTAAGCCCGGTCCTGCCAGTCCGTAGTGCAGAGGAGGTTTGGGGTTCGACTCCGGTAGAGTCCATAAAATTTTACATAACCCAAAATCCAATAGAGGGGTGCCACATGTTGATCACTGGATGGTCCACGTATCTGCCACGTACCCTTTCACCTATCTCCCAGTCATCACCGTACCTACCCAGTCAGCCCACTAACGTCATCCCATGCCACGTGTCACCCTTACAGTGGTGACACGTGTCACGCTCGGACTGGTCCAACTCACCTGGCGTACACCCTGTCACCTGCCATGTGTCTTCTCCAGGAGATGCCACATCAGCTGTACGACTATACGATCTGTACAGTCATCCTGCCACGTGGCACTGTACGGACTGTACAGTCACCCATTTTGTTTTGCCTGTTTGGGTTTTCGAACATAATGTGATATCTTTTGCATACAGAGCCCGTTTGATGAAGTACATATATGGCTGGAATTAGGAAGACGAGACAGACGCAATGGCGTTGGTTTCGTTGGATTCCGAGCACTTTCATTTTTGAGCCTTTTTGAGCCCTGTCAGGCTCCTGGATCCGATTCTGGATCACACCTCCCCACTAAAAGACCTTTTGGTCCCCAAAAGGTTACTGACCAGTCAACAAGCTCGGGATAGGCCACTCGACTTGTCCTCTGTCTCTGAACTCTGTCCTGTGCACCTGTTTCATCAAGATCAACTGTAACACAATCATGACAACTGACAGTATATTGTTAGCCATTTGAACCCTGTTACATCTTACTGAAGCCACTATCATCCATGTAGATAACATTACTAATGATAGCATAAAAAAGACGACTGCAAATGAATTTATATACTTGAAATATTTGCACGACATGAGCTTATCTTGAAGCAACTTATGATTGATTTTCCATTCAACAATCATTTCTTGTTCTTGCTTAAGATCGATTACTTCATTTGAAACAATTATTGGTTTGTTTCTTGCTTGCACTGCCTTATTTAATTGTTCCATTGTTTGAAGTGTTTTATTTTCCTTAACATGATGAGCATGAACCACATAATCTTAACCTTCTTTGGTTAATTGATATTGATTCTTTGTCCTGTAGAAGATTGCCTTACGATAATATAAGTATGGACTACCTAAGACCATTCCACATTCTCTTAACGACACTACATCACATGTTACTTTGTCCACATACTTAGATGAAATTGCAAATTTGATTGTGCACTACTTTGTTATGTGCATTTGATGATGATTGCTTATCCATTTAAG
>ML781888.1:124594-226554 GCA_009831015.1 Picea engelmannii | reverse complement strand
TTCACCAATTTTACCTATCATACCAACCAATGAGATCTTTGATTCATCACCTGAATCTGATCCCAAGTCTGTGGGTTTTGTTGTCGTTGCCACTGTTTGCATTCCCTTCTTTTCCTTGAACCACTTTGGCCTCTTCTCGGGATTCAACTGCCAACATCTGTCCTCATCATGTCCCTCTTTCTTGCAATGCTTGCAAGAGGGCTTTCCTTCCTTCCTCGTCACTGCATTTGCATTCTTTCCATGCCTTTTCTCCTTGTCCTCTTTCCTTGAAGACGATGATTCCCTTGACACACCTACTTTTCCTGCTTCAATATACGTAGCTTGAACATAAACCTCATCAAGGTTAGTGGGTCCAAACATGAAAACAATGTTTCTAATATGTGCAGGTAAACCTCCTATATACTTCATAAGAGTTTCTTGTGTTTGTAAAGGGATATCTAACATCAATGCCATTTTTTGAAATCCATCGATGTATTCTTGCACTGTTTGTCCTTTTCTTAGTTTTAAAGATTGCCATTCAATTAATGCTTTTTCTTTATAACCCAAAGGATAGAATTGTTTCCTAAGTGCAGAAATGAAGCTTTTACATGATGGAAATACATTACCCACTTGTTGCGTTCCCTTTTGCAACTTGCTTTGCCACCAGATGAGAGCTGTACCTGCAAGCCTCAAAGATGCCAACTTGATTTGTGTGGCCTCATCTTTGATCTGTTGCACACTGCAATAAACCTCCATCTGCCTGATCCAATTGTCAAGTTTCTCTGCATTTACTTCACCATCATATATGGGTAACTCAAATTTAACATTAAGTTTTAACAATGGCATTTCATTCTTATGCTTATAAACATGTTTCTTTCCATTAGATTTAGAACTTGAACTTGAAGAAGAAGGAGAAGAAGGAGGTGATGATGGAGGTGAAGGAGGAATCTGAGGATGATCCTCTTCCTCTTCACTTTTTCCCTTTGAATATTCACACAAAACTGGTCTCTTTCATTCCAAGTAATCTTCGTACAAAACTTTCACCATCTCCGACATAGCAAGGAAAGTTTTACAGAACTCTTTCTCATCCTGAGAAAACCCTTATTCCGATGCCATCTTCTCGCCGTGAGAAGCTCTCTTTCTCAATCCAATTAATGGATTCTCTCCAACAAGCTCACCTTCACCACACTGTAGCTTTTCCCTGGTTAACATGCAAAACTCAAATCCAAACGTCAACTAGCTCTAATACCACTTGATCTGTAAAGATCTTTTAATGACTATGGTTGAGTTTTTAATTGCATGTGTTAATTAACCATTTGAGAAGCTTAATGAAAGAATGAGGAAATAAGAGGAATTATGACAGCCATATACATATATGCAGATCTGAAATTAAGTAATAAACAACAAACCATAACAAGAGAATTGATAACGGAGTTCGACACAACGTTGCCTAAGTCTCCGGGCCTTTGTCTCTGTGGGGGAGGCTTCTTTATTTATGTTAAAAAGCTCAAAATTACATCGCAGCAGTGCCAATTGGATACAACACTGATCTGGTCATGTTCTTCCAGATCTCTAGAACCCAACAAAAGAAACAACACGCAAAACGGATGACCGGAGCTCCCAGAAATGGCCCACAAGCGTATGCTCCTCAATAGCTTCCCTGCATAAAAATGGCATTGGCTTGGCTTCCATTCAACATAACTCTACTCTGACTGTCCTCCATGGCCTCAAACAAGCCTGATTTATATAGATCTGAAGTTGGTTATCCATCCCTATTTTCCTCCCAAAATCTGGCCTCCAAAAATGCCCAATATCTCCCAAAAATGGATAAAATCCTCCATTAAAAGGCTTAAAATCAATAAAATCCACTAAACATTGGGTAAAAAACCCACTTTGGCTTTAATTTGGGCATAATCCCCCCAAATTGGGTGCGTGACCCCTATTCTCGATCACATGCACCTTAATATGGCCAAGCGCCAGCCTAAAGGGCTGAGCGCTGGCCCATACTTGGCGCTAGCTCCTGGTCGTCGGGCATGTATATAGGATCGAGGGCTAACCACTTACCCACTTCCCCAATTTTATTGGTAAAGACTCCTAGTTGTATAGGGATGCCCAAGAACCAAGGGCCAGGCCCTATCCACGTACATCCAAATCCCGTGGTCGTGGTTATGTGCAGAAAGGGTCGTAACCCGGGCTGAAACCATGGGCTGGGGCTAAGCCCCAGCCCTTTCCGCCTCCATTTAAACTTTACATCAAACATAAATAAAATAATTTCCGTATACATATTAAGTAACACCAGCAGGTTGGGTGGTAATCCCGGTCCTGCCAGTCCGTAGCGCGGAGGAGGTTTGGGGTTCGACTCCGGTAGAGTCCATAAAATTTTACATAACCCGAAAGCCAATAGAGGGGTGCCACGTGTCGAGCACCGGATGGTCCACGTATCTGCCACCTACCTTGCCACCTGTCTCCCAGTCATCACTGTACTTGCCCAGTCAACTTGCTGACGTCATCCCATGCCACGTGTCACCCTTACAGTGGTGACACGTGTCATGCTCGGACTGGTCCAACTCACCTGGCGTACACCCTGTCACCTACCACGTGTCTTCTCCAGGAGATGCCACATCAGCTGTACGACTATATGGTCTATACAGTCAGCCTGCCACGTGGCACTATATGGATTGTACAGTCACCCATTTTTTTTGTCTGTTTGGGTTTTCGAATAGAATGCGATATCTTTCGCATACAAAGCTCGTTTGACGAAGTAAATATATGGACGGAAGCAGGAATACAAGACATACACAATGGCGTTGGTTTCGTCAGATTATGAGCACTTTCATTTTTGAGCCTTTTTGAGCCCTGTCAGGCTCCTTGATCCGATTCTAGATCACTCCAGAGCTTTGGGCTTCGGAGAAATTCACATCAAAACTCAACAATTCTTCTGAATTTTGAACTAGCGAACCAGTCCATGTCACTCCTAGTGACGTCATCACGTCGTGTCACTCTGTCACTCTGGAGCTTTGGGCTTAAGAGGATGCCATAAATTATTCCAACATTTCTTTTGAACGCCGAATTCTTGAACTTCTGAACCTTCTAGGGTCCACTTAGTACAACTATCATCAATTAAGGTGGTGACACATGGCCCCACCATTGAGTGACACTTGTTGGATCACTATTGGTAAAAAAGGCCCTATAAAAGTACAAAATCAGATGACACGTGGAAAATTTAGAGGAGATCCACATCACCCTCGATGACGTCATCCTGCCATGTCACAGTTTCACTCTGGAACTTTGGAATTTTGGCCTTCAAGAGATCCAACACTAGCACACTCTATTTCTCTCGAATGCTGAACTTCCAAACAACTGTTTCCAGAAGATTTAGGACTTCAGATAAAATTCTACTTTGTGCAATCTCAAACGGATTTCCCCGAACATCGAACCGTCGAACCAATTGGGAAATACAATGGTCTGCCTTATCCTGAATGATCTATGGTTGAGAGTCACTACGAGACTTCAGAGCTTTGTTCTTTGGCCCCTTTCTCGACAAAAACTTAAAACTCACCGAACTAACGAAGTCTGAAGGACTTGAGGGTTAACCGCCGCGCTCCTTGCCTAGATCTGACGTTTGTGAAGGGTGTTCCTTCTCCCAAATAGATCCAACGAATCAAATTTAGTTTTGGGCCCCATAACCATGGTTATTGTGGTTTCCTTCCTCTGTAGTCTTTCTTGAACCGCTAAACTTCCAAATATTTTGAACATAGTAAAGGTGTTCCCTCAACGCCCTCCTGACGCTCTGTAATTTCAATTCTCTAAAAAATTGGCTTCAATTTCCACTTACACGGCCCATCTAGGCTCAATGTTGAAACCATGGGATCTAATACCATTTTGTAACACCCCTGGCCAACCAGGTCGGGCCATGATACCTCGTAGAACCACTCTTTCTCAGTTTTGATACCATATTGTAACGTAGCTGGCCTCCCCAGGGCCCGAGCCACGCCACCTATGACACTACTCTGATTCTTCTCTAATTTTTAACATACCTAGCCATAGACTGGCCATGCTATGACACACAAAAACTCTTGCGGTACTTCATACATTGTAACATACCTGAGCATATAGGCCGGTCATGTCAACTCCATAAAAAGAAACAATACCATCTGTATATATATATATATATATATATATATATATAACATAAAACATACAACATATTCTACTAATACAAATATTAATGTGGAAATAACAGTAAGACTACAAATACAACATATACAGGTAATTACTCATAAATATAATACATGTTCAAATACACAACATGCAAATGAACACATGGATGGTACTTATCTTTTTATAGATAGCCACCAACTACGTGTATACCTTCCACATACCTCCCAACCTTAGAACACACTGCTCATCACTCTCAGTAGTGGGTCACCCCCGAGATGGGACTAAAATCCACCTGGGTAAAGGGATTACTAGGCTAGGCTAAGACAATAGGAAGTTGCAAAATCAACATGAAGGATTTCATCCCAGGAGCCAACCCACACTAACATCCCACAACCTCTCATTACCCACATTCCTGTCCCTCCCCAAGAAGTGTGCCCCTTCTCTGTTCAACAGTCCTTCGGCTGCCTACTTCCCTTCCAGGGCTTCAACAATAGGCCGAACATGAATTATCAGAGCACTATAGCTACAATTGAGCACCCTCTAGGATAAATCACTTCCCCAACAACCTCTCTCACCTGGAGAGAGTTTCTCATAGGCCTAACAACTTGCATCTTCTTTCCCAAAAAACTTTCTCACCTAGAGAGAGTTTCTCACAGGCTTGACAACCTGCTTCTTCAATCCATGGGCCTACAACCTGCCTCTTCACTCCCGATCCTAGTCAACCAACAATAGGGTTAGGTGAAGGCAACAACCGAAAATGGTAAGGACAAAAATGATGGCATCAACAAAAACCTTCGGGTTTGGAATAGACGCTTATCACAACAGACAAGTTTAGCACATACTCAGGTAGTTACGGGTGCACTGTGCCATCCATGAGGAATACAAGTTCCATTCATCACAGGAAAATATAGGATATGGCTCTAGAAATGCGTGCGGGTTTCAGAGGTACATGCATTCTTAGAGGTCAACAATGGAGGTAATGGCTCCCGATGTGAATGGATGAATGCATGGCAAGAATGGAAAGAATGGAAGGAACCCACCAAAATGAACTGAATTTCCCATATATAACTACATGTGACAATATTGACACATGACCCTCTAGGAATCACGTTCCTCTCCACTTGTAGTTTGTTCCTCTCCCCAAAGGAACTTAGGATAACATAAGTCATATCCAAACCTTAGTCTTTTAGGAAATATATTAGAATATTCCCTTAGAGTTAAACCCTCAAGATTATCCCTTTTTCTAGCCTCTTAGCCCCTTCCATTTCCCTACCTAGTGGAGCTTAGTTCCCCATTCTCTTTTATCGTGGTTGGTCTACACACAACAATGTATTTATATTAATGATATGAGTATTTACATATACAAAAATAGGTTCATTGGCCTTTAGCATATAGGCTCTCTTGCCTAATCATCGCATAATCCTCCTAGCTTATATTCAGTTGGCTCACTAGCCTACAAAACATATTTACATTCACATTTACAATTGGGGCTCAATCTTGGGGTGTTACAACCACCATAGTAGAATCATGTTGCTTAGAAGTGATAGGAAAATTAGTTATGAAGTCCATGGTCACAACTTCTAACTTCCACTCAAGAGTAGACAAAGGTTGTAGCAAACCAAATGGATGTTTGTGCTCAACCTTGACCTTTTGACATTTGAGACATCTCGCAATATAATATGCGACTTCCTTTTTTATACTTGGCCAAAAGTATTTCTTCTTGACTATGACAATTTTCTTTTGATAACCTAGATTCCCAACATAAATAATCTTATGCATCTCTGACAAAATCATGTTCTTCATCTCTTGGTCCTTTGGCACATAGACTCCACATCTATACATGAGGATCCCATCCTCTCTTAACTCATAACCTTAAAACTTTGGTTGTGATATACCTTGTTGTAAAGTCACACTTATATCCATAAAACACATATCAGATTTGGAAACTTCCAAAATTCTATTGTGCAAATAGATGTGGTACATGATAATGGCTGTAGCATACATCTCATGCATCCTCCTGTTGAGTGCATCAACCACCTTGTTCTCTTTTCCTCTGATATGATTTATGTCGGAGTCATACTCACCGAGGAACTCTTACCACCTGCTTTGTCTGACATTCAAACTTGTTTGTCCAAACAAATACTTCATACCACAATGGTATGTTCTCAACTCAAATCCCTCACCCATGAGATAATGTCGCCACATCTTCAAGGCATGCACTATAGCTGCCTATTCTAAATCATGCGTAGCATAGAGCCTTTCACGCTCTTTCGAATTCCTTGACTCGTATCCAACCACATTTCCATTTTGACTCAGGACTCCACTGAGTCATTCCTTGCATGCATCCGTGCACACAAAGAAGTCTGCATCTGGATCCATGATTCTCAAAATTTGTGCACTTGTTAACAAATTATTCAAGTGCTGGAAATTCCTTGCGCAATCTGGAGTCCATTCAAATCACACACATTTCTTTTGCAGGGATGTGATTAGATGTGAAATCTATGATAATCCTTCAATAAACCTTCTGTAGTACCTTGCTAGTCCCATACAATATATCACTTCTGCAATTTGTTGTTACTGACCAGTCTTCAATGGATTTTATCTTAGCTGGGTTCACAACTATCCCTTCTTATGAAATAATATGGCCCAAGTAGTGAATCTACCACTGATAAAATGAACACTTGCTCAACTTTGCATAAAGATGATGCTCCCTCAACACCTGCAACACCATCCTTAAGTGCTACTCGTGCTCATCCTCAGACTTTGAGAAAATTTAATGTCATCCAAAAACACAATGACAAACTTATCTAGGTAACTTCTGAAAAATACATTCATTAAACACATGAAGACAAATGGTGCATTCGACAACCCAAATGGCACCATTGTAAACTTGTAATGAAAATAACTTGTTTTGAAGACAGTCTTACTGATGTCCTCCTCTTTTTTTCTCACTTGGTGATATCCATATCTGAGATCTATCTTGGAAAATATCTGCGCGCCTCTTAGATGATCAAACATGTCATCTATCCTTGGGAAATGATACTTGTTATTTACTGTTACTTTGTTCAACAACCCGAAGTCAATACAAAGTCTCAGTGTACCATCCTTCTTCACGAACAAAACTGGCACACCCCAAGGTGACACACTTGGGCATATATACCCCTTCTTTAGAAGCTCTTCAAGTTGCATATGCAACTCCTTTAGTTTTGGTGTACTCATCCTATAAGGAGTCTTGGATACAGGTGCTACTCTTGACATTACATTAATAGAGAAGTCAATATATATTTTTGGAGGCAATCCTGACATCTCTTTAAATAAATCCTCAAACTCTTTCGGTACTTCACAATCTTCCACACTTGGCACTTTATCCTTATGTGTCTCTTCCATGTGCGCTATGAATACTTGAAACCCTTTCATGTAACTTTTCCTCAACTGTAATGATGAAATTTATCTGATAGTTACATCTCTTGGAATTCCTTGAACTGATCTCAGATTTCCTTGCTCGTCCAGGAAAGTAAATTCCTTATTGTAACAATCTAGGACAACATGATGCTCATCCAACCAATCCATACCAATGAGGAAATTGTACAAGCCTAAAGGTATAATATTCAAATCATATTTTGTGTGTATTCCATTCATTTCCAATGGACATGCCTTAATCATCTCATTGATTTTCCTTTTTGTTATTTTAGCTAACTGTACCAACCAAGGTTTCCCAAGCTTGCTTCTTGACAGATGGAATTTTTCCACCATCTTAGGATCTAGAAAACTATGAAAAGCTCCCGAGTCTATTAAAATAGCAATGGGTTGGTCATTAATCTTACCTTCCACCTTGATCATATGTGAATGGAACTCAACCTGCTTGTTATCCAGTGTGGCGTAAATCCTTTGCACATTTATACCCATGTATTCCACTATCGCAGATTGGTGTACACTATGCATAGTCCTCACTTTATCACCTCTATGAGGGAAATCTATGCACATGTGATTTATGCCACAACCCCAACACTGCATAGGTTGTTTCCATGACTTTTGTGCCACTGTTTTTGACATTCTAGATTCTCGGAGATTCGTTCCACTGTTGCGTAGTATTTTTGAAATATGGTGGCTTAACTCCCTTATTCCTCTGTCCCACCTTACTTTACATATTGTCTTCCCAAGCCTTTTGCAAAGTCAGTCTTCCCCTTTGCTAGTCGTAAAGACACTTAGCGCGCCTTATGGTATCTTCCAATGTCTGAGGGTCATCATTTTGTATCTTTTCACTGATAAATGAGGGAAAACCACTCAAATATCTGTGAATATTCACTTGTTCATCCTTGATAAAAGGTACATAATTCAACAGTGCTAAAAATCTTCTTTCGTACTCATCAATTATCAAGCTCCCAAGCTTGAGTTCGAAGAATTCCTTCATTTTCCTATTATAGTACCGCTTGGTTAAGTATTTCTTTTGGAAATACCTCTTAAACTCTCTCCAAGTCACTTTCTTCTCATCGATGTGTTGCACTTGCACATACCGATCCCACCACATTGATGCCTTTCCCTTTAACTGATAGATAACAATTCTCCCTTCTTCCTGTGCAGAATAGTTATGCAGTTGAAAGTACTTTCTCATACTCAACAACTAGGTCTCTACATATTCTTCCTTCTTGTGTTCACCGTCAAAGGAAGTAGGCTTAATATGATTCATTTCTCCCTATAGCTCATCCACCCCAGCCCTTCTCTTATTCTTTCTGATAGGAGATGGACTTGAACTATTGTGCACTTTCTTGAAAGAATGCTTACCAACACCTCTTTCTTCTCTTATTTTCTCATCATGATACCCGTGACCTCTTGATCCACTCGTCTCTGTCTCCTTATCCATATTATTTTATATTATCTCCAGGCTCTCCATTAGTTTGACATTAAATTCATCTTGCTACACCTTGGCTCTCATAATCCTTTCATTATTAGCCTTATAGCTCTGGACATCTTTCTGGAATACTTTTACAGTTTCTACCAAGTTCATGCGCTCCCCCTCGAATTCTGTACCATTGGCACCCAACCCAACATACATATATCTGAATTCATTGTCAGGAATATAAGTCCTCTATGCATATTCCATACTTTTAACCTTTTTCACTGACTTTGTCCTTCTCTATTCACTGAAAATTCTGCAAAATGTGCAAGCAATTAAGATTTGTTAGATGATTTCATGCAACAACTGCATGAAAACTTTGCACCATTTTGTCATAATCCTTCCCTCCGATTTTTTGGATGATTTTAAAATTCCAACTCTAATGCGCACACCCGTGCATTACTTCTCTTTTCACACATCACAAATCTATACCACACACCATTAGTTTTCCATGCAAACAAAACTCTGCACTGTGCGACACCAATTGTTAATGCACACATCTATTCATGCTAGTCTCTGGCCCATACAAGTCTAGTGTTGAACCATTAGCTCTGATACCAAATTGTAATGTACCCAGTTGCCCAATGAGTCCCATTACCACATTACACATGCTCTGATCCAAAATTGTAACATCCCCAACCACCTGAGAAATGTTACTCTGATAGATTCACTACGTAGTTTCTACTCTAACACTAGTCCGCACAATTTAACTAGAAGTAATGTGCTCAACCCAAGAATGAGTCGTGCCACACAACTTGTATAGCGGAAGCAACAATATCTTTACAAAATGATCTTAAACATCAAAAGTAACTCAAAATAATTTCATGCACTAGCATACTGACCACACAGTACAACTGTGCACACAACCACTTTGGCATCATGCACCACTTCTGATATTACTATGTGCAGGGTCTAATTCTTTAACTACACACATAAGTTTCGGCCTTATGAAGAACATATGCTACAAACCTGAGCACCCAACCACTCATCCTCTTCTTGATGAATCATAACAAAAATCACAAGGATAACTTAACAATCAAGACTAACCACATTGGTCATATCCATGCACAACTACGAATACAGGCTATAAGCACCAAACTTACATGAACATGCAACAATTAACGAAATAACAACAAATACTTATATGAAACACATACAAGAATTTAAACCATGTCAAACATAGACACAAATGCACGTAGTAACCAAGATAAATACATAAGGAACACTTATCTTAAATGAAAGTCACCAACTGTAACATTGACTCAGATGTTCCTCCCAACCATAGGCGTTGTTTCTCATTAAGATTTCAGCAACAGGTCACCCCCGAGATGGGGAACAACTCCACTAGATAAAAAAGGGTTCCTAACAACAAATTATGTTCTGAAAGTCAACAAAATTTCCCATTCCTAAGTGCTCACTGCTACAACTATCTCACAGTCTCTCATTCCTCATGCACCTGTCACACCAAAGGAAGTGTGCCCCTTCTCTGCTCAACATTCCTTCGACTGTCCCACTTCCCTTCCTAGGGTTACAAACAATAAGTCGAACAAGAAGTCTTTGACCCCTGCGGCTAATGCTCATTGCACCAGGGAAGACATCTCAACAAAAAATCTCTTCTGTAGAGTATGCCCACGATTTTGACAACCACTCCACAATAGGGAATCTCTCACCCAGAGAGACTGCTCACAGTTTTTCCACCCGACTCTTTGAAAGTTAAACATTGGATGTATCCCCACAACTCCTTACAATCTTCTCTATGTAGATAAGGTAATAATCATATTTTCCATACAGTCTGACCCCTTTCTGCGCATGAGATCCTGCAACATGAATTCCTTCCTCAAATTCCCCAAATCATCTCCCATGCAATAATCATCATATTCCCGAAAATACACTAAGGCCAACAATATATATTGTATACATTCCACTTGACACTTGTAATTTTCAAAAGTAGCTTTAAGCCACTTGGTGACCCATTCCCTACCCTCTGGAACTTAGGATAAAAACATATCCATACCATTACACTTTTTGGAAATATTCTTAAAATATTCCCCCCTTTTCCCTTTTCTGGAGGAGTAACCCCCCCATCTCTTTTCATATAAGTCAGTTAGTGCACAATGATGTAATATTACATTAATATTCATGATTATATTTACATGGATAGGTGCACTGGCCTATCTGTGTCTAGGCTCCCCAACCTCATAATCACACAGGATCTCCAACCTCCATACATATCCATTCATTCCCAAGAATTAACCCAAGTGCATGCAACATAGTGCAATGTGCGCACTTATCCAGGTGCGCGCAACACATCAACTGTGTAGACCTTGTCTTTGTTAACACTTTTCTGCAAACTAATCTGATGCACGCAACACCAAAACCAAGTGTCCTTGGCTCACCAACCTAAATGTACATTACATTTACACTTGGTACCAATCGACTTACCAACCTATATGTAACATTACAAAGGGTTCTGGATTAGGGACACTACAATTTCTATTTATGGAATTGGTACATAATTATGCTAGGATGTGCATGCATTGGTAGTTCTTCATAACTATTGTAGGTGTAGAGCATGGTAGTTATTATGTGTTTCCTGATTAGATAATTATGTGGTAACAATCATGGGATTCTGAGGCAAGGCCTGAATTGTTGCATGCACATGGAAATTAGTCTGCGCATGCAAATGAGACAAACCCCACGTGCACCATAGGAATGGTTGCATGCATATTTGTATTATGAGTTCATTTTTCTTTTATAGTCACTATTTGTTAAGTAACTTTATCAATAATCGTATGGGTTCTATCACGAAGTTAGAAATGTCGTGCGTGCTGAGGGTCATTCGACATGACCGACACAATGACAGTTGATCACACATAATTTCTAAGACACAGTTGCTACACGTGATATGAGATCGGCTTGCACGCACTAGGAAAACATAGCAGTGCATAGCACAAGGTTAGTTATGTGAGATGTTGGTTTTAATGAGTTTCTTTCGCAGAATAAAGAATTGATATCAAAGATTTATTTAGCGAGTTGCGGTAGTGGATAATTTACAATGTGGTAATGAGACTCATCTAGGAGGATGGATACATGACAAAGTGGTATCAGAGTTCAAAATTTTGATGTGATGTGGCCCGAAGCAGAGCTGGGGACGTCACAAAGTGGTATTAGATATTTTGGTTTAACATTGGACTTGTATGGGCCAAAGATCAACATGAAGTTGGCGAATTGAGTATTTTTATTATGGTCATGAGGTTACAAGATGAGAATATGGAAAAATAAGCTAAGTGAAGAAATGATTCACGTGCGCTAAGTATTGGTGCGTACTAAATTTTGGCACTGCGCGGTGTAGGACTTATGGTGCCCGGAAGATATCGGTGCGTGGAGTGTGCACACTGAATATTGAAATTGTGGGGTGTAGAACTGGTGGAGCACACGTAATATGGGAGTGAAATATGTGTGCTATGAATATGGACACCATGCATAATTGATGGGTGCGTGCACAATAATAGTGCACAAGGTGTGCACATTGAATACTATTGATTCACAGTGAGTGCGTGTTGAAATTGATCACTGCACAGAGAATAATTATTGGCGCGTGCATAGTTTTGGTGCACAGTGCGCGTGCTTGGAATATTGGCACTACATGGAGAATAATTGGAGAGGTGCATTTGGTATTGGGTGCGAGAGGGTGCACGGTGAATGTTGGCACGACATAGAGAAAAACTGTAATTTGTGTGGAAATATTGGTGCGTGACACAAAAATTATGTGCACTAGATAATGATGCGCGAACCCAAAAGTTGAGCGTGCTAAATATTAGTGCCCAATATAAAAGCCGTGGAAACTAAATACTGGTGCATTGCATGTGCGCTTGTTAATGTGTGTGTAAAGCATGTGCGCGTGATGAATATGAGTGTATAACACATAATTGGTATACACACAAGGTTTGAAAGAAAGAAAAAGAGAGAAAAGAGGAGGAAAAGTCCTAGACAAAGGAGTCGAGATATTCACCCAAAATTTTGAATTAGGCTGTTAAATTCACCATGAATTAGAAGAAAGGATTCTGATACACTTATGGAAAAAAATGTGCATAGTATTTATGGTTTTCATAAATTATTTAGTCTAAGAAATCTTTTTGCCTGCACATTTTGCAGAGTTAATAACAATTTGAGCCGTAAAAGATCAACACATATATCATAAGCACGGAAGATGCAAAAAGAACCTACAACCATGAAGATAAGGTCATAAGGATGTATGACAATATAGGTGATGAGGGTACAAATTCAAATGGAAATGGAGAAGGTAAGGAAGAAATCATGAATTTGGTGAAGACCACAAAAAGTTTGCAAAAATATGTCTAAAGTTATGAAGCTTATAATTATAGGCTTATGAAAGCCATGGAGCAACAAGATGGCTTCAACATCAATTTTCTATAGATCTTGGACAAAATTGAGAAAAATATGGATAAGGAGACCGAGTCAAGCAAATCAAGTAGACACATGTCTCATGATGAGAGAAGAAAGACAATAAGTGTTGACAGACATCACCATCACTCTCCAATACATTTAGCTGAGAGAGCGCGTAGTAGTTCAAGACTGTCTCTTGTCATGAAGCATAAGAGGAGGTTTGGGGCCGATGAGATACAAGGAGAAATGAATAAGATTAAGCATCATACTTTTAATGGTGAGTACAATAAGGATGAGGATGCAGAGACCTGGTTGCTGGGCACGAGGAAGTACTTTCAGTTTCATAACTACTCTTCATAGGCAAAAGGGATAATTTCCATTTAACAACTCAAGGGAAAAGCAGTAATGTGGTGGGACTAGTTTGTGCAAGTGCAACACCTTGATGAGAGAAAGGTTACTTGGAGGGAGTTCAAGAGATATTTTCAAAAGAAATACTTAACCAAACGTTACTATGATAGGAAAATGAAGGAGTTCTTTGAACTCAAGCTTGGAAGTATGACCATAGATGAGTATGAGAGGATACTTTTAGAGCTACTGAAGTATGTTTCTTTCATCAAGGATGAACATGTTAATATTCAGAGGTACTTGAGTGGGATAACATCATTTATCAGTGATAAGATACAATATGATGATCCCAATACATTGAAGGGAACTATAAGGAGAGCTAAGTGTCTCTATGATTAGCATAGAGGAAGACCCACTTACCGAAAGGCTTGGGAAGAGAAGAAGAAAGGAAATATGGAGAAAATGAATAAGGGGGACAAGCCACCATTCTTTAGAAATAATTTTCATGGAAAACCAACTTCTAAGGAGCCCAAAATGTTAGAGGCAATGGGGAAAAGACCAAGACAAAAACCAATGAAGTGTTGGGGTTGTGAGGGAGACCATATGTACATATATTGTCATCACAAAGGTGAAAAAGTGAGGACTATTCACAATGTACAACAAAATGATACAATGGAGGACATGGGCATAAATGTATCTAGGATACAGACATCCTTAGATAACAAGCAAGTTGAGTTTGAGTCACATATGATTGAAGTGGAAGGTAAGATAAAAAACAAACCCATTGCTATTTTGATTGATTTAGGAGCTAGTCATAGTTATTTAGATACTAATATGGTGGAAAAATTTCAATTTCCAAAAAGAAAGCTTGGGAAACCTTGGTTGGTACAACTAGCTACAGGAGCAACAATGAAAATTAATGAGATGGTTAAGACATGTCCAATGGACATGAATGGAATGAGCACAAAAGAAGATTTGAATATTATACCTTTGGGCTCATATTTGAATAGTCATGTTGTCCTACACTATTATAATAAGGCTTTTACTTGCTTGGATGAGGAAGGGAACTTGAAAACAATACAGGGTATTCCTAGGGTTGTAGCTATTAGAGAAGTTTCAACCTTGCAACTGAAGAAAGGATTCAAGCATTGTTGTCAACTATTTGCAGTGCATATGGAGGAGGAACTCAAGGATAAAGTTCCAAATATTGAAGATTATGCAGTCCTAAAAGAGTTTGAAGATGTTTTTAGAGAAATACCAAGGTTTCCAACCAAGAGACATATTGATTTCTATATAAATATAATTCTTGGAGAAGCCCCAGTATCCAATACTCCTTATAGGATGAGTACACCAGAACTGAAAGAATTGCAAATGCAACTTGAAGATATTTTGAAGAGGGGGTATATATGCCCAAGTGTATCACTGCCCTAGTATCCAAGACTCCTTATAGGATGAGTACACCAGAAATAAAAGAATTGAAAATGCAACTTGAAGAGCTTGTGAAGAAGGGATATATATTCCCAAGTGTGTCACCTTGGGGTGACCTAGTATTATTTGTGAAGAAAAAGGATGGAATGTTGAGACTTTGCATTGATTTCAAGCAGCTGAATAAGGTAATAGTGAAGAACAAGTATCCTTTGCCAAGGATAGATGATCTCTTTGACCGGCTGAAAGATGCAAAAATATTCTCTAAGATTGACCTCAGATCAGGCTATCATCAAGTAAGAATTAATGAGGAATAAATCGCCAAGACAACCTTCAGGATGAGTTATGACCAATATGAGTTTACAATAGTGCCATTTGGGTTGTCAAATGCACCAGTTGTCTTCATGTGTTTAATGAATGGTATTTTCAGAGAATACTTATATAAGTTTGTCATTGTATTTTTGGATGACATAATTATTTACTCAAAGTATGAAAAATAACATGAACAACACTTGAGGGTGGTGATGCAAGTATTGAGAGAACATGAGTTATATGAAAAGTTGAGCAAGTGATCATTCTACCAGAGACAGATTCATTACTTGGGTCATATCATTTCAGAGGAAGGGATAACAATGGACTCAGAGAAGATAAAATCTATTGAAGGATGGCCAACACCGAGGATTGTCACAAAGGTGAGATCTTTCATGGGACTTGCAGGGTACTAAAAAAGGTTTATTAAAGGATTCTCATATATTTCACACCCAATCAAATCCTTGGAAAAGAAAGGTCTGAGATTTGAGTGGACTTCTGATTATAAAAGGAGTTTGCAACATTTGAAGAGTTTGTTGACAAGTGAGCCAATTTTGATAATTGTTGATCCTAATGAAGACTTTGTTGTGTGCACTAATGCATGCAAGGAAGGGCTTGGTGGAGTCCTGTTGGAAAATCATTTTGTATACATTTTTTAGGAAAATCTTAAGTATGGAGGAGATCCGCAACATCAAAAGAAAGAAGAGAAGATAGGAGTGAAGTGCACAATAAAGGCACATTCAAGATTGAAGCGTGCAGTAAAAGTATACTTGGTGAAGAATAAAGCGAGAGAATAAAACATGAAGATAAAACGATAAAAAAGGAAGGACAACAGTTCGACATGAAAAAGAAGTGAGACACGCAAAAGTAGGAAGAAAAACAACCAGGAATGCAAAATTAGCATGCAGACGCAAAAGGAGGAAAATCATGCCCGAAACACGAGTCAACATGAGTTGTAATGAGTCAGAATGAGTTGTAATATGGTTTGGAGATAAGAAAGTAGGGTTTTGAGCCCTAGATTCTATGTATAAATATGTAACGGGTCGGGAAGAAAGGGATTCTGTTTTATTGGTTGTTGTTGGTTGTTCAAGGTTGTTATTGATTAATTGTTTGTTGGTTAGGGTTCAATAGGTGATGAGTTGAGAAGGAGAGTCTATGCCTGAGTGGGGAAGGAGAGTTGTAGAGAGAGGCTTGCACTGTAGAGAGACTAGGCAGGGTGGGGATTGATAACATGATGAATCTATTGTAGCGCACTGCACAAACCTAAAATAATTACAAAAAGCATAATAAGAAGCCAACCATTATGGATGCATCCCAAGGATTGGGTGAACCACGTTATCTCTGTTTCTCTATGTGTGTGTGATTCATGTGATTGTTTATGAATAATAGGTTCATGCATGTTAGAATAGATTTGTTTACTATATGATTAATGCGTAGTATTTATGGATGTTATGGTGAAAGGTTTATGTTTCAATTTGTGTCACGACGGTACTGCATAAAATCAATTACTAATAACCAAGGAATAATAGACACATGATAATGCACACAGAGTATATAAGTAAGAATGAATAAGACGATCGCCTCCCATCCCTTCGTTCCTGCAGAAACTTGGTTCCCGCAACCCAAATAGATGCCCTGAGTGAGACTTCACTTCCATGCAAGTTCTGTTGAAAGGGATGGTATATAAAGGGTTTTGTTGGTTAGATAACTTGAACCTAGGGTCTTACAATTGTGCACCAACAAATGGTTCCATTGACGAGACCCAGAATATGTGATTGAGGGAATGTTTTGGAGGTTGACCGAGGAAGAAATTACCAAATGGCTAGAAAGGAAGGAACAAGAATGTGATTGGAAAGAGAATATAAACCCTCAGATGAGCGACGAGAAATGGATGAAAAGGTACGTATACACAGAGCTGCATGAAATTTTCTTTGGATAGTTTTTGATTATCTTAATGAGTGGTTAGAAATATTAGTGGAGAATACTAGAAGGTATAGAACTACAAAGTTGAGGAATTGGACTCCTGAGTTGTTAAGGAAACTAAATTTTGTAAGTAATAAGACTTCTCTTGCAGTTGATTTATGGTAGGACAATATATTGTGAGTTTATATTACAGAATTTGCAGTGGATTGTACCTAGTCATACAATGTTGGAGAGATGGACTTATTCAAGGGTCCGCACAGAAGGTTTATGAAGTCACTGGGTATGTGGATAAATATTTTTTGGTGAGACAAGTGCATGATGACAATGGAGTTTGATTGCTAAGGGGATTCACTTACATAGGGGAACCAGGGGATGGAAAGATGATAGTATGAAGGTAGGAAATAATGAAGGAAGAAATGAAGAAGGAAGGGAGGAACTAAGGATGCATAGAAACAAAGAAGTTGTATCAGAGGAGGAAGATGAGTTTGGAGTACTACGCAATGGAAGAAGGTACAAGAGGCTGAAGACTGGGACTGAGAAATAAGAGTCGCGCAATGAGCCTAAGGGGAGAGAAACTTGCACAATAATCTAGATCGTATAAATACCATACATATAAGGAGAGGAAGAGAAGTCTCAGTTCAATCCTATAATAGAAGAGTTGGTAAGTCCTACTCAGACTAGATCTTGTGTCAATTCCACGACCCCATGTGTGTCACCTAGATCATAAATAATATTTGAGGATTTGTCAAAATCACTTATAGTGAGCAGTGGGAGATAAAGTAGAAGTAGCCAGAGCAATGGAAGTAGTGCGTCGAGTCAGATTCAACCAACATCATCGAGGGTAGGAACTACACAAAATGACATGGCAGGGTTAGACAACACTCTGGGATTGCCTGAGTTCTAGGGAGTTGGGTCAGAGGACGTAGAAAAAAATATAATCATATGCGAAACAATTTGGGCTATGAAGAATGTCCAGGATGATGCTATAAAGATTGCGTAGTTGGAAACAAATTTTAGGCGCCGCACATTAATCCGAGACATGAAACTACAGAGTACCACACCTACATGACAAGTAAGGACGTTAGCAGATATTATGCAAGCATTGTTGAAAGAGTTTAAGAAGACAAAGTCTAAATCACAGTACATTACAGAGTAGAAGGATAATAAAACAAGTACATAATGATTCAGTTTGGGATTATGACCAACGTTTTGAGGATCTGATGGGTAGATTGACATTCCAGATCCCTGATCAACAACATCAAGAATGGTTTATTGCAGGACTACTACCACATATTCACTGATCATTGATTCAACAAGAGGTTGTATCGCAACTTGAAGCTTTGGAGATCACAATGAGGATGGAAGCATCTCTTGTAGGAGACGAGGGATGGATGGGGAATGTATAGACTTAGTTAGTTGCATTAAAGATCCAATTGGAAAATCTTACAAAAGGAAAGGAGAAGAGAGAACAAGTCTAGTGTACCGAGTGTAGGGTTGACTGCCACCATAAGGACGAATGCCCAACGTTTGCATAATACTTGGCCACTGGAGCACCAAATCCATTACCAGGAGGGGGATACTATGAAATATGTAAGAAATGGGGACATCATTCGATTGAGTGTCCATTACTGTATAAATACCATAGTATACCAAGGAACTTATTTTGAAATTTTTTCAAGTCAGTAGGGAACAAATAAAAGGATTGTCACACATTCGATTTGATGAGAGAACACACTTCGAATATGTGTAGAATTCAGGAGGAAAATGCTGTGAAAGAAGGAGGGGGTACACAATATAACAATCAGAGAGCATTTAATCGAGGAAACTGAGGAGGATTTGGTAGAGGTTGAGGGAAAGGAAATTTTGGCAGAGGAGGTAGAGGACCAATAATCTGCTACAATTGTAATCAGTTGGGACACTTAGCTCGGGACTTATCGAATCCGTGTACACCATGGAAATATTGTAGAGAATTGGATTGTGTGAAAAAATACTGTCCTCAAATACTTGCAAAGTGGTAGGAAAGAGAGAACCAGAACCAGAATCCAACATAACATACAGAAGATATCATCCGAGAGACACAATGAATGACCTAGAATAACATCTATTACACATAGATGAACTACAACAAGGGTTGATGTGACGAATGGAGGGAAGCAGGATGATCAATGGGTAAGGAAATCAACAAGACCTATGCTAAAATTTGACCCTTAGTAAGAAAGGGATATGTATCAAAGGGCCAAAAAAGAGATACTAGGACCAGATTGGGTAGCATCAACATCATATGTGCCTCCTATTTATGATTGTACTATGCCAAAGAATCCACTTGAGAAGGTAAGTACTCTAAGAGAGTTTATGAGAAGTTGCATAGAATTGATGAAAGATGAGATTGGGCTGAATACATTATGTGAAATGATTGATCATTTCATGCAAGAAAGGAAAGTTCCTACCGCACATAGGGTAGTGAATCACATGTTGCGTAAAAAGAGGGCCAACATAGAGTTCTGATTAAGTGCACAGATTGGGGAATATGATGTGGATAACATTATTTTAGACTTGGGTTCTAATGTGAATGTGTTACCAAATCAGACATGGGAAATGATGGGGAAACCCAATTTGATTTGGTCTCATGTCCAACTAATATTGGAAAACCAACACAAGATAGTCCCGATTGGTCGATTGAAAGGAGTACCTGTGAATATAGATGAGGTGCACAATATAACATGTTTCAAAGTCATCGAGATCATGGATGATAGTCAACCATATCCAAAACTAGTGGGTTTATAATGGGCCTTTGTAAATCAAGCCATCATTAATTTGAAAAGGAGGGAAATGATATTTTAGGTATGGAACTTGAAGGTGATTGCACCATTGGATCCGACAAAAGGAAAGAGGTATATAAAGCCAGCAAGAGGGAACAAAATTGACAACTTGTATAATATGACTATGCATATGAATGACTATGTTAACCCCATTGTAGATGGTGTACTAAGTTGGATAAGAATTAGCTCGTGTGTATCAGATTTAGAGGAAGGTCTGGAACATTGGCAACATAGGATAAACGAAGTATCAACTAGACGATGTGCATGCATAACTCAATCACCGCGCTGTATTGGAACGAAGTTATGTGATCCACCCAAGTATGATGGATTGATTGATATAGGATCTTTTGTAAAGGCGTTTGAGTTGAAGGTACATGAACAAAAAATACTATTGGCGCTAGATGTTGTCTTAAAGGCCACTCCAACTAGATGGTGGGCTACACAAAAGGAGACAATAGAATATTTGAAACAATGTAGAATACTAATGCATGTGATATTTGGTATCGAGGTGGAGAATATTGCATAGAAGTATACATGGATAAGTGATATGACACATCATATTTTGTAGTGTAGAAACATATGGGGATTGATACCAAAGAAGGAATGGACGCACATCTTTATACATACACTAGATACAATTCCTAAGAATTGGTACCTAGAGCTGGAAATGCATAGAGAAACAATAAACTTGGAAAATATGACTCAGAGGTTCAAGGTAAAATTTACTTTCAAACATGAATCTCCATTACTGGATGCATCCCTATAGGTCATTCAAACCAAGATATTTTCAGAAGAAGGGCTGATGGAGGTAGTTCTTGTGTGTACCGCACACATAGCTTCTATGAATTTCCATGAATGCTTGGAGTGCTATAATGTTGCGAAAGAAGAACACGATGAGGAAGATCTAAGGAACATGAAAGTACCTAAAACTAAGGGGGAATGCACAATAGAAGTTCCAGATCTTGAATATGCTGCATATACACAACCACTAAAGAAACGAAAGGTGAATATCAAGACAAAGGAAAACCCAAAGTTTACATAGATAAGCGATTATTGGAATGATGAAACTATGGAGAATATTGCAAATTTATTACACGAGTATTGGGATCTATTCTCAACTACATTCTCAGAGATGAAGGGGATAGTGGGTGATTTAGGAGAAATGAAGATCCATTTGAAACCCTGTGCTAAGCCAGTGAGACAGAGACCCTAGATGTCACATCCAACTTATAAAGAGAATGTGGAAGCATAGATAAACCGAATGATGGAAGCAAGAACCATTGAAGCAGTGGTGGAATCAGAATGGATAAGTCGAATGGTGGTATAGTATAAAAAAACAAGAGGAATCAATATTTGTGTAAACTCAAGGAAGTTAAATGATGCATGTCTACATGATCCATTTACAACACCTTTCATAGATGAAGTGCTAGATAATGTAGGAGGGAAATATACCTATTATTTCACATATGGATTCTCAGGATATCACCATATAAGGATTGCGCAGGAAGACATAAATAAAACTACTTTTGCAACATAGTGGGGAAGTTATCAGTACATAGTGATGCCCTTTGGGTTGAAAAATGCACCTGCAATTTTTTCAAGAGTTGTGGTTGCAACTTTTAAGGAATTTATTCATAAGTTCCTTGAAGTGTACTTAGATGATTGGATTATGTTTAGTCTATTGAAATATCACATAGAAACACTCAGGATAATGTTGGATAGGTGTAGACAATGTCAGATTTCACTGAACTTGAAGAAATTTATTTTTTGTGTGCCTTTTGGAATTTTGTTGGGCCATATGGTATGTAAGAAAGTCTTATTAGTGGATCCTTCCAAGGTTGCAGTTATTTTGGACTTACAACCACCCACTTTAGTCAGAAAGTTGAGAGCAACCCTCGATCGTGCATGATATTACAGGAAGTTCATTAAGGGTTATGCACAAATTACAACACCTATGGAGAAGCTATTGAAGAAGGAAGCTAAGTTCCAGTGGAATGCAGATTGTCAGAAGGGTTTGGATACATTGAAGCATAAATTAGTGACCGTGCCGATTTTGATCTTCCCAGATTGGAAGAAGGAGTTCCATGTCTATGTGGATGCGTCACCCATATCTTTGGGTGCAATACTATCTCAACTAGGGGAATGAGACATATACCACCCAATTTATTTTGCAAGAAGAAAACTGTCAATAACAACAAATAATTACACTACCACATAATGAGAAGGATTGAAAATGCTATGTGCGCTACAAAATTTTAGACATTACTTCTGGGGTTCTCACTTTAAGATGTATACAAACCATTTTGCACTAAGATACTTAGTGAACGAGCTAGTGTTTGGGGGAAGAATATGTAGATGGTTGTTGTTGTTCTAGGAATATGATTTTGAGGTTGTTGTAAAACCAGGGAAGTTGAATGCAAGACCAGATCACTTATTGCGCATACTCTTAAGAGAATATGCAGGAAATCTAGATGACAGCTTACCAGATGCACACTTATTTGCAGTTAAAATGGTGGATGGGTACTTCACAGACATTGTGTAGTTTTTAAGTACATGAATGGCCCCAACAAACATCACAATTATGCAAAAGAGAAAACTAGTGGTTAAAGCAACACACTATCAGTTAATAGAGACACAAATATACATGGTTCACCCAGTGTGGGCTGCGTCCACCAGAGAAATTGTGAGGTCCTTCCTTTATTATTATTCAACAAATGAAGCGATACAACCTACATCACACCCGCTATAACTTCCTCATCTTTCTCTCATAGTCTCCTCACTCAAAATACAATATTCATAATGATACATAGCCACAATACATTTCCCTCATAAAAGAGGGTTGCCTTATAGGGAAAACAACCCTAACATAACTTCTACCATCAGATCTGTGACCTTATAATGAACGGTCTAGATTTACTATGAAATTACAATATACATTTACAAGGAAAATTTTCCTTCGGGGGCTTCCCCGCTGGGGGCCCACTTTCCCCCGGACCCTGCAAGGGGGGTAACCCCCCTTGCACTCCCCCGCATGGAGGAGTGTACATTCTTCTGGGGTATAAAGTCTTGATGGGGTATAAACATGGCTAAAAAACAAAGACCTCTGAATCAGGAGGATAATGAGGCTCCACAACCAACACACATGACTTTAAGAAAAAAATTGATAGGACATACACCTTTTATGTTGGTATATGGGAAATAAGCAATAATGCTAATGGATTTTATTGTGCCTAGCCTTCGCGTTGCAATGATTACTGACGTTTCAGGTTCTAGCCCAGTAGAGGAGATATTATCACAGTTGGTACAACTCAAGGAAGATCGATTTGTTACAGGTTTCCACCAACAAGTTCAGAAGGAAAGGGAAAAGGCATGGCATGGTAGAAATATTAAACATAAAAATTTTCAAGTAGGGGACTCAGTATTACTATATGAAAATAAGTTTATGCAACATACAATAAAGTTTCAAATTCATTGGTTAGGACCATATGTGATTTAACATGTGACGAAGGCAGGTGCCACACACTTGGAAACATTGAATGGAGAAGCCCCGGGAAGCATGATGAATGAAAGTCAACTGAAACTCTATAGAGACGACCGACTGTGTACACATTAATATGAACTACACAAGAACACATGTATCATAGTAGCTATACTATAGTAGGGAGGTAAAACATAGAAAAACAAACAAAAAGTAGAAAAAGAAGAAAACAAATAAAAAGTGGAAAACAAGAAGAAATACAAAGGTAGACATGAAGAAGTATGGGAAATAAAGAAACAAGACTTGTGCAAAAAAAGGGAGTATCACACATATAAAATAAGCAATGCAAAGGTAGTTAAGTGTGCGAAAAATTCAAGCATAGAACATGACTGTTAAGGGAATTAAAGCATGAAAATGACAGTTAAAAAGTAGTAATGATGAAATGTCCTAAAGACACGTAGTCATAAATAGAAGGAATCACCAAGGATTAGGATAGACGGGAAGATCGAAGGAAGAATACAGTGAAGGATTTGGCATTAATGCCACAATAAGGAAAGTATTGATTACAGAATCTGAATGGATTCGACAGTTAAGTTGGGTGTGAAAGGAATTAGACATTTGTTGAAGGGTTATTAAAGCGCATAAGGGCCCGAGATGGAAAGGTTATTTGAGTTTGATAAGATTTTTGGGCATACAGAACATATAAGAGATGAACTAGAGATGAACCATAACCGACATAAAGCAGTTACAGAAATCATTCGTAGAGAATAATTTCACCACCAAAAGTTGGGGCACCCACAACCGCAACACACAAGTAAACAAAATGTCCACCGGTTGCACCAGTGTTCGTGGAAACACTGAGAGCTTCAACCTCACAACCAATATTTCACAGGGACTACATACCACCAAGAAAGGACACCAAGCCATAGGTTAGAGTACCTGCAGATGAAATGTATCTGTTGGTCACGACAAAAATACCACCTGGTGTCATTGTCGAAGGGGACATCCTATGAAAGGTCCTTGCTTTGAAGTTTGCGGACCATGACATAAAAAATGTATAGACGTTTCCTGATTTGGCATGGAGAAATATTTGTGTGCCAAAAGCATACCAGGGACAGGTAAAATCCTGCTTGAACCACAAAGTTGGGCGATAGGACTAGATAAATCAAGAATATTGAATCTACTAGATATCCCACATTTTGGCAGAGGCCATGAAGTAAACGCATACGTCAAAATGTTATTGAGATGCGTCCATGGATTTTTTTTTTTGGATAGATCCACCGGTATCTATTGATACACAACTAATTGCATGGATAACAGGCTTGCTAAAAGGAGGAGAGGACTTGACAAAATTATTCAAAAACAAGGTGGGGGAGAAAGCACTATCATAAACTATTAAGGATAGGTTCCACACCTTCATAGGGAAGCGAGGGTTGAATATCACAAATATAAGTGATGATGTTGTGCGATTTGTGATGTAGGTATTGGAGTGAAAATTATTAAGGAAACATTGTAAGGATGAGGTTTCAGCTACAGTGATCACAACTACGGAAAAGTGCACAGAGGGGGTCAAAATGAATTGGGCCACATTTGTGGTAAATCAGTTTTTGGCAGATTGTCGATAATCCCAGAAGAAAGGCACAAAATTTCGTTATGCCTAGCTTCTCATACTGATCTCATTGGTTGGATAGAAGGAGCCTGGAAATTGCCAATTTTTGAAAACATCAAGCAGAGGTAGTGCAACAGCGCGATATGTGAACCTATGGCATACCAAAAATAGGAGGAGACAACTAGATAGTAATGCCACATCCTATGTCTATCTTGAATAAATTAGACATATCATAATGCACCGACCATGCATCACTACCCATACTGTAGAGACTTTCTGGGATATTGCACGCTTTAAATATGGGATGCACCACATATACATCCAAGACAAAAGAGACCTTATGCACCAGTGGCTGCCAACACGTTACAAGTTGACAATGAATGATGTATGCCTGATTTCCAATGAATGGGAGGAAGAGTGGAAAGTTCCAGGGGAACAAACAGAGCACCCTGACAAAGAAGAAGAACAAGACAATAAAGAGGAAGAATTAACTGAGGGAGAAGGTAATGGGAAACACAATGGTGCAGGGAATATGCTGAAGACATGACCATCAACAAAATACGCACAAAATAGTCCCAAGAGCAGGGGTCAAACAAAAAGACAAGGGGAAGGGCCCAACTGTAGCTGCGCGCAAAAATATTAAAGCCGACAAAGTATTGTCTGTCTATACTCTGATAGACGATGACATGGATAGAATCAACTACCAAGTGTGGGATTTCGCAGAGGAGGAAATTGAATAAGCATCATGGAAATATGATGAAATGCACCAGCAGGTGAAGGACCAGTTGACGATGATACAAAAAATATTGGAGACAATGAGGATAAAACTAGAGAGAGGATCAGGTGAAGGACTGTCACTGAACCCAATTGAGGAAACAAGGACTACCACTTCACTTCTGTCAGAGTTAGCAACTGGGTGCAAAGTGTTGAAGATCGTGTCAGATGCAGTTGAGTTCCCTACGTAAGAATTGCAAGAGAAGGTGAGAGCGCTAAGTCATATGAATTTAGTTGTTTCTTGAATTCCCACAATAATACTATAGAGCTTGCAGGAGATAAGGTTCTACATAGAGTTAGAATGTAGAGAGTTGACCAAGGTAACATACGAGAAGGAAAAAATGTAGCAAAAGTATACAAATTCTATGTAGGAGAAGAGCGAGGTTGAAGAAAAAGTTGAAAGAACATTGAAGGAGAAGAGTGAGGCCAAGGAAAAGGTTGAGAAAGCACTAAAAGAGAAGGATGAGTCCGAGTAAATGGTACAATGGATACAAACGACCATCCAAAATATCTATAAGGAGATCCCAAAAGTACCAATGGTGGTAGAGGCCACAATGGAAGAACAAGTATCACGAATTGGTGAAGTCATTAAAGGATTCCAAACCAAGATTGAAGACTTGGAATCACACACCATGCTAGGGAACCCTCCTGAGGAAAAGGAGCAAAGGGAAAGGACAACGACAATCTAAGTGGAAAATATTAAGAGTCTAGACCAGGAGTGTGTGAGGTTGTGTGACAAGAGTACAAATATTTGGAGACAACTCATAGTGAATTCAAAGCTGAAGGAGATTGAGGATAGAATAAGAAGTGCCCAGAAAACCAATGAAAACCAATGAAAGCATCAACACTTTACCGCTTACTGAATGGATGAAAACCATCCTTGAAAATAGACATATATACAATGAATTAGAGAATTTGTAGGTAAAGTAGATGAATATTGCGCATAAATTGAAACCTATGCAAAAATAAGAACTCGGGGTAATAGGGGAATTAACCACTACACAGGGAATGGAAAATAAAGCAATGCACGACACCGAGGAGAAACTAATGAATCTGACTGCGCATATCGTAGAGGAAATTTTGAGAAAATAAGTGGGAGTAACAAAAGAAGTTGCGACAATGAGGGAAACCCTCCAAACGTTCATGGAGGCATGGAGGAGCATGACACAAAAGGCATGAGTGGCTCGAGACAAGCCACATGTGAGTGTTGGAGGCTAGTTTGACAGTCCTTTTGGATACATTTTTGAGGAAAATCCTAAGTATGGAGGAGGTGCGTAACAGGAGAAGAAAGAAGAGAAGGTAGGAGCAGAGTGCACAGTAAAGGCGCATTCATGATTGGAGTGTGTGGTAAAAACATACTTGGTGGAGAATGAAGAAAGAGAATAAAGTAAGAGAATAAAGAGAGAGAATAAAGAAGGAAGATAAAGAAGGCGAAAAGGAAGGACAATAGTTCAACATGAAAAAGCAGGAAGAACAATATCCTGGAATGAAAAAGCAACATGTAGACGCACAAGTAGGAAAAACACACCCGAACAATGAGTCAACATGAGTTTTAGTGAGTCATAATGAGTTGTAATAGGGTTTAGGGATAAGCAAGTAGGGTTTTGAGTCCTAGATTCCATGCATAAATATGTAATGGGTTGGGAAGAAAGGGGTTATGTTCTGTTTGTAGTTGTTGGTTGTTCAAGGTTGTTATTGATTAATTGTTTGTTGTTTAGGTTTCAGTAGGTGATGAGTTGAGAATGAGAGTCTATGTCTAAGTGGAGAAGGAGAGTTTCCAAGAGAGGCTTGCATTGTAGAGCGACTAACCAGGGTGGGGATTGATAACATGATGAATCTATTGTAGCGTAGTGTAAAATCCTGGAAATATTACAGAAAGAATAATAAATAATCCAACCATTATGGATGTATCCCAAGGATTGGGTGAACTGTGTTAACTCTGTGTCTCTATGTCTGTGATTCATGTGATTGTTTATGAATAGTGGGTTCATGCATGTTAGACTAGATTTGTTTACTATATGATTACTTTGCAATAGTTATGGATGTTATGGCGAATGGTTTAGGTTGAAATATGCATCAAAATGGTACTACATACAAGAAATTACTAAGTAACCAAGGAATAAAAAACACAGGATAATGAACATAGAGTAGATAAGTAAAAATGAATAAGACGATTTCCTCCCATCTCCTCATTCCTGCATAAAATTGGTTCTTCCATCCCCAATAGATTCCTCAGGTGAGACTTCATTTTCATGCATGTGATGCCGAAAGGGCCGGTATCTAAAGGGTTTTGTTGGTTAGATAACTTGAACTTAGGGTCTTACAACTGCACACCAACAAGTCCTTAGTTAGAATGGGAATGTGGTGTGCTACGAATCAAGGAAGTTAAATGAACATGAAAGGAATTATGCTACTCGTGATTTATAATTGGCATCCATAGTGAATGCCTTGAAGATGTGGAAGCACTACATCATGGGGAAGATATTTGAGTTGAGGACAAACCATAGTGGTCTGAAATATTTGTTTGGACAACCAACTTTAAATACTAGGAAAAAACATGCGGTTAGAATTCCTCAGTGAGTATGACTTTGATATAAAGCACATCAAGGGTAAAGAGAATAAGGTGACTGATGCACTCAATAAGAGAGTGCACGAGATGAATGGTACAACCATTAGCATGTACAAATAATATTTGAAAGAAATAATGTTAGAGGCTGCAAAATTAGATCAACATTATGTGGAAACAAAGACAAAGCTACAACAAGGTATTTTGCAACAGAAAATTGAAGATTTTGAGTTAAAAGAGAATGAAATCCTCATGCATAGGGGTAGAGTTTATGTACCATATTCACAGGATTTGAAAAATATGCTATTAAAATAAATGCACGATGTGCCTTATGCTAGGCACCCAAATTACCAAAAGACAATTGCTGGCGTCAAGAGTCAATATTATTGGCCAGGTATCGAGAAAGAAGTAGTTGATTTTATTGTGAAGTGTTTGGAATGTTAGAAGGTAAAGAATGAGCACAAACACCCAGCTAGCTTGATACAACCATTTCCCATCCCTGAGTGGAAATGGGAAGTTGTACAATGGATTTTATCACGAAGCTGCCTAGAACTACCAAGAAACATGATTCTATCATGTTAGTAGTAGAAAATATTCCTAAAGTTTCCCATTTTATTCTAGTAAAATTCACGCACAAGAAAACTAACATTGTTGATATTTGTATGAGGGAATTTTCCAAGCTTCACGGTGTACCTAAGAAAATTGTGTCTGACAAAGATCCCAAGTTTACATCAAATTTTTGGAAGAGATTATTTAGAGGATTTGGAAAAAATCTGAATTTAGCACAACCTACCATGCAGAGTCAGATGGGAAAACAAAAAAGGTAAATCAAGTGATAGAAGATATGATAAGAATGTATGTGAGGGACAAACTGACGCAGCAGGAAAAATATTTGTTGGCTCAAAAGTGTTCATACTAGGGTCCTCTTACAGTTACCAACAAAAAATACTGAAGTAGTCTAGAGAGTTGACATTTTCATCTTCTCAGGAGGAAATAAGTCTCACCCGAAGAACAATCGAGACAAGAAAGAGAGGGAAGGGTAAGGAGAATAGTTATACATACCTCCAAGTTGTCAAGATTCATATTATTCTTGCACAATATAGATTAAAATTGTAGTAGTTCTGAACGCTTCCTAACTAAGAATAAATAAAACAAAGGTGTGTTTCCATTCATAAGGAAGCTATAACCAATTAAGAATATCAGTCATAAAGATAGTACAATTGAACATTCAATACATTTATAAGACTAAATACACAGGATATATATTCAAAATTTGGGCCTCCAATTATATTAACATGTTAGGTTCTTTTCACAATTCGATTCTCAGACACAAGTAATCGGAGAATGCTCCTCATCAAATATGAGACAAAGTTATAGTCTCTTGCTTTGTGCTAATGATGTATATGGATGTTATATCTGACTTATCTGAATGTTCTTAGTGCATGAATTTGTTATATCTAACCTACTTCTCTATGATAAGTGCTTAGATACATCAGATCTAGATCAATGATGCGATGCTCTATTTTATCTGCGAAGTATATAGTGGTTGAATATTGATGAACCGTCGATGTTAAGTACTCATTTAAGTATTACAATCATAGATCCGTTTCCCAGCTAAGGTTGAAAACATCTTATTCTTGCAACCACCCCTGCCTCTAACTCAGGTGAGACTTCATCTGCTTCACAGGTGTTGCAGAAAGGGCCGATAGTTAGGGTTTTGTTGGTGCACTGTTGTAGCGTTGAACCCTGGGTCTGCCCCTGTGCCAACAAATGGTTTCGTTGCCGAGACCTGAAACTGTGATTTCTGGGAACTAAGGAAGAAGAAGATTTGTGCAAAGATCAGACCTGAAACTATGATTGTTGGGAACTGAGAAAGAAGAATATTTGCGAAAAGATTCGTCCTAAAACTGTGAAAGCTCTGTGCATTGATCTGTCATTCTAGTGCACAGTATTTTACTTGATTTATAAAGATCTGTTCTAAAGAAAGAAGCCCAATATGAAGAAAAGAGGTTAGACCTGAAGAAAACAGGTAAGATCTGCAAGCTCTGTGCTTTGATAAAGGTAAGAATAGTGAAAAGTTCTAGATCTGGAATCTTTGTGCTCTGTAGAAGTAAGATAAGTGGAATTTTTTGTTTCTAAACTATGGATCTAGGTATGTTTGATAAGATTTGTCCTAGCTTGAAAACTAGGGAATTGATAGATGAAAGAAGGTTTGATATGAGTAGATTTGATAAGAATAGTGAAAGATATGTTATACCTATGCATAGAAAAAATGTTTGGAATAACCAATGGATGCATGATCCTAGAAAGAAATGTTTGCAGGTTAGCTACCATGATCCTAGAATGCAGTACATGAAAGACTAGATATCGTTTAAGAGAAAGAGAGGATTAACCCTTTGCTAAAGTTGCAGAAAACTAAGACATCTTGCTAAGGAGTGCCCTGGGAGAAGACCTAGTTGTCTTTGTTGTAAAGATATGGACCATGAAGTATTGGATTTCCATAGAATGATTGCTAAGCTTGAAGAAATGAACATGAGACAAGAAAACCCTAAGGCAGATCCAAAAACCATGACTATGGCAGAACCCCAGAAAGAATCAGAGAAAGTATTGCTACAGATAAAAGAAACCATGAATGATCACCGACATGTCGTTTTATCAGAGGTATTCAAAGAAAATGAATGCCTTGAAGCAAGAATAGGAGATTTCGACATTGACTGTGTTCTATATGAGGAAACACAGGTGAATGTCATGACATAAAGAACTTGGGAAGCTATAGGAAGGACTACTATGACTCCTTCATTGAGAGGAATAGGACTATTCAAGGGAAAGCTGATAAACCTATGTGGAAAGCTCACCCGGATTTCTATGAATGCTAATGGAACTTCGACAGAGGAAGATTTTGAGATTGTTAAATTTATTGAGAACATCGCCCCATTTACCATGTTACTAGGAAAACTTTGGATTGAAAGAAATCATGCCAAAAGGAAGGAAGGAGAAGAACTTTTAGAGAAGAAGAAGGAAGAGTTAAAATATTTCATGACTAGAAGGATCACACACTTGATCGAATAACAGAAGAACATATCGAAGCTATTTAACACCAGAAAGCCAGATATCAAATTTGCAAGAACACTAGAAGACCCACAAAAGATAGAAGTACCTATTCCAAATAAAGAAGAAGTATCACCCTCGACTCTTAGGAAAGAATCTCAACAACGTGTAGTAACTATGCCAAAAGAAGATAAGAATCATAATGGAAAAATGAATACCGAGATGAAGCTCACTGGAAAGAAAGCTAGAAAACTAAGTAAGAAGATAGCTAAGATCGACAAGTTATAGAAGGTTCCAGAGGGAACTTCGCAAAAGGAAAATTTGAAAAATTGGAGCTTCGTCAAGATAACAGAGCAACGTCACATGGCACTTCACCATGGAGAAGCAATATAGCCATTAGGACCAATATAACCATTTGACCAACCCCCCGAATGGGTAGAAAGGAATTTATGGTTTGCCACCAGACCGTTAGACTGCACCATAACTAACATAACAGAGTTAATGAAGGCTTCTCGACCATTGCAAGCAATCCGTTGCCAAGTTATCTATTTATCTCGTTGTGCCATGCATCGAGAACACTTTTGCTAACTGTGAATCTGAGCCCACAAAATTGTTGATTTTACACAATGATCATTGCGCTATAATTGCCTTCTATCCTATTGCAGTGTCTAAGTTACTCCTCGAACCTGAAGATTTCCAACCCTGAGCGTGTATGTTGGATGAGTTCGGCACTGCAGAGAGAGTTGTCGAAGAAGTTCTGATCGACCACATGACTGAAAGATTCATGTCGATGTCTACAGGTGTACAAGTATCATCGACGAGAGGACTTCAAGCCTCTCCATCGACTGCTCGTGGATCGGGGCCATCCCGACCATCAGTAGAGAAGAGAAACAAGCATAAAGACGACCTAGAAATTGTGAAGTTGATTCCATCCATATTGCCCAATTACATCTCGCCTCTGGCTGGCATGGTGAATCATGATAGTGTGCCAAGAGACTTCGAGTACACTATGGTCACTGCATACCTCTCGAAGGGGATACATGTAGTTCAAAGAAAGAAAGACAAGATCACAGTGTTGAAGTTCATCGACTTCAACCTCGGAGATCAAAATATCTATGGCATGCTTGCCCCATACAAGTACCTAACTAGAAAAAAAGGGAAGAACTCGAAGATCATCCCTCATTCATGGATGATGAACCTCACGTAGTCCACCCTGCTGAATGTTATGAAGATCCCACACTTCAGATGACACTAGGAAGTCAATGCATGTGTCAAGCTGCTACTATCATGTTACCATGGTGTCTACTTATGTATAGACCATCGCATTATAGTTGATCCAAAACTGATCCATAAGATCATAGGACTAGGTATGCAAGGACCCGACCCACAAGAATTTTATCCAGGAAAAGCCGCAGATCACGCACTAGCACAGAAAATCAAGGATACATATGGTGATGTTGAGAAGGGAACAAGAGGCTACAAGGCATCTTCCATCTAGAGTGGCACAGTGCACCTAGCATGTCAATTGATAGCTAGAAAATTAGTAAGGAAGAACTGACCTACGCAGGTCACCAGCTTTGTCGTTGACCTCGCAGGGAAGTGCATGGAAGGCCTACAGATGAACTGGGCGAAGTAGATAGTTAACCAGTTGGAACTAGATTGACGAGAAGCACAGGATCAGGTTTATGAATTTCATTTTAGCTGGCTCCTGGTCCTCATTGCATTTATTTCCTGGGAGATTTCGAAAGGAGTGACCTTCCCTGACATAGAGCCATTCAAACTGCTTGCCGTGAAGTTCGCTACCCTGTGGTATTCAACTGATATGAACAAACAGTGGTAGTCGAATGCTATGTTTCATACATACTACGTCCAACCAAAGTGAGACATTGAAGCCGAGCCTCGCATGACTCTGAACACCCTAAAAAGGTTCCGACCACTAATGAAGTTTAGCGCAAATATGCACTTTATCTACATTACAACACAAGAGGATGAACACCAAGAGAAGATCCAGTCATATTAAAAGCTCACAGAAGAATACCTTGAGGAGAACACCAAGGAATGGTCCGTTGACCTCCTTATCCCTGCCAAACCCGTAGAGATATCTGATATTGATAGCCCAAAGGACACTCATAAAGAACAGAATACACCCGGAACCAGTAGACAGGAGAAGATTGAGGAGGTCCAAAACTTAAGCAACACCTAAGGGAAGGCTGCTTCCATGTCACCTGACCGAGGGGGTGGTGACGAAGTAGAAGCTGAACAAAGACCATGTGAAGTAACACCACCTAGAGACGAGGTTGACCCTTTGAATATGAGGAAGGTTTCCCCCTGAAAACCTTCTTCCCAGAAGAAATCAAAAGCCTCTATGACCAAGATGCAGACTGTCCTCACCTCCAATGAATTTGACTTCATCATAGCAGCCCTGAATGATGCTTCACTGGAGATAGCAGAGAAACAAGGAGCGATGCAAGAGGAAATGTATGATAGGATTGAAGTCAAACTCCGAGGGGTATAGCAGGCCCTTCAGTCCAGTTGCGTAGTCTCCACTACACCTCTGCATCAAGAGAACCAGAGTTGGGAGATGAGCCAACCCAACTCCACCAATTAGCTGAGACAGTCGAAGCTCACCTTAGACGAGCACAAGAGGAAACAAAACAATCCACCCAGTATTTTACGCAAGTGCAAGGAGTACTTGTAGAACAATGTCGAGCTGCATAACAGAAAATATTGCTCTCCAAGCAAATTTTGATGAAGAAAAGGAACAAATACAACAAGGAAAAGAACAGTTTCTCACATAGCAACTCGAAGTGAAAGAGGTGGTCAACAGAGCACTTCGTTCTGTGATAGTTGTAGAAATAAAGGTAGAGGATCAAGTCATGTAGCAAGTAGAGCATCTCATAGAATTTATCCAGCAGCTACAGTAACACATAATAGACTTAGAGCTCCGCGCAGTTCCCAAGACCCCACAGGATGTAAGGGATCAAAGAGAAGCAACTGCTCGAAGCGCAGTCGAGAGAATAAAATCCCTTGCTATGAAATGTAAGAAACTTACTGATTGCAGTGCCCAGACCTATGAACAACTTAGTGAAAATCCATAACTGAAGGCACTGGAGTCGCAGCTCCAGGAGGAAAAGTATCAAGCCGAAACGAAACAAGCGTAGCTGAAGCTCCTGTCAGCCATGGAAAGAATGAAGTGATCCCAGGAAGAGCGCACTGCCCAATAGCAGATCCACACTATCTAGAGTAGAGTTATGGAAGTAACTCAAAGGCTCCAACCTATACAAGATAAGGCTTATCAATTGTTCATAGAGGTCGAAGGTTGAGGAGCAGAACTAGAGTAGGTTGTCACTACAAATGAATAATGCCTGGAGGGACCTATCAACGATGCAATCATCCAAGAGTTCACTGAATAGGAGGCCAAGGCACATCAGCAAGTCAAATCATCTCAAGCTACGGTCCAGGCTTTTGAAGCAGAACTACCTAGATTAGAGTGACTTGGTGTTGGCCATGGGTTATGAAAGGAAGTGAAGAACGAGGAAGAAAAGGGAAAAAGAGAGCTTCGCGGGAGACACAGTGACTGTCACTGGGTCAACGTGAGAAAAAGAATAGAGAATATGGAGCGAAGTGCGGAAAAGAAAGTCGTTGGATGAGGAGATCGAGGATGACAGATCAACAAGGAGGATGGACCGAGGATGAATTAGGAAGTGGAAAAATCCAACATTAGATGCCTTGGAGCACAGTGAGATGGAGAAGGAAAGACAGATTGGAGAAGCCCAGAAAGAATGGGTCAAGTTGACCTAGGGTTTTGGTAATTAGGGTTTTGACACCTAGGTTTCGACCTAAGGCTGTTGGTGAGCTGTTGTAATGTATAAATAGAGGCCGAGAGGACCTAGGTCCAGTGGGTACTATGGTCGAGCCTTATTGTCGAGTATTGTTCATCAGGAGAATATTGTATTAAGGGTGAGAGAAGTGTTGAGAGAGAGAGAGCCTTCTGGTATTGTAAGATCTTTAGCTGAGTGCGAAGATCAAGTCTTGTAGCTGGGTGCACAGGAAGGGAGAGAGAAAGAGAGACAGAGAGAGAAGATCTGCTGGCCATGAGCACATATCATAACTGTAAGATTTATCTTAATATATCATAAGCACATTTCTGTGGACGTAGCCCTAGAGAGAGGGTGAACCATGTACCTCTGTTGTTGTGTGTGTGATTGATGCTTTGAGCTATGATGTTGTTATATTGTTATTTTCATTATTGTATTAGATCAGATCTATAGCTGTGAAGGATATATCTAACTAGTTTAATGATAGATGCATGTTATGTTGTTGTTGTAATAAGAACCACTTGATATTCCTCTGGTTGTAGACATCTCTGTCCTGCAACCCCCTCATAGATGCTTCGGGTAAGACTGCATCTGCTTCACGGGTGCTGCTGAAAGGGCCAGTAGCTAGGGCTTGTTGGTGCGCTCTTCGAGATGAACCTTGGGTTTTCCCTTGTACCAACAAATGGTTCCGTTTCCTGGACCTGGATCTTTTTAAGGGAATGTCAAGGTGGTTCCCATCGAAGATAGAGATTCAGAAGTGGGTAGAGGATCAAGAGAAGGAATTCGCTGAAGCCTAGAACAAGAACCCTAAAATAAGCATTGAAGATTGGCTACAAAGGTATATCTTCACCGACATTCACGAGACCTTCTTTGGAGGAATCCATCAGGAGCTACATGAGTGGTTGGCTAGGTTAGCTGACACACAGTTTGAAATCAGATCTAGACCCTCTGTGGTTTGGACACCAACATTGATCCATAAGGTCAAGAGAGCTGGAAATGCTGTATCTAGAGCAGTAGATCACTGGTTTGATAGTACCATCTGAGGATATATCATTGAGTTTTCTGTTGACATAACATAATCGTATAGTCAAGCCAAGAGATAATTTTTCAAGGGACCCAGAGGAAAATTTTTGCACTTCCTGAAGCTAAGAATCAAGATGCTCTTGCATAAAAACCACATCTTGAAGATACAATAGATTGATCGGACCTGAAAAGGCTAATGTTCAAGATCTCGGACAACAATAGCGACACAGAAGCAGGACATACGTGTAGTGGGAAAGTATTCCGAGGAGCTCACCTTGAGAATTTGTTTAAGCAAAAATACGGAGAAGAAGGTTTCTATAGTGAAGAAGAGGTATATCTAACTGACGAAGAGCATCCATAGCCCACCATAATAGAAGAAGGGGAAGCTGAAGAACTCCACCAAAGCGAGCCAAAAACCTCAGGAATTGCGCGAACTACTAAAGTAAGTAACGTTAATCCTCCTGTTATCCCAACAATACTTAGCAATCAGAATAGTTAGAACCACCAGAGTCTTCAGAGTACTGTTACCAGTAGCCCAACATCTACTCAGACAAGAACCCTAGTCAGCTTTATGGTAGATGAAATGAGACTCCCTATCTTTAGAGGAGATGGATATGAAGATCCAGATCAACATTTTTTTTTCTGTGTGAGGCTGTATGGAATATTAAAAGTATCACCGATGAAGCCATCAAGAGAACCCAGTTCAACACTACGTTGAGGGACCGCGCATTGAGTTGGTACATGAAACTTGTGCAAGGACTGGTACAACCTAAGCCCCTGAATGAGATCAAGAATGCATTGATTGCAGAGTTTAAGAAACCTAAATTGGAGTCACAATGTATTACGGAACTAAAAGAGATTAAACAAAAGGTAGCATAACCTGTTTGGGAGTTCGACCAAAGATTCAAAACCCTAATAGGCCGATTAAGTTTCCAGATCCCCGACAAACAAAACAAAGATTGGTTCATTGCTACATTGTTACCACACATAAGAATCCATTTGATGTAGAAAAAGATTGCATCTCAGGCAGAAGCTTTGGAGATCACCATGAAGCTGGAATCAACACCGATGGGAGAATCTAGCTCAGGCATTAGCCATATCTTGAGCTAGCTAACTAGTTTGTCTTTAGAAGTCAAGGATATGAAGAAAGATAAGGGAAAAGACAAAAGGGAAGATATATGGTGTGTAATATGAAGATATGAAGGCCATGATAAGGAACACTATCCCTTATTTCATGAGTACTTGGCATCAGGGGCACCGAGCCCCTTAAAGCAAGTTAACCTACCCTGGTGCGATGTATGCAGAAATAGGCATCGCCTAGGTGAGTGCTACTACATGCAAAAGTATGTCCAGACACCCAAAAACATGTATTGTACATTATGTAAATCAGTGGGGCATGATGATAGGGATTGTAGAGATTATGATCTCATGCACGAAAGGTCGAGAGACATATACAAGATTCAAGGAGAAGTACAACAAGAGGGAAACACTCCGCAATACAACTCTCCGGGGAGAGGAAATTTCACTCCTCACGGTGGCTACGGAGGAGGAGGAGGAGGAGGAGGTATGGGCCGAGGCCGAGGACAAATAATCTATTACAACTGCACACAACTAGGCCATTTAGCAAGGGATTGTCAGAATCCATGCACAACCTGTAGTTACTGTAACTCCTTCGATCATGTCATAGAAGAATGCCCTGTGCTGCTGGCTAAACTTCAGGAAAGATGAGGACCCCAATAGAATCCACAATTACAACTGATATATGTTGAACCTCACGGAGCATACCCTAGAGTCGTTGTTATTACTCGACGAGGCACTGCTACAGGCGACGACAGAGCAGCCCAAGGAAAGACTGAAAATGACCAAGGAGTCAGGAAAGCTATAGAAAAGACGCCAACGGTCGATGCTAGGAAAGAAAGATAGACATTCGAGGAGGGAAGAACAGATTTCAAAGGAAATCAAGGATCGTCATAAAAAAGACAACCAAAAATCAAAGAATACAGTATGCCTCAGGTGTTTGATCTGGATGCATCACCAACAGAAGGGAAAGAGGTAAGAAAAGTCATGGAATTCTTGCACACTTGTGTTAAGTTGATTCAAGATAGAGGCACTATACAATAATTACAAGATCTAATCAAGCAGTATGAACTAGGAAAAATAGACCCTTTACTGAATAGAGAAGTGCACCAAATTGGAAAAAGGAGAAGGACAAATAAAGAATTACACTTGAATGCTCAGATACGAGAGTATGAGATAGACTACGTGGTCCTCGACTTAGGGTTAGAAGTCAATGTCATGACGAAGCAGACTTGGACACTGATGGGAAAGCCCAAGATAATATATTCCCCTATCAGTCTTCGCATGGCTAATCAACAAGCTGTCAGCCCATTTGGACGATTAGATCATGTCCCAATGGACATTGACAGAGTAATAACCTTTGCAGATTTTGAGGTAATTGAAATTGTTGATGATAGCTACCCTTACCATGCATTGTTAGGAATCGATTGGGCCTTCGACAATTCCACTGTTGTTGATTTAAAGAAATGATGCATGAAATTTGAGAAAGATGGACTTAGGGTCATTGCACCTTTAGACCCAGATGAAGGTCCATGATACAAAAAACCTATCAAAGAAGAGGAACACACATTTGAACTGGAAAAAATCGACAAATTAACAGCCATACAACAGGATTATATCAACCCTACAGCTGATAGAAATCTAAGCTGGCAAAGTGACAACGCATGTTCATCCGATTAAGAAGAAGCACTGGAAAACTGGCAGAACTAGATGTACGAAGTATCTAAAAGAATATGTGATAGGCTAGCGAGATAAGTTCATTGGATTGGCACAATAGTGAGTAATCTACCCACATTTGATGGGCTGAACCCCTTAGAGAACTTCTTATCATAATTTGAGACAAGTGTACCAACACAACAGAGGTTGTTGGCAATGGATGAGGCCATGAAATCCACACTAGCGAGATGGTTGGGGACACATAAAAGCAATATTACAAACTAGAAACAATGCTGAACTCTAATGACGACGCGGTTCTCAGCACAAGAAGGAAGCTACAAAGCACGATACACAGGTTGAAGCTACCCAAAGGACTGTGTACAAAGTTGCGAAGAGGCTTGGAGTGACATTCCTAGAGAACAATGGGTACACAGATTCGTCAATACGCTGTATACCACCCCGATTAACTGGTACCTTCAAGCAGAGCTGCACCTTGTCACTTCAGAATGGGAAGGTATGATCCAGAATTTTGTAACCACCTTTTTGTTTGACAATGAATTTCCTTTTGTAGATCAAGCACTACAGATGGTGAGACATAAAGTATTTGAGGAGGCATTTGGCCTCCTTTTGGAGCAAGAGGAGGATGAATGGACTGCGCCCCTCCAGAAACTGTAGATCTGCTACAACATTAATGCCGACAAAGACGATGACCCAAGGAAGGTGAATATCGCGGAAACAAAAGGTCAGAGAGATGTGGAAGGACCAGGAGTTGAACTGCCATTCATTGGACAATCGATAAAACCAAAGAAATTCAATATTGGGATAGAGGAAACACCAAATATTTCCAATGTCCACTTCCTGTCAACAGGCATAGCTCCAGCCGAATACACAATTCCGTAGAAGAAACAACTAGTGGTGAGCGTTGTAGATTTTTCACTGATAGCTAGTCAGCTATATAAAATGGTACCTGATGATATCCTAAGAAGATGTGTGATGGAGATAGAATGCCCTATGATCCTCGAAGAAGCTCATGAAGGCATTGCAGGAGGACATTACGAGGGAAAAGTGACTGCACAGAAGGTTCTGCGGGCTGGCCTTTGGTGGCCTACGTTACACAGAGATGCTAAGGAATATGCCAAAGCATGCAATGTATGCCAGCGAGTTGGAAAACCATATTGAAGAGATGAGATGCCAGTAGCACCACATATGACCTTACAAGCATTTGAAAAATGGGCCATTGACTTCGTGGGACCTATAACCCCACCAGGAAAGTGCACGGGAGCAAGGTATATTATCAATGCGACAGAATACCTGACTAGATGGGCCGAAGAAAGAGCAGTCAAGGACTGTAGTGCAACTATAGCTGCACATTTTATATTCGATGACATAATAACCAGGTTTGGATGCCCTAAGGTCCTTATGAGTGATCAAGGTACACACTTCATCAATACGACAATTGAAGCCCTGTCTAGAGAATTTGTAGTCCACCATAAGAAGAGTACACCTTATCATCCACAAGCAAACAGAACGGTTGAAGCATTCAACAAGATCTTAGAGACAATATTGACAAAGATTTTCAGTGTGAGAAGGGATGACTGGGATTTAAGAGTAACCGCAATACTCTGGGCTTATAGAACCACTTGCAATAAATTAACAACACAGACTCCTTTCAAGTTGGTTTATGGTATTGAAGTTGTTGTCCCAATGGAGTAATTGGTACCAAGCTTAAGAATTGTTGCATTTACATACATGGATGATGTTGGCGCTATTCATGAGAGGCTATCACAGTTGGTCGAACTAGAAGAAGATAGATTTATTGTAGGCTTCCATCAACAAATTCAGAAGGAACAAGAAAAGGCCTATCATGACAGACACATCAAGAAGAAGATATTCAGGCAAGGTGATTTAGTCCTGCTATATGACAGTAAGTTTATAAAACACCCTAGGAAGTTCAGAATGCATTGTCTCGGACCATATGAGATTGTCTATGTTACAGAAGGTGGAACTGCGCAGTTGAAGACATTGGCAGGAGACTGGAAGGGAGGCTTGGTGAATGGGAGTCAGATGAAGTTGTACTACGACAACCAACTGCCTCGCAAATCTTAGTAGAATCAAGAAGACAAGGGTCCAGGTACCAGGTGTAGTTGAAATTGGGTACCAGACACAGAAAAGATAGTCTGTACAAGGATGGAAAGGAGGCATAAAGCATAAAGTAAGGGCTTCACTGCGCAGTCGAAATTTGAAGAAAACAAGAGGATCATATCTCAAGTGCCTTAGGACGAGTCATAGGTGAGTGTTGGGGGCCTATTGGCCCTAGGTTATGGAAGGAAGCGAAGAACGAGGAAGAAAAGGGAAAAAGTGAGTTTTGCGAGAGACACAGTGACTGTCGCTGGGTCAAAGTGAGCAAAAGAACAGAGAAGATGGAGCGAAGTGCAGAAAAGCAAGCCGTTAGATGAGGAGATCAAGGATGAAAAATCAATAAGGAGGATGGACCAAGGATGAATCAAGAAGTGGAAAAAGCCAACATTAGATGCCTTGGAGCACCGCAAGATGGAGAAGGAATGACAGGCTGGACAATACTGGAAAGAATGGGTCAAGTTGACCTAGGGTTGTAGACACCTAGGGTTTTGGTAATTAGGGTTTTGACACCTAGGTTTCAACCTAAGGCTTTCGGTGAGGGGTTGTAATGTATAAATAGAGGTCGAGAGGACCCAGGTCTTGTGGGTACTATGGTAGAGCCTTATTGTCGAGTATTGTTCATCAGGAGAATATTGTATTAAGGGTAAGAGAAGTGCTGAGAGAGAGAGCCTTCTAGTATTGTAATATCTTCAGCTGGGTGCGAAGATCAAGTCCTGCAACTGGGTGCGTAGGAAGGGAGAGGGAAAGAGAGATGAAGAGAGAATATCTGTTGGCCAAGAGCACAGATCAGAACTGTAATATTTATCTTAATATATCATAAGCACAGTTCTGTGGACGTAGCTCTAGAGAGAGGGTGAACCACGTACCTATGTTGTTGTGTGTGTGATTGATGCTTTGAGCTATGATGTTGTTATATTGCTATCTGCATTATTGTCTTAGATCAGATCTATAGCTGTGAAGGATAGATCTATCTAGTTTAATGATAGATGCATGTTATGTTGCTATTGTAATAAGAACCACTTGATATTCCCCTGGTTGTAGACATCTATATCCTGCAACCCCCTCATAACTGCTTCAGGTGAGACTGCATCTGCTTCGCAGGTGCAGCCGAAAGGGCCAGTAGCTATGGCTTGTTGGTGCGCTCTTGGAGTTGAACCCTGGGTTTTACCTTATTCCAACACTTGGGAAGAGTCACAGGTGAGTGTTGGGGGCCTGTTGTCCCTTGACCAAGTTTGGGAGACCCTTGGTCAAGTTTGACCTATTTTGGGAGTTCGACAGCCTGTCAAAGGAGGTACCCAAGGTGAAGCAGAGATTGCGGGACCTTGGCCCCTTTTTTGTTACTTTTTGGGATTTGGTATTATGTAATGGGTATGGGATGTCAGCCCATGGGTTTACCCATGTTTAGGCCTATTTTGTAAAGTATAAATAGATGCTAAGGCGATGTAGTGAATATATATATATATATATATATATATATATAGAGAGAGAGAGAGAGAGAGAGAGAGAGAGAGAGTTACGAACGGCTAAGTGATAGATCTATGTGATTGAAGGATTGTAAGTGCTCTGTGCATACTGTGAGACTTGCAGAGCTAAGTGAAATTCATTGTAAGAGGCTTTGGAAGGCTATGTGCTTAGATCTACTCGGGGAAGGAGGATCTAGCGAGATGCACAGATCTTTTGTCCTATGCGGAGTAGGGTTTTGAGGTTTTGTGCATGTAACCTATTGAAGAAGCTAATAAAAAAGAATTTTTGGTGGACGTAGCCCCAGGGTGGGGGTTAACCACGTATATGTTGTGTTGCTCTACTTTGTGCGATGTCTTGATGTGTTTATGTCTATATTTTCTAATTTATTTGATATAGATATATAGATATGTTATGCTTTGTGCTAATGATGTATATGGATGTTATATATGACTTATATGAATGTGCTTAGTGCCTAAATCTGTTCGATATAACCTAATTCTCTATGATAAGTGCTTAGATACATCAGATTTGGATGAATGATGTGATGCTCTTTTTTATCTGCGAAGTATATAGTGGTTGAATATTGATGAACTGTCGATGCTAAGTGCTCTGTTAAGTATCAATCACAGATCTGTGTCCCAGCTAAGGTTGCAAACACCTGAGTCCTGCAACCACCCCTGCCTCTACCTTGGGTTAGACTTCATCTGCTTCGTAGGTGTTGCTAAAAGGGCCGATAGTTAGAGTTTTGTTGGTGCGCTGTTGTAGCGTTGAACCCTGGGTCTTCCCCTGTACCAACATTGTTCTCCCTTTCCTTCTAGTTCCAGGTTGCTTCCATGTCCAACTTGGGCCATTTCTACTTTATCTTCTCCAAATGAAGGTCCCAACTCGGTTACTAGTTCAAGAGATATCTTCCTGACATCTTGGAAGTTGTCCAATTTGTCCTGCCACTTCCTGGAAAATAGTGAAGCTTCAACAAGAAACTACTGGGTGGCATTTGTGATGCACTCTTTTGGCTTGGATGCAACTAAAGAGTTCCATTCTAAATCAACTATTGTGTCCACTTGATGCATATGTAGGTAAGCTGTTTGGACTACAGGTCAAAACTCTCGTAGTTCTTTCTTAGCCACAGTTTGAGCTTCATATAGTGCATTAAGATAATTGTTTGCCTGTTGGATCTTGTCAAATTTATCTTACTGTTCCAGCAGATCCAACGTGTTGGTTGCTTCTTCGTTGAGTGATTGGATCTTCACGTGCAAGTCCTCCAATGTTTGGTTGTGCCTTGAAATGATTCCCATCCAATCTCTATCCTCTTTGAATATTTTTGTGCATTTTGAAGTCCTTTTATGCAAGGTTTCTCTTGCAATGTTTCCTTCCAAAACGATTTTCTCAATTTTCTCTTGTAGCTTCCTAGGTTGTAGTTCAGATTGTCGCTTACTGTCCCTCAAATGTGCTTTGATATTTTCTTCTCTTTTTTCCATTTCTGACTAGGCTACTTGAATTAATTCGATCTACTCTGTAGGCTCGCTTGTTTTGCTGGATTCTCGCAGTTGAGGCACTGTCTTCCTGACCATTGTCTAGGCCTTTGTGAGTTTTTCCTTTACCTTTTCTATCTTCTGTTCTACCTGAATCTTTGAATATTTCTCCTGCATTTGTGGTGCTTGCACAAGGATTCCTTTTTGTTTCCATAACTCGACTTCTCATTCGACCTGTGGTTCCTCTGCTCCAATTACTCAGTCAAGGCTCTAATTATGTCCACCAGTTGTGCTGTTGACATTTGAATGAGATCACCCGATGAAGGAGTGACATCCAGGGGTAATCAGACTTGTAGTGGTAGTCCACTAGCCATCAAATGTTTGGATGGTGTCTCGACCTCTTCTTCCCCTGGGGATGGACCTTGAATTTGATGCGCAAGTCTAGTCTTCAGAGCCATTGGAAGTAGAGGGAAAACTTATGTCTTGGCTAGGAAAAGCTACAACAGTTCCACGATCACTATGAATCCTGGAGTATTGGATCTAGTTTTTATTTCAGGGATGTTGCACTCTACCCTGATGTGGTTTGGGGTTCTTTTTGAACCGGCTTTGATCCTGCCCCCGTTTGTAACGAAACTTATGGATTTTCGCTTCTAATGATGGGAATATCAACATTAACTATTGAGAGAGGACTTTGGGTTCCTGGAAATCGTGGTATTGGATCAAGTGGTGGAATTTTTTGTTTCTGACTCTCCATTGATGGAAAAGTGCCCAGAATGGTTACCAATGGAGCGACGGTTTGGCTCAAGACTTCGGTGGTTAGGGTAGCGAGTTCTTCTACCTTCTCGGAAGGGTTGGGGAGATCTAGCTACATGGGTTCGAGTGAAGTGGGTTGGGATGGAATGATGGTGTCTTGCGGTGGCGATGGGGCTTGCTTAGTGACGATGGTTGTGTAGGAAGTGGTGTCTGGATCGGGATAATATGTGATATTAACTACAGTATGGGCATCTTGAACAAATGCTGTCGTATGAGGTACAACCGAGGATATTGGCTGTGGGTTCAAGACCTTCACAAGAAAAATACTTGTTTGGGGTTTCTTGATTGAGGGATCCCCTATGAAGGAAACGACAAGAATATCATTCACATATTTACCTGATAACACGGCCTGTTCTACCATTTGAGATTTGAAAACTCAGAAGTCCAGAGCCCTAGAGGAAATATCAACCGTCGATCGAGAAGGGGCCGTTGGACTGTTTATCTAGGTTGAAAGGTCAAACACCCAGGTGAAGACCGAACCATTTATTTACGGGACAGGTGTCCGTAGATCACCAGTTCTAGAAGGTTGGAGTATGAAAGAGAGTTGAGTTTGAGATTTCAATCTCCCGGATTCTGGAATTGTGAAGAGAACCTGGACCGTCGATTCAAGGAGAGTTAATCTGGTCCATAGATAAGGAGGGCACATATTTGAAGCATTGATTTGGATGCTATTGTCAAAATCATGAGATCGATGATCCCATGTCATTGCGAGGATAGAAGTTGCGAGGAGGTTAAGGAATCGAAGGCGGGCTGCAATTTGAATAGTGGTTTCACCAAGGAGACACGTGGAGGTTGTAGGAGTATTGCGGGCCCAAAATTGGTTTAAATCCAGACCGATTGTGACCATGCCTACAATCACATGGTCATAGACCCAAATCATATCTAGTGAGGGCTTATCCAAAAGGGAGCTAACACCGACATTCTGAGTTTTCGTACAGAGTGAAAGGTGAAGGTCGCGGGTTGCTATCAAACCTGCACCAAGAAGCTGAGGGAGCCTATGTTTAGATACAGAGGGGGACCTTTAAGGTTTCATAGAGTCTTTTGACTTGAGAATTCAGGGATCCAAGACTAGGAGGTCGCTTAGTCCTACGGGGGAGTAGGGGGGCTGTATCAGGTGGTATCAGAGCTAATTTGGAGTCTGTTTGTAGACAACAGACAAAAGAAGAAATGTTTGAAGTTGGTATCAATCATGGTATCAAGAATTTGATTCCTATTTGTAGGTGACGCAGTAAAAATCATGCCACCCAGAAGGTGCAGAGCAAATGCAGAAATGGAAGAAGAAATGAGGTGAATCCGAATGAGATTGGATGCCATGGAAACAACACAAAGAAGAGATACAAATGCTGGTGATGTCAATGAAGCTGAGAGCGAATAAGAAGCAGAGGGAAAATAAAATGTAGGAGAGGATGCTGCACAAGATCGCTTGATAAAAGCTATTTCAAAGATAGGAGCGAGAGCAAGAATAGAGGTACCTATGTATGAAGGAAATTTGGAAGTTGAAGAATTGTTGGTACGTGCTATGGACAATTACTTCGATTATGAAGATATCGAAGAAGATAAGATGGTGAAGCATGCAGTGACAAGACTGAAAGGTCATGCAACGTTATGGTGGTATGAACTGCAAGCCGAACGCAGGAAAAATGGTAAGCAAAAAATTAAAAACTGGGATAGGATGGTAGCTAAGTTGAAAGACAAATTCATCCATAAGGATTACCAAATCAATATTTACAAAATATTGTAGAACCTAAAACAGATGGGTTTATCAGTGAAAAAGTACACTGAAGAATTTTTCCGACTGAAAATCAGGGCTGAACAGAAAGAGAATAAAGATGAAAAGACATCCATATACATTAATGGGATGAGATATGAAATCCAAGACGATATCAACATGATGTTTGTCAGTAAATTCGAGGATGATTATCAAGCAACCTTGAAAGATGAAGAAAAATTGGCTAGGAAGCAAAGATAATGAAGCAGAGGAGAAAATTCAAGCAGAGGCAAGGGAGCCAACAAAAAGAAGCTCCAGAAGTCAAAGCCTGAAGCTGACAAACAACATAATCACCATGAGAAGGGTGGAAGTTCTAAAGAAGGACAACATGGAGGAAGAATTTCTTTTTCTAGAGGTAGAGGAAGAGCCAGAGGAGGTGTGGTTAAATGTTATACATGTGGAAAGGAAGGACATAAATCTTGGGAATGTCTTGATAGAAAAAGAGAAGGTAGAGAAGCACAAAAGCATGTGGAAGCTGAAGCAAAAGGAGGAAGAAACCTCATGATGAGGAAAATTCTTCTTAAACTAGAAAAGGAACCAAAGGAACCAGTTCAACGAACAAGCCTGTTCAAAACTGCTTGCAAGTTGAAAGACATAGTTTGCAAGGTAATCATAGACAATGGGAGCACTGAGAATCTAGTATCCATGAAGATGGTGGAAAAGATGGAATTGAAGACAACTGCACATCCAAAGCTATAAAAGGTATCGTGGTTGCATAAAGGACATCAAGTCATGGTAAGTCAACAATGCCAAGTTGAATTTAAAATAGGAGGTTATAGAGATGAAATATTGTGCGATGTAATTCCTATGGATGTTTGTCATATTTTATTGGGGAGGCCGTGGAAGTATGAAAACAAATTATTCATGATGGAAGAAATAATACCTATACCCTAGATAAAAATGGTAGAACACATATTTTGTTACCCATAGAAGACAACTAGTAAAAGACAAAATTTAGTTCAAGCATACTTCTCATGAGTGGGAAGGAGCTCTTGAATGAAGTGAAGAAGGAGAAAGAAATACAATTTGCTGTAGTGAGGAAGCCTAGAGTTATCCTTACGAATACTTCTGTAGAAGATTTTCCTATAGAAATCCAAGAACTATTAGAAAACTTTGCTGATATAGTCGTGGATGAGTTACCACACTCATTGCCACCCATTAGGAGCATAATCCATCATATTGACCTTATTCCAGGAGCTAGTTTACCAAACAAAGAAGCTTATAGGTTGACACCTAGAGAGAATGACGAAGTGAAAATCAAGTCCATGAGTTGTTGGATAAAGGGTTAGTCAAGGAAAGCCTAAGCCCATGCGCAGTACCAGATGTGTTAAGTCCAAAGAAAGATGGAGGATGGAGGATGTGTACAAATTCCAGAGCCATCAACAAGATAAACATTAGGTACATATTTCCTTTACTGAGGATGGATGATTTGATGGATTGTTTGAGTGGAGAAAGCTAGTTTTCTAAGACAGACTTGAAGAGCGGATATCATAAAATAAGAATGAGGGAGGGAGATGAATGGAAAATAGCATTCAAGACAAATGACGGATTTTTTGAATGGATGGTCATGCCATTTGGATTGACAAATGCACCAAGAAAATTTATGAGGTTAATGAATGAAGTGTTGAAAGACTTCATAGGAAAATTTATCATAGTATATCTGGATGACATACTCATCTTCAATAGGACAAAGGAGGAACACTTAAGACATTTGAGATCAGTGATGGAAAGGTTGTAGCAAGATGAATTGATGATAAATCTGAAGAAGAGTTTTTTAATGAATAAGGATATCATATATTTGGGTTTCATAATCTCTTCAAATGAATTGAATATGGACCCAGAAAAAGTGAGAGCAATCAGATAATGTCCGTCGCTGAGCAACATATTTGAGGTAATAATTTTTCATGGGTTAATGAGTTTTTATAGAAAATTTATCAGAAATTTCAGTGGCATATGTGCACCCATGCTGGACACTGTGAAGAAGAAACACAAGTCTTTTAGTTGGACAGAGGAAGCTGAAAAAAGTTTCAAAGTGTTGAAGGAGAAAATCACAGAGCAACCAATTCTGGTCTTACCATATTTTGGAAAAACATTTCAGGTGAGATCCAACGCAAGTGGATTAGCTATTGGAGCAATATTGAGTTAGGACAATAGGCCAGTTGCTTATTTTAGTGAGAAACTGAATGATGCCAAGAAAAAGTATTCCACATATGACAAGGAATTTTATGCGGTGATTCAAGCTTTGGAAAAATGGAGACATTATCTAATTCCTAAAGAATTTGTCTTGTACAATAATAATCATGCTTTGCAGTTTATTACTAGGCAAGAAAAGTTGAATCAGAAACATGCAAAATGGGTAGAATTTATGCAGAATTTTACTTTTGTTATTAAACACATTGCTGGAACTGCTAACAAAGTCGTAGATGCTTTGAGTAGGAGGAGTTTGATTGTACAGGAATTCCAGGTGGAGACCTTGGGGTTCGAACACCTCAAGGAGATGTATAAAGAAGATGCAAATTTTAAAGAAGCTTATGAGGCATGCAAGAATCCTTTATTGGGAAACAAAATCCCATGGACTGAATATTTGATCCAGGATGGATTACTATTCAAAGGGAGCCAATTATGCATTCTAAAATGTTCAATGAAAGACAACCTGCTGAAAGATAAACACATTGGAGGTTTAGCTAGACACTCTAGTCATGATAAAATATTTGCACAACTGAGCAATTCATATTATTGCCCGAGCATGAGAGCATAAGTGAAAACATTTGTGAACAAATGCAAAATTTGTCAATATGCAAAGGAGGACAACAAAACACTGGTTTGTATCATCCAATACCAATTCCAAAAATGCCGTGGGATGCAATCAATATGGATTTTTTTTGGGATTGCCCAGAACTCAAAAAGGGAGCGAATCCATATTTGTTGTGGTAGACAGGTTCTAAAAAATGGCACATTTCATACCATGCCAGAAGACGAGTGATGCCACACACATCGACAATTTGTTTTTCAAAGAAGTAGTAAGACTACATGGATTGCCGAGGAGCATAGTTTCAGACAAGGACACCAAATTTGTAGGACACTTTTGGAGGACTCTATGGAAGAGGCTAGGGACGAAATTATCCTTTAGTTCAACATATCACCCTCAGACAGATGGACATACTGAAGTAGTAAACATAAGTCTCAGAAATGTATTGAGAAGTTTAGTCACTGAGCAAGGTCGACAATGGGATCATAGTCTGGCACAAGCATAATTTTCATTCAACAATTCAGTGAACAGGAGCACGGGAAAAAGTCCATTTGAAATTGTGTATGGTATACAACCAAGATGGATTATAGAGTTGAGAGATTTGATTCAAGATGAATTCAAAATTGTTGGAGCAGAGGATTTTGTAACAGAAATGCAAAAACTCCATGACAGAGTCAGAGAATAACTACAAGACAACAATAAAAAATACAAGAGAAGAGTTGATCAAAAGAGGAGAGAAGTTCAATTTGAAGTTGGAGATGAATTTTTAGCTCATTTGAGAAAAGGGAGGTTTCCAAACGAAACATATACCAAGTTAAAGATGAAAAATATAGGACCATGCAGGTTTCTCAGAAAATTCGTAGCCAATGCTTATGAGATTGAGTTGCTAGACAATGTTGGGATATCACTGATATTCAATGTCGCAGACCTGTATCCTTATAGGAGAGATGAAGCAGGAGAATCAAATGATTAGAAAGAAATTCAATGGGAAGAGAAGTTTCCCACAACAGAAAAACCTCAGATGGAGAAAATCATTGAACATAGGGATGGAAGGAAAACCAGGAGTTAGACGTATCTCAAGTACTTAGTGAAGTGGAAATATCATCCAATGGAAGATGCATGTTGGGTCACAAAACCTGATATTTTGAAGCATGGAAAGACAATGCAAGAGCTCATGGATAGGAGTCCATGAGATTTTTTAAAAAGAGGAGTATGATGCAGGAGCATCGCCTTCAAATTCAACAACGCACACATGGAGGTAGACGAATGACATCTCAGCAATGGCAGAGTTTCAAATCAAGCATTTAAATCATAATTTAATCCGTTGTTGAGATATTTTTGTATACAACATTTTAAAATGTAACTTGTTTGTAAAGTCTGGAAGGACTGTAAGAAACTGTATATATGGAGTGTCGACTCTATTTGGCAATAACTAGTAGTTATTGTAATAGGACAGAGTAGGTAATAGTTTTGAATTTGAAATGATAGATTTCAGAACAGGACAAGAGAGCTCATGGAGTGGTCCTTACATATTTCATTGTTGCATTGTAATAGAGAAGAGTATGTTTTGAGACAAAATAGAGAGATCAGTAGAGCAAAATAGAGTAGCAAAAACACTGTGTATTTTGTTTTTCATGAATGAATAGAAAAAAGAAGAATTTCTCCCAAATCCTTGGACTGTGTTCATTTCATCTGTGATTGAATGAATGTTATTCTGTGTGTATGATTTATTACACTTCGTTTCATGTATGAGTATTCGATATATTAACTGTATGAGTTAGTGACGAAGTTGTTTGAGTTTCGATCGTTTCTCTTCTAATACTTGTATGCAAGGTGTGCATATCAAACACAAGGAGTGCATCTCAAACGCAAGGAGTGCGTCGACTAAGTCTCAGATTGACTTAGAGAAGTTGAGAGAGAATCAAAGAAAATCAGACTAGGTGCAAGGTGTGAACATTGTCAAGAAGTCAACAAGCTTCTAAGAACCATCACCGAAGAACGCTAGGTGGGTGAGAAGCATTTTCTTTTCAAGTAAATCCTTCAAAATGAGTTATTCGAAATCCCAAGAATGAAAAGTGTGCGTGGGAGATCAAAAACCTTTCAAGGATAGAATCTCAGAAGAGATAAAACTTTTCATGAATGTTGACGAGATCCCAGAGATGGATTCGTCGGGAGAACAAAGGTTTGGAACCTTTGAAAGCGAATAAATATTCCAAGGGAGAGAGATATCAGAAGCTCGGAAGGAAGAACGACCATGATTGTCGGATCATAGGGAAGAATAGCGATAACCATCAGATCAGAAGGAGGTGCACGAGTTTTAGCACTTCGTGTATAGAGTAGAGAGAAGTTATCGAAGTTGAATCTTGATATTCCCAGAGTCTGGAACCCCAAAATAGAATATCGACCATCCGACCAGTGGGACATATCTGAACCGCCAGATCACTGGAGGTGAAGACCAAGAGTCAGATTTCCAGGAGGAATCACAGCCATTGGTTGCTGTAAGCTCAAGAGGGAGAGCGCTTTGAAACTTGAGATTCCTAAAATACAGAGTCCCGGAATGTCGAGGTGGAATCTCAACCATTTGATTGATCAAGCGTGAGCCGTCAGATATCGCGAGTTCATAAGGGGTCAAGTTTGAGACTTGAAACTCCTGAAGCACGGAGAGCCGAAGAGCCACCAGTCATTGATCTAAGAGGAGACACTTGTCAACATATCTCATACTCCAGGGAAAATATGAAGTGAGTTTTCAGTTTGAGAATTGAGATCGCCGGAGCATGAAGACCCGAAGTCCTGAAATAAGATCTGGATCATTGGATTCAGAGTAGACGTGGCACAAATAATTTAACTCTGGGTAAAATCCTGAATTAAACCTTGATCATTGGATTAGGAGGACATGTTTCAGTGGATCTTAGACTCCAGTTAAAAGACATTGGAAGGAAGAGGTTTGAGATTTGAAAACTCAGAAGTCCGGAGCCCCGGAGGAAATTTCGACCATTGATCGAGAAGGGGCCATTGGACCATTGATCTAGGTTGTAAGGTCAAACACCTAGGTGAAGACAGAGCCATTGATTTATGGGATAGGTGTCCATAGATTTCCAGTTTCAGAAGGTTGGAGTACAAAAGAGAGTTGAGTTTGAGATTTCAAACTCCCAGAGTCCATAATTGCGAAGAGAACTTGGATCATCGATTCAAGGAGAGATAATCTGGTCTGTAGATAAGGAGGGCACAGATTTTAAGCATTGATATGGACACTATCATCAAGATCATGAGATTGACGATACCGTGTCATTGCGGGGAAAAAATTTGTGAGGAGGTTAAGGAATCGAAGACAAGCTGCAATTTGAACCGTGGTTTCGCCAAGGGGATGCATGGAGGTCATAGGAGAATTGCAGAACCAAAAATGGTTTAACTCCAGACCTCTTGTGACCACATCTGCAATCACATGGTCATAGTCCAAGATCATATCTAGTGAGGGCTTATCCAGAAGGCAACTAACACCGACATTCTGAGTTTTCGCACAGAGCGAAAGGGGAAGGTTGTGGGTTGCTGTCAGACCTGCACCAAGAAGCCGAGGGGGCCTATGTTTATATACATAGGGGGACCTTTAAGGTTCTAGAGAGTATTTTGACTCAAGAATTCGGGGATACAAGACTGGGAGGTCGCGCAGTCCTACGGGGGAGTAGGGGGGATACATCAAGATGTCTTGCCTTTCGTGCTTCAAGACACATCTCCTAAGGATGATGTCGAGTCCCAATTTGTAAAGTTGTATGGAAATCAATTGATAGTCTACTGCACGAACCACCATATGTATCTTTTGGGTTGCAGAGTAAGTTTCTGGTCAGGTCCATGTACTGAGGAAGACAAAAATGTCTTCAAGATACTTTGGGATGGTCTCAATCTGGAATAGGTCTGCATCTGAGAGTTGATCATCCATTGATCCAACACTTTCCCCTGACTCCGATATGGAAAGGTGATCTAGACCTACATTGCATCTTCCTGGTTTGAAAATTACTTCAAACGAAAACTCTTGAAATAGCAGTAGCCACCTGCAAATCCTTCCTTCAAGTACTAGTTTATTGATTAGATACTTTAATGCAAAATGGTCAGTAAAAAACTTGAAATGAGAGCCTAAAAAGTAGTGTCTAAACTTTTTTAATGCATAAATCATATCTAGGTCTTCCCTTTCAGTAGTTGTGTAGTTGTGTTCATATTGAATTTTTCTTTTGCTAGCAAAGTAGATAGGGTGGTCCATATTCCCTTCCTCTGGTTGCGCTAGAAGGCCTCCCAGGGAAATGCCTGATGCATCCACATGTACATGGAATTCAATTTCCCAATTGGGAAATATCAATATAGGTGCAATACTTAGTTTTTCTTTGAGAATGTTGAATGCTTTGTCACATTCTGGTGTCCACCGAAATAGTTCAAACTTCATCAATTTTTCTAGAGGTGCGATGATAGTTGCATATCTTCTGATGAACCTACAGTAATATCTTGTATGTGCAAAAATTTAACACTTATAGGTGGCAACATGTTTAGAATGACCCCAAATTTAGTTGGGTCTACCAAGACTCCTTCTCTGCATACAATATGGCCTAGCAGATTGCCATGTGGTACATAGAAAATGCACTTCCTTAGATTCAGATATATCTGCAATTCACGACATCTATCAAACATTAACCGGAGTATCCCTACATGGTATTTTAAAAGGCCATATACCATCCAATCGTCCATATAGAATTCTACAAACTTGTGGATGAAATCTCGAAATGATGCTATTATGATCCGAGAGAAGACTGCATGGGCATTCTTTAACCCAAAGGGAATTACATTGTATGTGAATGATCCCCATTCTATTATGAATGTGGTATTATTCTTGTCTTCCTTTGCAATTCTGACTTGATGATATCCTGAGAATCTGTCTGTACATGAATATGATTCTTTTCCTCCAACCTGATCTAACACTTTGTCACTAAAAGGTGTAGGAAATGGATCATGCACACATCCATAATTCAAACTTTTGTAGTCCACACAGACCCGAATGTATTCTATATCTTTCTTTCTCTGGATAACTATGGGGCTAATCCATTCTGCTTCTTCAATTGGGAAAATAAGTCCCTCTGCCAACATTTTGTCCACTTCTTTCTTGAACTTCTCTTTTATTCTAGGATTAAGGCAGTATGGTCTATGCTTCATAGGTCTTGAGCCGAGTTCTGAGAATGTTTTCAGAAAAAATTCCTCATACTCCCACAACAAACTGTGTACTTCATTCATAGTTTTCTCATCCCAATAATCTCCTATAGAAGCTATCTTAGGATTCTATATACTCCATATATTAACTTTCCACAAATTTAGTGGATGGTTATAGGAGCTACAGGTAAGACTAGGTGTAGTATATTGAATCTCTCTATTGCCTTCCGTTTATTTAATGTTTAAGTTTCTAAGCTCTTCTAATTAATCGGGTTTTTCCAGGTCTTTCTCAAGTTTACAACAAGGTACAACTATCTTATCAATTTCAAGGCTCAGACTAGACAAAAGAAAATGAACATGGTCAACACATACTACTGGACTTGATCTCTTTTTTCAAATGTCAGTAAAAGGCATTGCCCTAATTCTTTGAAGGACTGTGTTGAGCTCAGGGTACTTGTAAAGGAGAAATCCTTGAAAAATTGGTTTTGTAAGGTCTTCCAACAACTTGTTTGTCTTCTGGTCTCCTCATGTATATACCAGGCCTTTGGGATTGGCCCAAATGAATGGAGAAATACCTGAACCCATAGGTGAGAGGGTACTTCTGTAACTCTCCATTTCTTTAAGAAATGTTCAATATGCACTTTAGGGTTAGACCGTCCATCGAACAATTACACATCTTGAAAATCTATATTCATCTCTTCTTTCAGTTGATCCCTACTTTGGAATCGACATCAAATGGCTTGTTTTTCATCTTCCCACTCCATAATCAAGGCTTTATGGGTGGATCACCATCTAGCGGTGGTATCTTGCAAGGCTATGTCAAGAACGAAGATCCTTTGATCCATCGTTATTTCATCCTCCATGTTGGTAAGAAAAATGTGTACCTCTGAGGTACCATTATATGTCAGTTGTTCTCTGACCTCGGTTCCAATCCATCTCGTTTCCCCGACAGTTGCCCATCGTCTTGAGAATATCTCATATGAACCCTACTGCCAATAGTCAAATGCTACTTTTGAATCCTCATCAATGGACTATATGCTTCTCCAAGTTAACGATCCATCTACAGTGGGATTTATGTAATCTGGTCTCATTCCTGCTATTATGGTGTATAATTGGTCCAAAGCATCTTATTCCATATTGTGGTCCATTGGTTCAATATATCTAGGCCCTAAACATGGATCTAAGGGCTGAACTACTTTTATCCCGTCTGCTTCAAATTTCATGGTGTCCCTCTTTAGATCAATGATAGCATAGTTATCGTATGCCTAATCAATTCCAAGTAGAGAAGGGTAGGTATCCTTATCTCCCATGATTTTAATTACCTCAAAATTGGTTGTGGTCTTAACTCCCGCAACATCTATTTCCACATTTTCCAGCCTTCCTACTAGGAAAATGCAGTACTGGTTTTCCATTCTCAACTAGATGGAGGAATATACTAACTGAGGTTTTCCCAAGGCTTCCTAGGTATTTTTGGGTAGGATGTTGACATATGACCCCAAATATAGCATGACATATTTTATTTCAAAATCATCTAGCCGAGATTCTAACCTAAATTCTTTCCCTGTTCGCACCTTTATTCTTTGTGTTCTCTGGGTATTCTTATTAGGGAGGTTGGTCCTTACTATGGCTTCTGGGGTTCCCTCATTTCCCAGTATTAGGTAGAGGGTGTTGCACAACTTATCCGTAAGTTGGTCATCCCCTAATATATCAAAGAACAATTGAAACCAGAGATTGATTACACTTTGAGACTGCTCAGGGTGTCTCCTTGGAATTGCAGAATTTCTAGGTACCGGTGGTGAGGTAGGGACTTGCACAAGGTTATGTTGAGAGGTGAATTTAGCAGGATTCTCCATTATTTCCAGAGTGGGGATGCTCATAAATATTTCTATTATCTCCTTGTTGGCGAACTCAATCTTCCCATTTCATGATCAGTTCTGGGCAGTCTTTAGTTGTGTGCCCATTATTCCTGCAATGAGAACACCATGGTTGTATCGGGTGAGGGAAGTATCTGGCCAAATGACTTTGTTCATTATAGTTGTAACATAGACTTGGACCTCTTCCACCATTTCTCCCTCCTTTGAATCCACTTCCAGCCCCACCTCCCTGGCCTCTTCTAGGTCCTTGGGGGGTTTCATTTATTATGAATGTTGTTCGATCTAGTCTGTCAGCAAGTGCATCCAAAAATCTACATTGATTTGTGGCATGGGTCACAGATGCACAAAACTCATAGTGTATTGTATTGGGAAAAGTCGTGTACTTTTGTATAATAGGACACTACCTAGATGCATGCCCATGTGTCCGAAAAATCTCACAATACTCAACTGTATGAGATGTTTGAGCGCCTGGGAAGGTATTGTATAACCCTGGTGTATGGAATGGTGGAGTCGTAGATACTTGTGCAACTCTTCCCATTGGTCCTGAAGAGGGTTCCATCGAATTGTGAGGAGGTCCCATTCCCCTCATTCATGAACATTCATTTTCCAGATGCCCTTCTGTGTAGCATCCTGTGCACCAAACTTGATGTTGTCCTGGTCTTGGTGTGGTTAATTCTTGAATATTTTCCATTAGCACCCATATTTTTCCTTGGAGTTACGACAAATTTTCATTTACTGGAGGCTTGGTAATCCTCAGATTCCCTAGATAACCTGCTATGTCTTCGATCTTCATCAACTATTCCAAGGCGTCTGTTAATGTGGCTATCTACTGTTGTGTTAAAGGAATTCTTGTCAGAGGTAGTAATCCTTGGATGTACCATTCCCTCTGGTGATCTTCGTGAATTGGATGCGCTAGTCTCCCAATTACATATTTAAATTTCTGGTTGTACTTCCATGAAGATTCACCTTCCTTTTGTTGAATCTCCCACAACTCAGAGAGATCCTGTTGTTCTGACTGAGGTAGTTTTATTTCGGCGATGAACTTCAAATGCACTTGGCCAAGGGTGAATACTTGTCCTTGCATCCCTGGTTCAATATTCTTCATGTACCATTTGAGAGCATGGCCCCTCAAGGTATTCTGAAACTCTACTAACTTGTTTGCATTGAGAGTCCCTTTGGATCTCCAGATGGCTTCAAATAAGAACCAATGTTGCTCTAAATCTTTATCCCCTTTACCCTAGAATTATGGGTATCGAGCGATTGATCCTCCCATATTTCCAACCATTACGGGTCTTACTGCTCCTATTTGAATAAAACCTAATAGTCCTGGTTGCGATATGCCTGGGGATCCCAATATTCTTTCGACATTTGCACTTACAGACTGATTCTAAATAATTGGATGCAATAGAATATAACTATCATAAGTAGGCGATGTAGAATTTATCACGGGTATAGAGGAAACTTGGGGGACGAGTGATTCGGGGCTGGTTCCACTAGGCGAGTTTCTTTGATTTTGGGGGTCTCGTTTTCTTCCTCTGGAGCAACCTTCTTTGGCTGATTCCCGATGTTTCTTGATATTGGGTCTGAATCTTCTTAATTTCCTATAAGGTCCATGCCTTCTTCATCTTCCCTTGCTTCTCCACACTCTTCTTCTCGTCCACCCATATGGGGACTCCTTCCTCTCTGCGCTTCTCTTTGCTATAATATTAGACTGGCCAATATTTCTTGTCTTCTTACCTTCCTCAAATCTTCCTTCTTTCTTTCATCTGTTCCTGTTGAACCGATTTCTTTCCGCAACACCTCGGATTGCTTCACTACTTTATTTACCTTTCCGCACCACCACTTCTCAAAAATGGTGGCTCTCCTTAAGGCTCGCTCATTTATTGATATTCCCCCATCTGCCAAAGAATCTGTTCCCCTTCTAAGATCATGATCCTATCCTAAAATCACCCTACCCCAAGCATAGGTGTTTAGGCTGCCATCTTAATCGAGGGACTAGTTATCATCCCCTTCTCCATTAAGAATGATTTGATCCAAATGGGAATTTCCCTTAACAACCTTCCACACACACCTTTCTTGAAAATTTCTTCCATCCATGAAAAATATTAGTGATTCTCAGCAGCTAATTCAATGATGTATCCCTCTAGAGTCGTATTAACCCAAAAATCAACTGCTCATGTCATCTAGTGATCCAACTGATGAAGTGCTTCGATATTCTATGTATCCCAAGTATAGGTCTTCTTGACACGTTCTTGGAATTCTGGAGCTTCTTGTATCCGATCTATTCAATGGAATTGTTCTTTCGAGAATTTTACCCAGAATATCTCATACTGGTCACTCAATCTTTCTGAAGAAAAGAAAAAATCTCTTGTATCTTTCTTGATTTTACCTTGCCACTTCCTTCCATATAAAGGCATCACAATTTCATTCCCACTATTTCCGAATCTCAGATCTATATATCCACCGAAGAATTCTCCCCACAGGTTCCCTTTTAAAACAAAGGTCCCGACAATGAAACCATTTTGTTGGCTAAAAAGTGTTCAGACCGGGGTCCTCTTACAGTTACCAAAAAAAAGTACCGAAGTAGTCTAGAGCGCTGGCATTTTCATCTTCTCCGGAGGGAAGAAGTCTCACCCGAAGCGCAACCGAGACAAGAAAGAGAGGGAAGGGTAAGGAGAATACTTAGGCATACCTCTGAGTTATCAAGATTCATATTAGTATTGCGCAAGATAGATTAAAACTGTAGCAATTTTGAACGTTTCCTAACTAAGAAAAACAAAAACAGAGCTGCATTTCCATTCATAAGGAAGCTATAACCAATTAAGAATACTAGACATAAATATAGTACAAAGAAACATTCAATACATTCAGAAGACTAAATACAGAGGATATATATTCAAAATTTGGGCCTCCAATTATATTAACATGTCGGGTTCTTTTCAAAGATCGATTCTCATACACAAGTAATCATAGAATGCTCCTCAACAAACATGAGACAAATTTACAGTCTCTTGCTCCTCTACATCTAAACTGATATAAAACTCTGATACATTGATAGTTTGTTTCTTACCTAGATATCCAAAACTCAGCTGTGCTAACAATATGGACCATTACAACAATGACTCTCATCACAACATAAACACTAACAATCCCAGACCAACAACCATTTTACAATCATATCCGTCTCATATATACAATCCGATATTTAGGTTTGTTGGTTTAGAAACCAAGAGTTCTCTCTTCTTCTTGATTTTGTTGCAACTTCTTTCCTCAAAACTGATGTTGCGCTGTTCTTCCAACCGCTTTATGTTTCTTTCCTTAGTCTGCTATCTAGCTTCTCAACAACTTGCGCAACTTCTGTTTTCCAAAATGAAGCTGCAATATTGTGCAACTTCTGTCCATCAAAATGAAGGGCCCAACAATATTTACATTTGGTTGAGTTTGTTTATAACAATGGGTATCAAACATCTCTAAAGATAAGCCCATTTGAGGCACTTTATGGAAGAAATTGCAACACACCAGTGAGTTGGGAAAACCCAACAGATAAAGTAGTGTTTGGGCTTGATTTGCTAAGGGAAATGGAAGAGCAAATAATGAAAATAAAATAGAACTTAAAGGCTTCCCAAGGCAGGCCGAAAATTTATGTAGATACATGCAGAACTCACAAAGAATTTAAAGTGGGTGGCCAAGTGTTTTTGAAAGTGAAAGCTAGGAAGAGTTCACTTAAGTTGGGAAATTGTTCAAAGATGGAAGCACGTTATTGTGGGTTGTTTGAAATCCTGGAGAGGATTGGTTCTGTCACATACATGATTTCACTTCCTGCATCCATATGCATTCATAATTTATTTCATGCATATTTTCTTAAAAAGTTTGTGCCTAATACTAATCATGTAATTAATTGAAATGTGATTCAAGTTGAGCAAGAAAACGACTTTTGAGTTTATCCGGTGTGCATATTGGATCGAAAAGTAAAGCTACTCTAAAATCAAGCAATAGGACTGGTAAAGGTCCAGTGGACCTGTTATGGTCCTGCGGATGTAACTTGGAAGCACGAGGATGATATGTGCATAGAGTACCCATATATTTTTGAATACTTTTGAAGTTTTGATTGTACATAATGCACTGAGGAAAATGCATAAATAAAGGGGAGGGGAATGTAATACCCCTAGGCTGAACCTGATTTTTCTTGTAAATGTAAATGTACATATAGGATGGTGAGCCATGGGTGCACAATTTTTGGGTATAGTTTAGCATGCGTGAACCAAGGGAAGAATGCATGCTAGTTTCATAACTTTTCATGCACCTGCGTAAGTGTGTGAGTATTTTCATGCACGTGAACCAAGGGAATATTGCGTGCTCGTTTCATAGCATTGCACACACTTGAGAAAGTGCACAAGGATCACTTCAAAGTGTGCACTAGACAATGTTTGTATACAAGATATATTTGGGCCGAAGAGCCTTTGTATATATGTATATTGAGGCCAGGGTGTCTGTGTGGTTATTAGGTTGGGGAGCCTAGATTGTAACAAAGGCTAGTGCACCTATTTTTGTAAAGTGTAATTGCACTCAGATATTAATAAAAACATATCACTGCGCGTAGAGCAATCAAACAAAAATAGACAGGGGGGGGGGGCGCTAAACTCCAATAGAATGGGAAAGAGGTGGAAATATTAAAGGGAATATTTTAATCATATTTCCAAAAGTATAATTTATGGGATATGTATTTATCCTAAGTTACTAAGGAATGGGAATGGGTCACCAAGTGGAGCTAATATAGCTCTTAAGGTGACAAGTGTCTAGTTATAATCATGCAAATATATTGTTGGGCCTTAGTGTATATGGGGAATTCACTCATTCCTTCATCATGCAGATCAACGTTCTCTTGCTAAGAATCCGTATGTTGTTATGAATTGCTTCCATCACCTAACTATAATGTCCCTGATCTACACCCTTTGTAAATTATACATTTAGGTTGGTGAACTGTTGGCACCAATTATAAGTGTAAATGTACATATAGGCTGGTGAGATGTTGGCACCTAGTTTTGGTGTTACGCACACCTGAGTAGTGCGTGGAGAATTGTCATCATAGACAAGGTGCACACATTTTATGTGTTTCATGCACCTAGGTAAGTGTGCATATTTCACAAGGTTGCGTGCACTTGGGTAAGTGTGCGAGAACGACCCGGAAGTGCACACAGAGCTGAGTTATATATATATTTTATGTATGGATGAATATGCATGGAGGCCGAAGAGCCTATGTGATTATGAGGATGGTGAGCCGGGACATAGATATGCTAGTGCACCTATCCATGTAATTATAATATTAGTTATTAATATAGTTTTTCATCGCTGTGCGTAGACAGACTTAGACGAAAAGAGATGGGGAGATGACTCCACTGGAAAAGGGAAAAGGGGGTGAGACATAAGTCTTAGGGAATATTTTATAATATTTTTGAAAAAGTGTAATGTTGGCCAATTATTTTATCCTAAGTTCCCGAGGGCAGAGAATGAGTCAGCAAGTGGCTTAAGCTACTTATGAGGGTGAAAAGTGTCGATTTGAAGGAATGTAGTATATATTGTCGGCCTTAGTGTATTTTGGGAAATTATTTGGGGGAATTGGGAGATTATTCATGATTCAATTTCTTGTGATCAGAAGGGGGTCAGACTATATGGAAAATCCAATTATTACCTTATCTGCATAGAGAATATTGTAAGGAGATGTGGGGGATGTAATCAGAGTTTACTTTCGAAGAGATGGGTTGTCAGGCCCGTGAGAAGTTGTTGATTGTGGAGCCTAATTATCTTCCTAATTTAGAGGTCTTTGTTTTCAACTGTGTTTATACGCCATGAAGACTTTACACCCCATAAGAATGTACACTCCTCCACGCGGGAGAGTGCAGGGGGGGATTAACCCCCCTGCAGGGTCTGGGGGAAAGCGGGACCTCGGAGGAAAAATTTCCTTGTAAATGTATATTGTAATTTCATAGTAAATCTGAACCGTTCATTATAAGGTCATAGATATGACAGTAGAAGTTATGTTAGGGTTTTTTTCCCTAGAAGGCAACCCTATTTTATGAGGGAAATGTATTGCGACTATGTATCATGGAAAATATTTTATTCCGAGCGAGGAGATTGTTAGAGAAAGAAGAGTAAGTTACAGGGGGTTTGTTGTAGGTTGTATCCCTTCATTTGCTGGATAATAATAAAGGAAGGAACTGGAAATTTCTTTGGTGGACGTAGCCCACACTGGGTGAACCACACATATCTTTGTCTCTATTGTATTGTGCATCTTTTGAGTTTTATTTCTGCATTTGTTTTATTTTATTGCTCCACGATCCTATTTTTTTAACAACTAGTATCAGAGCGAAGGGTAACTCATAGGAAAAGAGGGTTCCTGGTTCGAGTGGGAGCAATGGCGAAAGATGGAAAGTTTAGGGTCGAGAAATTTAATAGCGAAAACTACCAGTTATGGAATATGTAGATGGAAGATTATTTATATCAGAAGGATCTATTCCTACCATTGGGTGGAATAGAAAATAAGCCAACAACCATGAAGGACGAAGAATGGGAGGTTCTCGATAGAAAGGAACTAGGAACAATACAACTGAGCTTGGAAACGTCAGTGGATTTCAATATTTCAAAAGAAAAGACAACGAAGGAGTTGATGGACGCATTGGATAAACTGTATGAAAAACCATCGAAGTCCAATAAAATATTTCTAATGAAGAGATTATTTAATATGAAGATGTCAAAAGGTGGGTTTATTGTAGATCATTTAAATGAATTTAATACGGTTACTAATCAACTAAGTTTTGTAAAAGTGGACTTTGATGATGAGGTCAGGGCTCTTCTAATCTTGTGCTCATTACCAGAAAGCTGGAATGGCTTGGTCATGGATGTAAGTAACTCTATCTCTGGTTCAAACACTTTAAAATTTGATGATGTTGTTGGTGTTATCCTTAGTGAGAAAATGTGACGGAAAAGCATATGTGAGACATCAGGTAATGCGTTAAACATGGAGAACAGTGAAAGACAAAAGGATAGAGGAAAGGGCTCAGGGAACCACGAGAATTCTAGGAAGGGCAGATCCAAATCCAGATTTGGAAAGATAGAGTGCTGGAACTGTGGGAGGGAAGTGTTGGGTATGTGTTATATTCTTTGCATGTGTGTGTGTGGGCGCGTCAGATATGACAACTGCGTCTAACGGTCCCTCTAGTAGTGTTTTCTGTGTCGTGTGTGTTAGCAACATTACTTGTCTTCGACATTGGGATACCCAGGTCTGCAGGTTGCACGAGGAGCGCCCAAGCGCAAAAAACATAAGAAGTCCTTTTCAGACTTAAAATCAAGCGAGTGGGAAGGATTATAGTGTCAACGGTCCAGATCCATCCATATGAGCAGATCAACGGTTGGTGGGAAATCGCGAATAATGAAGTTGCACCGAATTTAACACAATAGATCGCGCCCATAGTGTGCAGGGGAGAATAACAGCCATCTATCCAGAGGACGCGTGGTGAGAGATCTAATCGTGTCGACATTTCGTCATTCGGAAGTTCGAGGGGTGAGAATTTCAAGTTGTTCCACATCTCGAAACCCCGAACCCCGATAGCACTGAAAGCATCGAAAGTGGGGCCTGCGGTCACTTGAGAAAGGAAGAGAGTTATGCAAAGGTGCCAAAGTGTCAAGTTTTGCCACAGAAGGGAATGCCGCGTCCTCCAAGACCAGTTCAGCCCGACTTCGATCATGTGTCTCGCTTGGAGTTAATGAAGGCAAGAACAGGTGGTTGAAACCTCCTTTCGATCATTAAATGTGGGGCATGGAGAATCTGGCAAGCAGTCTGCTCGAAGGGGGTCCTATGTACCGATTTTTCCAAGGAGCCATGCCGAAGTCTTCGAATAGATAGGAAAGTATGCACACGCTAGCTCGACATTTAATGGCTCAGCTACCTTCCTTACAGGAGCCATGCATAGTTAAGGTGGTGCTCGAAGAAAGATATCAGTACGAGTTTGACTGAAGGGACACCAAGCCTTGGATGACTGAACAAGCCTCTGTTAGGTGAATTCTCCTGAGTATATAGGCTCAGTTTTTGTATTTTGTAAGCATCGATGGTTGAGCAAGGCTCCCGATTGTAAAAACTTTAACGAAGCACTGGTTATTCTGGTTGTGTATTAACATCTGAGACTTCTTGCCTTATGAATGTCAGCTTCTTTCCATGTCTTTGTTCATATTATATTTGAACAACTCGGAATTGGAAGATCCAGTCGAGTTGTGACTGTTATAGGATGATGTAGGTTGGATCACTGTAACAATCACGTTGTTTCTAATCGGTCTCTTTGTTTTTCTTAGTGCCGAATGATTTGGAATTGGAGGATCCAGTCAAGTCGCCCCTTCAGTTACCAAAACTATGAACCAAGAGGATCTTGTGTTTAGAGTTTTTCTTCTGCAAGCTGTTGAAAGGCCCGTTGCCCAAAGTAGTTTTTCTCACTCCTCTCACCAAGTCATCCACCTGACCATTTTACAATCAATCTACTGACTGAAGTTAGATCAAGGCCTCCTTTGTTCTTTGCATACCAGACCCGGTCCCCGAGCTAGAGTGATTCCATCCTGAGTCTCTACCCATTTGATCACCCCTCAAAATAATCCTGACATAAAACTGATGGGCGTCGGGCTCTGCTCCTGCAAGCAATCCAGGGGTGACTTCTGACGCTAACATTTCTGGCGCCGTTGCCGGGGACGAAGTTGAAAATTTTCCCCAGGATTGAACGACATTGAGCCTCTGATTCTGAAGGTGCATTAGGTATCAGAGCCTTTTAAAGATTGTTGCTGTGCACCTGGCGACTCCATTGTGACGACTCCACTGTGGTGAAACTGCCATGTTAATTGTGGCTTTCAGAGGTAGACACACGCGGTCTCATCCACAGCTGCCTCTGGCTACACCTGAAACTGATCCAGAGGTGGTCCTTAGAAAAGGAAAGGCCCCTGAAGAAGAAGCTCCCACCGTCGAAACAGGTAATCCACCATCTGCTTCTGTAAGAACTCCATTTTCTCGTCCTCAGTTTCTTAATAGACCTCCTCTTGAGGTTTCCCGTTTCCTGAATTTTGGGAGTGTTCCTGCTGAGTTTTCCCCTCCTGGTCTGGGATTGGAGGAAGAAATCCTTGTCACTCCCCTCTCCTTTGAAGCTGTTCCTTGGCGTAGACCCGGGACTACAGAAGATTTCCCCACTCCTGTAGGAAGAGGAGCGCCTGCTGACTTGAGCTCGTTCGCCTTCTTCTTAAATCCTCTCTTGTTTCCCACTCCACTTCGAGACTCATTCCTAGCACCCCCTTCGCGAACTCCTTCTCCTCCAAGTTCTCCTCCACCTAATATTCCTATGGCTGGTGCTAATCCCCCTATGACTAGAATGGAGGCTATTATAGCCGCTAGGTATGCTCCCCTTGTGTTACCTCAGCCCTTCAATGCTCTCCCGACAGATGGTTACCTCAAGCAACTACCCAAGTTCACAGGCGAGGGGGACATAACTGCAGAAGAACACCTAGAAGCCTTTTACAGTTTCACAGATGATAATAACATCATGCATGCAGACGTATGGATGAATGTTTTTGTTCATAGTCTCCAAGGCGAGGCTAGAAAATGGTTTAAGGCCCTGCCCCCTGGATCTACTGATGGGATCGAAGCTTTAGATAATGCCTTTTTAAGGCAGTGGGGAGATAAAAAAGACTTCGTGTATTACATGACAAAGTTTGGGTCTTTGAAGAGAAAAGAAGGAGAGTCTGTCTCTGACTTTTCCAAGAGATTTAATAAAATGTACAACAAAATCCCTGCTGAGTTAAAACCCTTCGAAGCCTCTGCAAAGATCACTTATGCTAGCGCCTTTGATCCAGATTTCTGCCTCTTGTTGAGAGAAAGGAGAGCCACTACTCTGGCCCATATGCAGGATGCAACCATGGAAGTAGAATCTAACATATTGGTTGTTGACCGACTCAGAAGTGCTGCTGATATAAACATATCTAAGAAAAGGCCTCAAGCCTCCCCATCCAGTTCCTCTCCCATGCCCCATCAGACAGATGAGACAACTAGAATACTAAAATCACTTTCTGCCAGGATGGAAAGGTGGGAGTTAGAAGGGAAGCCCATGTATAGAAATCCCCAGAATGTTGATAATAGAGGTTTCAGGAGACCTAATAACAATGGACCATAGGCCTTCCCAAGGGAACAAAGGGGAAAAGACAGAGAGGATCAAAGGATTCAAACCCCTCTCCAAAATAGCCTGGTTACTCATGAGGAAGGGGAGGAGATAGACGAATTCGACCCTGAAATTCATTGTGTTGAAGAAGCTCCTCCTCTTCCCCATTTGACTCAGTCTGCATATGAAAGATCTCTAATGAACATCCAAATCCATGAGTTAGGTAGGGGAGAAAAGGCCGGTCACACCTCTAACAGATACAACCTCAGGACAAGAAAGAAAGAAGGAGACTTTGGCAGCCAAGACCAACCCCTCATAGCAGACAGGCCTACTAAGTCTGCAACAATCACTACTAAAGAAAAGAAAGCTCAGAATGCTTCATCGACGGTCAAAGAACCTGTATCTGAGGTAAGGGAAGATCCTAAGCTGATTTCCTCCTTTAATTTTGAGCATGAAATTCAAAAGATCAGAATTCCTGTTCCCCTCTCAGAGCTAGTTAAAAATGAGGACTTCAAGAGATCCCTCTCCAAGTTGCTGCAATCTGAGTCCCCCCAGCCTCCCTCTGACTCAGTGAACCTTCAAGATGAGAAAACAACTGTCATCATAGGTCCCATGGTAGAAGACATAGATGATTCATCCCCTCCTTGAACATACATGATAAAGTACTGCATAATTGCCTCATGGATTCAGGAGCTTCCCATAACCTTATGCCCATAATAGTAATGGACGAGTTGGGACTCGAAGTGACAAAAGCTTATCATGATTTGTATTCTTTCGATTCAAGAAGAGTGCAGTGTCTAGGAGTCATCAAAGACCTGGTGGTTTCTTTGTTTCAGTTTCCCATGAAGAGTGTGGTCATGGATATTGTGGTAGCTGACGTCCCCCCCAAGTTTGGCATGTTGTTATCAAGGTCTTGGATTAAAAGACTTGGAGGAATGTTACAGATGGATCTCACATATGCCACCATTCTGGTATTTGGAGGGGAGCACAGAAGGTTGTACAGAGAAGCCCAAATGGCCTATATAATCAGTGATGAGGCCAACCCTACCAACCATCCCATTTTTGCCTTAGACATTGATTTAGGTTCCAGTTTACTGCAACTCACTCATACTCCCGAGCCCCCTCTTAAACTCAAAGAGAAACCCACCACTTCCCATAAGTTTCTTCTCTCCATCACCCCAGTTTGGAAAATGTTTTTTGATGGAGCCTCTTCCTGGGAAGGTGCTGGTGCTGGGGTATTTTTTGTATCACCCACTCAAGAAACCATATGTCTATTGTACAAACTAGAATTTGAAGCTACCAACAATGTGGCAGAGTATGAATCTCTTGTTCTGGGATTAAGAGCCGCGAGGGAAATGGGAATTCAAGAGGTAGCAGTGTTCGGTGATGCAGAGTTGGTGGTCCAACAGATCAGAAATGCTTATCAGGCTAAGCATCCTCGACTCAGAATAGAAATGAGGTGTGGGACCTAGTTGATAGTTTCTTCTTGGCATTCAAAATTTCTTTTGTCCCAAGAGAGAAGAACACAGTGGCAGATTCCTTGGCTACATCAACAGGCAATTTCAAAGTACCCTTGCCGCCCAAATTTAGATATGATGTGGAAGTAAAATACATGCCCTCCATACCTGACAACGTCAAACATTGGAAGGTATTCGAGGATGATCTCGAGATCAAGAAATTCCTGGAGACTGTCGAAGAATTTTCAGAGATGCATATCGACCAAGACTCTGTCTCTGAAGAAGAGCTTGATGGGGGTAATTTTCTGAATAAGATTGCAGAGCGTAACATTGTGCAGCTGCCCAACAATCATATTCCAAGGGGACTGGTTCCTTTGGAGAGGATTTTTGATAGAAATGATGTATCATTAAAAGGGGAGAGATCGGAGGATGACACTGGTGCTATTCAGTGCAACATTGGGACCGAGAGTGAGCCCAAGTTTGTCAAGTTGTCAAGAAGTTTGACAAAGGAGAAGAGGTCTGAATACATTGGACTTTTGAGGGAATTTGCTAATGTTTTCGCCTATACCTACGAAGACCTCAAAACATATGACACTTCTATCATCTAGCATAAAATCCCATTAAAGGGGGAGGCAAAGCCATTTAGGAAGAAGCTGAGATAGATCAATCCTATGCTGTTGCTTATCATGGAGAGGGAAGTGAAGAAGCTGCTTCAAGCTTAGATCATTGTACCGCTGAGGTATTCAGAGTGGGTGGACAACTTGGTGCCAGTAAGGAAAAAGAGTGGAGAGATCCGGCTCTGTGTAGACTTCAAAAACCTAAACAGGAGCTCACGAAAGGATAACTACCCCTTACCAAAGATGGAACATATACTGCAGAGGGTAACAGGAGCTTCCAGGATGTCCATGATTGATGGTTTCTCTGGCTACAGTCAGATCTCTGTTCTGCCTGAAGACAGGGAAAATACGACATTTACCACTCCATGGGGCACATTCATGTACGCCAAGATGCCGTTTGGATTAATGAATGCAGGGGCAAAATTTCAGCGTGCCATGGCATAGCTTTCGTTGGGGAAAAGGATAAATTTGTGGTCATCTATCTGGATGACATCACAGTGTTTTCAAATTCTGATAAAGAACACCGTTGTCACCTCAGGAGGGTTTTCCTGAAGTGCAGGAGTTTTGGCATTTCATTAAACCCCAAGAAATCTCTGTTCACCATGCAGGAGGGAAAGTTACTAGGCCACATAGTATCAGCGGAAGGAGTCAGGATTGACCCTAGAAGAGTTGAGGCAATACGAGCCCTATCAATCCCGAGATCTAAGAAGGAATTCCAATCTTTCATTGGTAAGATTAATTTTCTGAGGAGGTTTGTGCCCAACTTTGCTGAGGGGGTAAAACTTATAACAACTATGTTAAGGAAAGGAAATGAAGTGAAGTGGACTTCTGAATCACAGAATTCCTTTGAGAAAATAAAGAGGGCCCTGTCTGAAGCTCCTGTGCTTATCAATCCCGATTACTCAAAGGCTTTCCTTATTTTCTCCTTTGCTTCACCTGACACGGTAGTCGTTGTTTTATTACAGACAAACAAGGATGGGCTAGAGCATCCTATTGCCTATTTCAGTCGAGCATTGAGGGATGCCGAAGTCAGGTATGACACTATGGAGAAGCAGGCCTATGCACTGGTAAAGGCCCTCAAGGCATTTAGAATCTATGTCCTGCAGTAAAAAATCATAGCTTATGTCCCCTCAGTTGATGTTAAAGACATTCTTATTCAGCCTGACATAGACGGGAGGAGGAGTAAGTGGTTAGCCAAAATTCTGGAGTTTGACCTGGAAATAAAGCCTACCAAATTGATCAAAGGTCAAGGTTTAGCCAAGCTGTTGGCTGAAGCCAATTTCCAAGCTTTGGGGATAAGTTTCATCAATGAATGCTCAAAAATTCAGCATGGTCGGCTGCCTGACACGGACCCTCAAAGGGAGACCCCGTTAGCTCAATGTCCTTGGTATAAGGATTTCATATGCTTTCTGCAAGAGTTGTGGCCTCCATATGGCTTGTAAATAAAAAAAGCAAGAGCTCTGAAGCTCAAGGCAGTCAGATACTGCCTTATCGATCAAATTTTATACTGGAAAGACCCCCTAGGGGTACTTTTAAAATGCATGGATCCACAAGAGGCCGAAAGGTTTATGTTTGAATTTCATAGTGGCCTATGTGGAGGGCACCATTTCTGGAAGGCCACAGCCCACAAAATCATCAGGGTTGGATACTACTGGCCCACCGTATTCACTGACGTCTGCAGAAAGGTCTGAGCTTGCACAAAATGTCAAAGATTTGCAGGTAAACAACAACTCAAGTCTCTGTCATTAAATCCTGTGGTGGTTTCAGGACCTTTCCAGCAATGGGGCCTAGATTTCATTGGAGAAATTCACCCTGCTTCAAGTGGGCAGCACAGATGGATCCTGACGGCTACTGATTTCTTCACCAAGTGGATTGAAGCTGTTCCCACCAGGAGTGCTTCCCACAATGTAATCATTGGGTTCCTAGAGGACCTCATCACAAGGTTTGGCTGCCCAAGTAAGATTGTCACTGATAACACAACCGCTTTTGGGTTTGATCCATTAACCAAGTTTTGTGAGCGGTTCAGGATCAAACTGATTCACTCCACCCCATATTATCCACAGGGCAATGGTTTAGCTGAATCTTCCAACAAAATCCTGATAAGGATCATCAAAAGATTGTTGGAAGACAAAAAGAAGGCCTGGCATTCAAGATTAAAGTTTGCTCTATGGGCCGATCGAGTGACCCCGAAGAGATCTATCGACGTCTCTCCTTTCAAATTAGTCTATGGAGCGGAGGTTGTTTACCCTTCTCAGTTAGCCATTCCCGTAGCAAAATTCCTTTAGGATTATTGGGAGGAGCCTGATGACATGATCAGAAGGATTCATCAACTAGTGGAGGTCCAGTAGGCCAGGGAGCAGGCAATGTACAGAATTCAGGACCATCAGCAAAGGATCAAACAGGTTTTCGATAAGAAGGCCAAGAAGGAAGAATTTCGGACAGGAGACCTGGTGCTGAAATGGGATGCTCCTAAGTAGGATAAGGGCAAGCACAACAAATTCGAAGCCCTGTGGATCGGACCCTTCAAAATCTCTGAGGTTTTCTCAAATAACACATATCGGCTGCAGGATTTGGAGGGTGAAGAAGTTTTCAACAGCCCAGTAAATGGGAATTTTCTGAAGAAATATTTTGTTTGAGCCTTCGATGGCTCCTTTGCTTGTAAATATTGTCCTTTTGGTTCCTTGTTTATGTTTATTTTTATTTTTGTTTGTCGGCTTAATAAATGACTCCATAAACCCAACAACAAGGCACTGGAACTGCAAAATGAGTCCTTAGAGCATCGCAGGGATGACTCTATCCCCCATGGAGCCTAATGTTAGCAACATTACTTGTCTTCGGCATCGGGATACCCAGGTCTGCAGGTTGCACGAGGAGCGCCCAAGCACAACGAACAAAAGAAGTCCTTTTCAGACTTAAAATCAAGCGAGTGGGCAGGATTATATTGTCAACGGTTCAGATCCATCCATATGAGTAGATCAATGGTTGGAAAGAAATAGCGAATAAGGAATTTGCGTCGAAGTTAACACAATAGATCGCGCCCATAGTGTGCAGGGGAGAATAACATCCGTCCATCCAGAGGACGCGTGGTGCGAGATCTAATCGCGTCGATGTTTCAGCAGTCGGAAGTTCGAGGGGTGAGAATTTCATGTTGTTCCACATCTCGAAACCTCGAACCTCGATAGCACCGAAAGCGTCGAAAGTGGGGCCCGCCGTCACTTGAGAAAGGAAGAGAGTTATGCAAAGGTGCCAAAGCGTCAATTTTTGCCACAGAAGGGAATGCTGCGTCCTCGAAGACCAGTTCAACCCGACTTCGATCCTGTGTCTCGCTTGGAGTTAATGAAGGCAAGAACAGGTGGTTGAAACCTCCTTTCAATCATTAAATGTGGGGCATGGAGAATCTGGCAAGTGGTCTGCTCGAAGGGGGTCCTGTGTACCGATTTTTCCAAGGAGCCATGCCGAAGTCTTCTAATAGACAGGAAAGTTTGCACACACTAGCTCGACATTTAATGGCTCAGCTACCTTCCTTACAGGAGCCATGCGCAGTTAAGGTGGGGCTCGAAGAAATATATCAGTACGAGTTTGAATGAAGGGACACCAAGCCTTGGATGACTGAACAAGCCTCTGTTAGGTGAATTCTCCTGAGTATATAGGCTCAATTTTTGTATTTTGTAAGCATCGATGGTTGAGCAAGGCTCCCGATTGTAAAAACTTTAATGAAGCACTGGTTATTCTGGTTGTGTATTAACATCTGAGACTTCTTGCCTTATGAATGTCAGCTTCTTTCCATGTCTTTTTTCATATTGTATTAGAACAACTTGGAATTGGAAGATCCAGTCGAGTTGTGACTGTTATAGGATGATGTAGGTTGGATCACTGTAACAGTCGCATTGTTTCTAATCGGTCTCTGTGTTTTTCTTAGCGCTGAATGATTTGGAATTGGAGGATCCAGTCAAGTCGCCCTTTCAGTTACCTGAAACTCTGAACCAAGAGGAAACCAAGAGGATCTTGTGTTTAGAGTTTTTCTTCTGCAAGCTGCTGAAAGGCCCGTTGCCCAAAGTAGTTTTTATCTCCTCTCACCAAGTCTTCCACCTGACCATTTTACAATCAATCTACTAAATGAAGTTAGATCAAGACCTCCTTTTTTCTTTGCATACTAGACCCGGTCCCCGAGCTTGAGTGATTCCATCCCAAGTCTCTACCCATTTGATCACCCCTCAAAATAATCGTGACATAAAACTGATGGGCGTCGGGCTCTGCTCCTGCAAGCAATCTAGGGGTGACTTCTGACGCCAACAATGTGAATCATGTGCTTTCCTAGGGGGGTCTCGGGGGGGGGGGTAGGTATGCCCCCCCCTGGTTACACGCAACGTTTGGCAACGGGCGGTAGCCCGGGGCAACGCCCTGATTTTTTTTTTTGGGTGGTTTTTGCTATTTTTATCGGTTTTGTAAATTAATCCTGGATTAAGGGATTAGGGTTTTGGTATCTACAGAATACCTAAACACATTGTATATATTGTATGGTGAATGGTGAAATTCGATATAATGAATATAAGAAAGGTTTTTCCGGTTGAGGGTTTCCGGTATAAAATCTCTATGTACTCTATGTATGAGACATTGATTAAATTATGTTTTGCTTAAGAATCTATATGCATTGCTTTACTTCACAGGTTTAAAACTTACATGTGGTATCAGAGCTTGTTTTTGGCTTCAGAGGGATGCCTTTGTTGTTGAGGGTTTGGCTCGGTCTTGATAGATCAAGTTTATCTTGGGTCTGTGATAAACCTGGGTTTAGTGGGAGCTTTTGTAGTGGAGATTCGAGTATAGAAAGAGGAATGACGAGCTCATCTAGAATCGAGATAGAGAAGTTCAACAATAAAAACTTTGAGCTAAGGAAGCTCAAGATGGAGGAACTTCTTGTAGACAAAGAACAATGGATCGTTGTGGATCCTGGTACACAACCTATTGGTACACTGTCTACTAGCACACAAGCTACTAGTACACAACCTACTAGTAGACAAACTACTAGTACACCAACTATTGGTATGTCGAAGGAAGATTGGGAGAATTTGGACAAAAGAGCAAGGAGTACTATTCGAATCTGCCTGGAAGATTTGGTTTTGTTGAATGTCTCGGGAGAATATACAACCAAGGAACTATGGGATAATTTGGGGAATTTGTATCAATCAAAGTCCCTGGTAAACAAGTTGTTTCTTCGAAATAAGTTGTATCATCCTAGGATGGAAGATGGAGATTCTGTGACAAAACATCTAAATGCCTTTAATACTCTGGTAAGTCAACTTGTCTCTGCTAATATTATGATTACAGAAGAAGATAAGTGTATTACTTTGTTATGTTCTTTGCCAGACTCTTGGGATAATCTGATTGTAGCAATTGGTAGTACCACTCAATCTACATTGAAGTATGAGGATGTAGTTTCATCCTTGTTATCTGAAGAGATGAGGTGGAAAATCATGGATAATCATAGCACAAATGCTTTATTTGTAAGAGGTCGTACCCAAGATAGGAATCCTGGTAAACCTTCAGGGGGGGGGAGATCTAAATCTACAGGTAGATCTAAGTCTCTAGGAAAGTATTTGAGGAAATGCTGGAAGTGTGGTAAAATAGGGCATTATAAGAAATATTGCAAGTCTAAGAAGGTTGATAAACAAAAGGGATTAGATAGTACCTCTTCCATAGAGGCAAAAACCTCCACTGAATAAGGAGGTGATGTTTACCTGGCATCTACAAGTACACATGCAGACCATGATGTATGGTTGATCGACTTAGGTGCATCATACCATATGAATCCTCACAGGGAGTGGTTCTCTAAATATGAAAAATATGATGGTGGTGATGTATTCCTAGGAGATGACTCGACAACAAAAATCTTGGGACATGGAAGGGTTAAGTTGCTGCTAAAATATGGAAGGATTAGAACTCTTCCTGGGGTTCTGCACATTCCAAAACTAGCCAGGAGCCTAATATCTTTAAGCAATATGGATGATGCAGGAGTGGATACTGTATTTGGAAAGAACACTTGCAATATGGTATGAGGAGAAATGGTGTTGATGAGGGGAGTTCGGTGTGGAAATTTGTACAAGTTGTTGGGAAGCACTTATACTAATGGGTGTAACAGTTCTGTTTCCCATGAGCAAAGAAATGAAGGAGACAAGACGAATACTGTCCCAGAAAAGAAGACCATGCTATGGCATCAAAGATTGGGGCATATTGGACATAAGGGCCTTCGAACACTACACAGTAAAGGTATGGTTGCAGGTATGTCTAATTGCACTTTGGATTTTGATTTCTGTGAACATTTCATAAATGGTAAACATAATCGAGTAAATTCCCATATGATGCTACAAGAGCAAAGGAGATCTTAGAGTTGATACAGAGTGATGTGTTTGGACCTATTCTTGTTCCATCCCTAGGTAAATTTGTGTATTATGTTTCATTCATAGATGATTTTTCAAGGAACACATGGATTTATTTTCTTAGAAATAAATCTGAGGTATTTGATAAATTTAAAGAGTTTAAGGCTTTGGTAGAAAATCAGACAGAGAAGAAAATAAAGGTATTGAGAACAGATAATAGTGAAAAGTCTGCGGAAATGAATTCGAAGAATTCTGTAAGAAGTGTGGTATAGCAAGGCAAAAGACTACTCCATACACTCCTCAGTAGAATGGAGTTGCAGAAAGGATGAAAATGACATTGATGGAAAAAACAAGGAGCATGCTCAGCGGTGTCGGGTTAGGACAAGAATTCTGGGCAGAGGTAGTGGGTACATCATGTTACCTGGTCAATCGATTGCCTTCATCAATGTTGGATGATAAAACTCCACACAAGGTATGGTCTGGAAAGAAACCCTCTCTTCAACATCTTAGAGTGTTTGGTTTTGATGCTTATGTACATGTTCCAAAGGAAAATAGGAGTAAGATGGATAAAAAGGTTGAAAAGTGTATCTTTATTGGTTATAAATATGGTGTGAAAGGTTATAAACTTTGGAACCTAGAAACGAAGAAGACTGTTTACAGTCGAGATGTTGTTTTCAAAGAGGTAAAGGATGTGTCCAAACAAGAATTCCTACCAACACAAGACGAACCTGAGAAAATAGAGCTTGAGTTGGATGATGCAAAATTTGAATCATCTGAAGAAGAGGAAGGAGAAGCATAAGAAGAATAAGAATAAGAATCACATACCCCAGTATTGAGGAGATCAGTGAGAGATAAAGGAAACTAGAAAGGTATAGTCCACCTCATTTCCGTTCCAATTTCTCTTTATCTATTACTGATGGTGATCCCAGAACTGTCAGGGAAGCAGTGAATTCATAGGATAGTAAACTCTGGAAGAAGGCCATGGTTGAAGAAATGGATGCCTTGGATAAGAATGAGGCATGGGATATAGTTGAGTTGCCAGCTAGAAGAAAATATGTTGGTAGAAAATGGTTGTTTAAGAAGAAGTTTAATGCACAAGGTAAAGTGGAGAAATACAAAGCTCAGTTAGTAGCAAAAGGTTATTCCCAGGTAGAGGGAATTGACTTTGGTGATATTTTTTCTCCTGTTGCTAAGTTAACTTCTATTAGATTTATTTTATCTATTGTTGTTGCTTTTGATCTTGAAGTGGAACAGATGGATGTGAAGACAACATTCCTACATGGGGATCTAGAAGAATAAATCTACATGAAGCAGCCAGAAGGCTTTGTAGTGAAGGGAAATAAAGAGATGGTCTGTAAGCTAAAGAAGTCACTATATGGTCTGAAGCAATCACCTAGGATGTGGTACCAAAAGTTTGACACATACATCCTTGGTTTGGGATTTGTAAGAAGCAAGGCTGATCACTGTGTATATTCCAAGCAGGTTGGTAATCACTTCATTTATGTAGTGTTCTATGTTGATGACATGTTGTTGGTAGGAAATAACATGGATGTTATCAAGGAGGTGAAATCACAACTATCCTCCAAATTTGACATGAAGGATATCAGTGCTGCTAACTTCATTCTGGGAATGGAGATTAAAAGAGATCGTGCAAACAAGAAACTCTGGTTGAATCAGAGAAAATATGTTGAGACAATATTGCAGAGGTTTAATATGCATGGAAGTAAACCAATCAAGGTTCCTATTCCTATAGGTGTAAAGTTATCTGCAGATCAGTGTCCCAAGACACAGGAAGAAGAAGAGGACATGTCCCATGTTCCGTATGCCAATGTAGTTGGTAGTTTGATGTATGCAATGGTCTGTACTAGACCAGACATTGCACATGCAGTGGGAGTTTTAAGCAAGTATATGTCAAAACCAGAGAAGGAGCATTGGACAACAGTAAAGAGGGTCTTCAGGTATCTTCGTGGCACTACCAGTTATGGATTGTGCTACCAAGGAAGACCAAGATTGGACAAAGTGCTGGACATACATGGCTTTGTTGATGCAGACTAGGCTGGAGAGCTAGATCGCAGAAAATATACAAGTGGGTATGTGTTTAACCTATTTGGAGGAGAAATCAGTTGGATGGGCAAAAGACAGGCTGTAGTGGCACTCTCAACTACAGAAGTTGAATACATGGCAACCACTCATGCAAACAAGGAAGCAGTATGATTACGAAGATTGTGTTCAGGTATTAGGTTGGTACAACAAGTAGTGAGATTAGATTGTGACAGTCAGAGTGCAATCTTCTTGGCAAAGAACCCAACTTATCATTCGAAGAAAAAACATATTGATGTTCAGTATCACTTTGTGAGAGACATGGTTGAGGAAAAGAAGACATTGCTGGAAAAGGTTGACACTTTGAAGAATGTTGCAGATTCATTGACAAAGTCCGTGAGCACAGAAAAGTTCTCCTGGTGTAGAGTAAGAATGGGAATTTCTGCCCTAGATTGTTGACTATATAATCCCCTGGACCCCTGGATGAAAAGAAAACAACAGGTGGGAGAATGTTGGGTATGTGTTATATTCTTTGCATGTGTGTGTGTGGGCGCGTCAGTTATGACAATTGCGTTTGACGATCCATCTAGTAGTGTTTTCTGTGTCGTGTGCGTCAGGCACTTTCCTAGGGGGGTCCCAGGGGGGTGTAGGTATGCCCCCCCTGGTTATGCAAAGCATTCAGGCCAGCGCCCCAATTTGTTTTTTTGGGCGGTTTTTTCTATTTTTAGCGGTTTTGTAAATTAATCTTGGATTAAGGGATTAGGTTTTTGGTATCTACGGAATACCTAAAAACATTGTATATATTGTAAGGTGAATGGTGAAATTCGATATAATGAATATAAGAAAGGTTTTCCCGGTTGAGGGTTTCCGATATAAAATCTCTATGTACTCTGTGTATGAGCCATTGATTAAATTCTGTTTTGCTTAAGAATCTATATGCATTGATTTACTTCACAGGTTTAAAACTTATAGGAAGGACATCTGAAGAAATACTGTAGAGCTCCAAAGAAACAAAGAGATGGACAACATGAGAAAAATCAAGAAGCAAATGTAATAAGTGATGTGTTACAAGATGCTTTGATTATATCTGTAGATAATATTTCTGAGTCTTAGGTAGTAGATTTAGGGGATTCATTTCATGCCACACCCCATAAGAAACATTTTCTAGATTTTGTTCAAGGTGATTTTGGACAGGTTCATTTGGATGACGATGCACCATGCAAAATTGTTGGAATGAGAAAGGTAAAAATAAAGAAAAGGAATGGAAAACAATGGTTGTTGAAAGAGGTAAGACATGTTCCAGATCTAAGGAAAAATCTAATTTCAATAGGGAAGTTGGCAAGTGAAGTATTAATATCCATATTTACAGATAAGATGTGGAAGGTCACCAAAGGATCATTGGTGATAACTGTTAAAATATTGTGTAACTGCAAAGAATATTCTTATCCCCTTTTGTGGATAAAGATAAAATATATATTTATTATTGATTATATCAATCCCCTTTTGTGGATTGATCATGCCGGGCATTATAATCGACCAAAACCCCTTTTTCGGATTGGTCAAACCCTAATTGTAATAGGATAAATAAGAAGTCGGCCCCAGAATATATTAAAGAGGCCCCATAATATATTAAAGGTGGTTATAACCACCCAGAAGAAGAAGTTGGCCCTGCCAGTGAAGAGACACTTCCACACGTGCCATAATTGTATAAATAAGAGAGGCCAACGCCTCATTTAGACACACACTCAGCTCACTCATCTAGTGCGCAAGTATTGAAGGAAGCTGCAGTTACTGGTTGTCGGAAGAAGCAAGAGAGAGAGAGGCGCATCCTTGGAAGAGGAATTTATGTGTTGTTTGGTTCATTATCTTGGCATTGTATTGGCTATCTATATTAAGGAAGTTTTGCTGGGTTTTCTTCCCCTTGAGGGTTTCCCAGGATAAATGCTTGTGTACTCTTGTGATTGTGTTTCTCTCAGTGATCCTGTCTATGCTATTGTTATCTATTAAATAGAAAGGTAACGTAATAATAGCTTAAAATTTAACATGGTTTTAGAGCTAAGCTGAAGAGAACATCTTTCATAGGAAAAAGAAAAATGTCACTGTTGTCGTACATGGAAATTATGGATTTTTATTAAAGAAGGTTTTCAACTCCAAATCCATCTAGAAAGGTGCGCCCTACCTCAAGGAACATTTTGGCATCCTCGACACACTTTTTCAGTGGCTAGATCTCCTAGAAAGTGAAACCCTAGTTTTCACAAAGTACTAGAAGTACCAAAAAACCAGAAGTACCAGTGTATCAGAAGTACCAGAAAACCAGAAACACCAGTCCAAAAATCTGTAGATCAAGTTTGGAGGGGTAAAAGTTGGATTTTCTGAAATCTAACTGTACCAGCATACTCGCCTCAGTCCAACACATCTTTTGGTGAGTTCAGTTTTCAGATCCAAGAAATTTGATTTTTTAATTATTTCTATAGCCCGGAGGGCTAGGGTTTCTACTGCAAGAAAGAATTGCTACCAACATGCGGGTAGAAGATAAGCTAGAAGGATCTAGAAAACTTCAGATCTTGGAAGCATAGGTTGTAGATGATTCTAGACGAGAATGATCTCCTAGAACATGTTACAGTGGGTGTACCAGAACCAGATGAAGAAGAGAAAAAAACCAAACATAAGAAGAATGAAAATAAAGAAAAGAGAATCGTGTCCGATTCAGTAAAGGATCACTTGATCCCTCATATATCTGAACTACAGAAAACAAGGCAAATCTATGAAGCACTCAATAAGTTATATGAAAGCAAAGACATTAGCCAGAATCTTACCTTAAGAAATCAACTTTGTAATATGAAGATGGAAAACTCAGAATCTATCACATCCTATCTTATGAGAGTTTCTCAGATCAGAGATTAGATTGCAACTATTGGAGATTTCATTAGTGACAAAGATATTGTAACCACAACCCTAAATGGGTTTCCAAAATTTTGGATCCCTTTTGTACAAGGAGTGTGTGCAAGAAGCAAGTTACCCAAGTTTGATAAGTTATGGGCAGATTGTACACACGAAGAATCTGGACTTCTAGACCAACAGAAGAGATTAATTGTTGATGAAGATGAAGCTCTTATAGTTCAAAAGAAAAAAAGAAGTTCCTTCAGGAGAAACAATAAAGAAGCTAACTCTGTAAGAGTTCCAGATAAGAAGATAGATGTTTCAAAGATCATATGCTACAACTGTCAAAAGTTGGGACACTTTTCCTATGACTGTCCTCAAGGAAAAGGGAAAAGAAAACATCAAGCACATGTGGTAGAGGAAGAGGAATCTCCTCCCTCAAAGAAAGCTTTAGCAGAAATTAAGGATTATGTACTTTAAGTTGAAGATAGTTGATTTGAAGAAAGATAACAAATGGTGGAGTCTGTGGAGCCTCCCCACACAAAAACAAAAGATAAGTATTCATTTTTATTTTTAGTATCTTGTTTACTTTAATACTTTATCATTACAAGTTAGATTTTTGTGAGAATGTGAATTAACCTCATTTTATTTTAGTGTCTATGCAGACTTATGAAGGAAGTATCAAATAAGAGGATGAAGAAAGAGATAAAATATTTATTTCATGTATGATCACTCATGAGAGTGACAAAGAAAGAATACTGTAAGTAAGTTTACAAGTCTCGGAAGAAAGAACTTATGCCGTGACTTGCAGAAGTTAGACAACATGAGAATGACGTATGATATGGTGACAGTCAGTAAAGACCAGACAATATCCAGTATATATATAGGAGTAGGAGGCTCCTAAAGATGCAGAACAAAAATATTCAAGATGAAGAAAAAGATGGATACTCAGATATAGTGGATGAGATACAGGTAACTATAGGTTGCTCCAACATTGTTCGTATAGATGCAGAGGGAGAAGGTTGATCCAGTATGAAGACAGAAAGAAAGAAATATTCAAACTCAAGAAGGCACCTAGGATATTACAGAATAAAACTTCAAGGATGATGATTAGAATCTATTAGCGTGGTGCAAGAGGGAGCCATGTCTCCGAGTTCAAAATGAAGGATCGTGATTTGCTGCAGTTAGAAAAGTAGATGGATGGTGCCTAGATATTTTGATCAAGATGAAAGCTATCCAGTAGATAGATGGTGCCCAATAGATGGGTAGCATGGTATTATACTATGGAAATGTTTTGGACCACAAGAGATCTTTTTTAGATCCCATAGCTAGACCTTCGTAAAGAAGGAGAAAGAAAAAATACCTTCGTAGAGAAGGAAAGAGAAATCCCATAGGTAGACCTGCATAGAGAAGGAAAAGAGAAGAGAACTTTGTAGAGAAGGAAGAGACCTTCGTAGAGAAGGGGAATGAGAAATTTTCCAAGGTTGGCCTTTGTCCAAGTGTTGAATTTTGGATACTCTAGGGACATGCTAGAATACCCTCGTAGAGAGGGGTGTGACCACCCTCATAGAGAGGAATTTGGATGTTTTTACAAGGGGTAGAGGGAAGATACTCTCCTTTGGCCAAGGATTGAGTAGTCTGGAACACAAACCTTGAACATGTGGAATGGTTAGTTGACTCTTGAGGTTTGTGTCGTGATCCTGCGTAGATCATGGAAAGGGAGTCTAGTCTTGCCTAGGCTAGCATCTTAGCTTATCTAGTTCACGTGGCATGACTAGGAGTGAAGCTATGGTAGTAGTCCTCCCCAGTGGATGGGTGAGATAGATGACTACAAGAGAAGGGAGAAAATAAAAGGAATGACAAAACTCATAGAATATATTTTGTGTGAAGATAAGATATCTTCTGTGTGAAGATACGAAAGAAGTATCTTCTGCGTGAAGACAAAAGAAAGAAAGAGTATCTTCTGTGCGAAGATAAATAGAACAAAACTTCCAATGATTTATAGATATGCCAGTCAGTGATCATGATGCCAGATGACCAAGTGGATGCCTCCAATTATCCAGTTAATGATGTTTCCTAGTTGATGATGTTGCCTAGTTGATGGTGTTATCCAGTGGATGCTGCTACCTATTTGATGTTGACATCCAGTGACTTGTCAAAAGATAAAGAATATCCTTCTTGTTAAGAGGGAGTGTTAAAATATTGTGTAACTGCAAAGAATATTCTTATCCCATTTTGTGGATAAAGATAAAATATGTATTTATTATTGATTAGATCAATCCCCTTTTGTGGATTGATCATTTCAGGCATTATAATCGACCAAATCCCATTTTGCGGATTGGTCAAACCCTAATTGTAATAGGCTAAATAAGAAGTCGGCCCTGCTAGTGAAGAGACACTTGCACACATGCCAAAATTGTATAAATAAGAGAGGCCAGCGCCTCATTTAGACACACACTCAGCTCACTCATCTAGTGTGCAAGTATTGAAGGAAGCTGCAGTTACCAGTTGTCAGAAGAAGGAAGAGAGAGAGAGGCGCATCCTTGGAAGAGGAATTTCTGTGTTGTTTGGTTCATTATCTTGGCATTGTATTGGCTATCTATATTAAGGAAGTTTTGCTGGGTTTTCTTCCCCTTGAGGGTTTCCTAGGATAAATGCTTGTGTACTCTTGTGATTGTGTTTCTTTCAGTGATCCTGTCTATGCTATTGTTATCTAGTAAATAGAAAGGTAACTTAATAATATCTTAAACTTTAACAATAACAAAAGGAGAGAAGGTAGGTACATTGTATTTATGTACTAGTAATACTGACTCTTCTATCTCTTTAGCTTCTACAGAAGTGGATACAACACTGTGGCATCATAGGATTTGACACATGAGTGAGAAGGGGATGCAGATAATTCACAAAATAAATTTGTTGCGAAATCTTAAACAAATTGATTTGGATTTCTATGAGCATTGTGTTTATGGAAAACAAAAGAGAGCAAGATTTCTCAGAGTCGAAAAAGAAAAGAAGCATGAAAGATTAGAGCTTCTGCATATAAATGTATGGGGACCAACTCATGTATCATGTCTTGGTGTCTCTCGTTATTATGTTACATTTATTGATGACGCAACTCGAAAAACTTGGGTTTATTGCATTCCAAAAAATCTGACGTTTTTGATACTTTTAAGAAGTGAAAAGATTTTACTTGAGAATGAGACAGGAAAAAGGTTGAAGTGTCTCAGATCAGACAATGGAGGTGAATATTGAAGCAAGGAGTTTGATGATTATTGTTCATACCATGGGATTCATAGAGAGAAGATGGTTCCAGGAACACCACAAACAAATGGTGTGTCAGAAAGGATGAACAAGATAATCATGAAGTGTGCAAGGAGTATGCGATTGCATGCTGGTTTGTCCTTACAGTTGTAGGCAGATGCTGTAGATACTGTTGTTTACTTAATAAACATAGGACCTTCAAGTTCTTTGGATGGTGGAATTCCAAAAGAGGCATGGACATGTAAAACGATAAACTATTCTTTTTTGAAGACTTTCATTTGTGAAGCATTTGTCCATATTGATAAAGAAAATAGAACAAAGCTTGAGGCAAAATCCAATAAGTGTACCTTTATTGGGTACGGCGGTAATGCTTTTGGTTATTTCTTATGGGATTATGAAAATCAAAAAATCATTAGGAGTAGAGATGTCATATTCAATGAGAAGGTTATGTACAAAGATCAGTTGCAGGGAAAGATACAAGAAAAAGAAAAACCAGAATACACAGTGCTTGATGAGATCACTGAAAAAGAAATTCCAAAGGAACTAGAAAATCAAAATGTACAACAATAAGAATAACAAGTACCTCAAACTCCTGCAAGTGTTGTTAGAAGATATACCAGGTTAAGTAGACCCCCTGAACGATACTCTCCTTCATTGTATTATTTATTGTTGACTGATTCTGGTGAACCATAATGTTATGAAGAGACAATGCAGGTAGACACAAAAAATAAGTGGGAGTAAGGCATGAAAGAGGAAATTGATTCCTTGGTAAATAACTAGACTTGAGACTTGGTTTTGTTTCCTGCAGGAAAAAGAGCATTGCAGAATAAATGAGTTTACAAGTTGAAGGAAGAAGATGGAGGAAAAAAATAGCACAGGGATAGACTTGTTGTAAAGTGGTTTGCACAAAAGAAAGGTATAGATTTTGATGAAATATTTTCTCCTATTGTTAAAATTACTTCAATCAGGTCTATTTTAAGTCTTGTGGCAGTAGAATATTTACATCTTGAACAATGAGATGTAAAAACAACTTTTCTCCATGGGGATTTGGAGGAAGAGATTGATATGCAACAACCACAGGGGTATGAGATCAAAGGGAAGGAGAATTTGATATGCAGGTTGAAGAAGAACTTGTATGGCCTAAAGAAAGCTCCAAGGCAATGGTATTTGAAGTTTGACAGGTTTATGACATACCAAGGTTATAGTAGATGTCATTTTGATCATTGTGTTTATTTTAAAAGGATAGAAAATTGAAGCTATATTATCTTGCTATTGAATGTAGATGACATGCTTGTTGCAGGGTCTAATATGCAAGATATAAATGTGCTCAAGAAGAAATTAATTAATTCATTTGCGATGAAGGATTTGGGTGCTGCAAATAAAATCCTTGGTATGAGAATAAAAAGAGACAAGAAAAATCACAAATTGACATTGTCTTAGGGTGAGTATATAGAGAAGGTGTTGGAGAGATTTAGAATGCAGAATGCAAAACCAATTAGTACACCTTTGGCCAGCCATTTCAAATTAACTAAGGAAATGTGTCCCAAAACACAAGAGGAGATAGAATACATGTCCATGGTCCCTTATTCATCAACAATTGACAGCTTGATGTATGCGATGGTTTGCACAAGACCAGATATTGCACATGCAGTGGGAGTTGTGAGAAAGTATATGAGCAATATAGGTAAAGAACATTGGGAGGAAGTAAAGTGGATTCTCATGTATTTGAGAGGTACTGCTACTCATGCATTATGTTTTGAAGGTTCAAAAACTATTCTACAGGGATATGTTGATTCAAATATGATAGGTGATAAAGATAGCAAGAGGAGCACCATAGGGTATGTTTTTACTGCAGGTGGAACAACAATAAGTTGGATTTCGAAATTGCAAAAGGTTGTTGCACTTTCAACTACAGAGACAAAGTATATTGCTGCTATAGAGGCTAGTAAAGAGATGATTTGGTTACAGAGGTTTATGGAGGAATTAAGAAAGAAACAAGAGAATAATAGGTTGTACTGTGACAGTGAGAGTGCCATTCATCTTGCAAAGAACTCATCCTTCCATTCAGAGACTAAGCATATACAAATCATGTACCATTTCATACGATCCATTTTGGAAGATGGAGATTTGAAGTTGGAAAAGATACACACTAGCCAAAATCTTGCAGACATGTTAACAAAGGGAGTAACCAGGGAGAAACTGAGTTCCTGCTCAATTTCAGTTGTTCTTCAAGCATGAAGATGAAGATGAAAAAATTTCCAAGTCCAAGAGGAATCATAGTCCCTCAGATACAACAACGGTGGAGTTGTTGAGATCAGTCTCCAAGTGGGAGATTGTTGATTGTGGAGCTTGATTATCTTCCTGATTCAGAGGTCTTTGTTTTCAGTTGTGTTTATACCCCATGAAGACTTTACACCTCGGAAGAATGTACACTCCTCCACGCGAGGGAGTGCAGGGGGGGGTTACCCCCTGGCAGGGTTCGGGGGCGAAGCCCCCGAAGGAAAAAATGCCTTGTAAATGTATATTGTAATTTCATAGTAAATCTGAACCGTTCATTATAAGGTCACAGATCTGACGGTAGAAGTTATGTTAGGGTTTTTTTCCCTAGAAGGCAACCCTCTTTTATGAGGGAAATGTATTGCGGCTATGTATCATGGCGAATATTGTATTCTGAGCGAGGAGATTGTGAGAGAAAGAAGAGGAAGTTACAACGGATTCACTGTAGGTTGTATCCCTTCATTTGCTGGATAATAATAAAGGAAGGACCTGACAATTTCTCTGGTGGATGTAGCCCACACTGGGTGAAACACGTATATCTGTGTCTCTATTGTATTATGTATCTTTTGTGTTTTATTTCCACATTTGTTTTATTTTATTGGTCCGCGATCCTGTTTTTCTAACAACAGTCTCTCTGGGTGAGAGATTGGTTATTGAGAAGTGGGTTGTTAGACCCTTGAGCATACTCTCCAAGTGAGATTTTTACTGAGAATTGTTCCCTCGTGCGCTGAGCATTAGTTGTAGGGCTCAAAGACTTCCTGTGCGGCATGTTGGAAGGGAAGTGGGGCAACTAAAGGACTATTGAGTAGAGAAGGGGCACACTTCTTTGGGTGTGACAAGTGCATGGGGTGTTAGCACTAGATATGTTCCTACTACAAAATGAACAATGCCTAGCACATCTTGAAAAAATATTTGATGTTTGGTTGGGATAGTGGATCGAATAGACTAGATTGAGAAAGTAGAGAGGCATAACACTGTGATAAAACTCAAATAGATCTGTGATCAAGATCATTAGGCATGGAGTGATTTATAACATTCTACGGATCAAAGGAAATTGAGCTGCATATCAGAGAAGTTAATTTGTATTATAACAAGTAGAATAAAATGATAACAAATATGAATATTAGAGATGAACTATGTTAGCTCAAAACTGTATATTCATAAGACTGAATACTCAATTATCAGAAATGATTTTTGATAACGAATAAATAATGCTTGAATAAAACACACGAATCATGGGCAAATACAACAAGGTTTTGCTGTACAAGAATCCATAAACTACGAACATTTTTTGTTTCTCAAAACCTGCTGCTATTTATTCAAGAAAGAAGAAAAAGATAAGATGGGAAACAAGGAATAATACAGACTGATAATACAACTCTCTGGAATCTCTGATAATAAAACATTGCAAAGACAAATTGCCTACAAGATTATAATTAAAGCACACAACCTTCTTTTCCCTCCAAGTCTGTCTTCATATCCCTGGATAGAAAACCCCCTTACTTCCTTCCAAAAGGAAGATCTCCCCCAGTCAATCACGATCTCTATATAAAATTACAATCCATAGCTATTACTGGCTTTCAAAAAATCAAAATAAATCTCGACTTTGTTGGCTGAATTTGATGCCTTGAAATTACTGAGCTTTATTTGGATAATTGTTGATCTGGAAGTTTGGATTTGATTTGGATATGCTAATATCCTCCCACCGAACACTTTATCTACTGCTTGAAGTATGGAACCGATTGATTATCAATATCTTCTCAGCCTTGTAAAATTCTTCCACTTGTTCATGATTTTTGGGAATTTGTTTTTCGACTACTACTCTTTGCCTTAAAAACTGGGATTGCCTTATCATCAAATATGAAAAATTTGATTTGAAATCAATTCCAGAAATATGGCACAATTTGGAAGGCTCGATACCTGCTACCTTTTTACCTGGAACTAATTTCCAAAATTTGAGAATACTCAAAATATAGTCTGCCCCCCAAAATCTCGAATCCTGATTTACTTCGACAAAAATTTCTGCTTGCAGTCTGGCACTGATTGATTTGCTAATTTGCAGCCTAGGAATCTTAAATTTTGACTATTTTTGTGCCTTCAAATTTGGGATTAATAGTTGGTCCAACTTCTCAAATCTTAAAAAATGGTAAGCTACAAATATCTCGGGGAACAACTCATATTCCTTATCAAACTTGCTTCAGAATGCTTCAATCTCGACCCATTTCTCGAAATCCCTCTTTCAAAACTGCGCCCAGAAATAAATTGCTTCTTGTCCATCCTTCACTATAACATCTTTGAATTCAAAGGATCCCACACCTCTGGAGAATGGTTCATGATTATTGCTGTAACATTGTCATACTCATCATATTTGAATGTATGGAACTGTAAGCTCCTTCCCGTGCTATTGAAAACTTCAAGCCTATGTTCATCACTTCTGATTGTTTTCACACAAAGAATTCTCTAATTCCCTGCAAAAGAACTATTGCTCGTAAAGAACTGAATTCCTTAGCATCTTTGAAGATGTCTTCTCCATTGTGACTACCTCGTGTCCATTTTCCATTTGTTTCCACGTTACAATCTTATTCGCCATTGAATATAAGTGAAAACCAGGAAATGCAATTGCAAGACATGTATTCGGGATTTTGGAAATATGATATGTATATATCCCACACGTGATAAGAAATAAAATTTCTTATAATTTATATACATGGGTACAAGAATACTAAATTGTCGCGATTATCACTTCTGTTAACACTTGGTGTTGTAATTCGGTTCGGTTAACCATTGATTCGTCTTGGGGATTGGGAAATAAAACCCAATACTTCATTTTCCCAAACTTTACAAAAATGGATAAAGGCAGAACACATACAAAGATGTTAAAAGGTTTTATTTTATAAATAAAATCAAGAAAAACTTCATAATATTAGGCTTTTGGGTAGATATGTTAAAAAATGGATAAAGGCAGAACACATACAAAGATGTCAAAACAAAATGGTCAAAAGCCTTTTTTAAATAAACTTTAGAAAAGGATCAAGAAAAAAAAATTGTCAAAAGTTTTTTTTTAAATAAAAATAAATAAAATCAAAAATACTTTAGAAAAGGATAAAGAAAAAACATATACAAAGATGTCAAAGGTTTTATTTTTTAAATAAAGATAAATAAACAAAATTGTCAAAAGTTTTTTTTTTTAAATAAAATAAAAAAAACTTTAAAAAAAATAAAAATAAAACAAAATTGTCAAAAGTTTTTTTTTTTTAAATAAAAATAAATAAAATCAAAAAAACTTTAGAAAAGGATAAAGAAAAAACATATACAAAGATGTCAAAGGTTTTATTTTTTAAATAAAGATAAATAAAATAAGAAAAACTTCACAATATTAGGCTTTTGGGTAGATATGTTAAAAAATGGATAAAGGCAGAACACATACAAAGATGTCAAAACAAAATTGTCAAAAGTTTTTTTTTTTTTTAAATAAAAACAAATAAAATCAAAAAAACTTTAGAAAAGGATAAAGAAAAAACATATACAAAGATGTCAAAGGTTTTATTTTTTAAATAAAGATAAATAAACAAAATTGTCAAAAGTTTTTTTTTTTAAATAAAATAAAAAAAACTTTAAAAAAAATAAAAATAAAACAAAATTGTCAAAAGTTTTTTTTTTTTAAATAAAAATAAATAAAATCAAAAAAACTTTAGAAAAGGATAAAGAAAAAACATATACAAAGATGTCAAAGGTTTTATTTTTTAAATAAAGATAAATAAAATAAGAAAAACTTCACAATATTAGGCTTTTGGGTAGATATGTTAAAAAATGGATAAAGGCAGAACACATACAAAGATGTCAAAACAAAATTGTCAAAAGTTTTTTTTTTTTTTTAAATAAAAACAAATAAAATCAAAAAAACTTTAGAAAAGGATAAAGAAAAAACAAAATTTTCAAAAGTTTTTTTTTTTAAATAAAAATAAATAAAATCAAAAAAACTTCAGAAAAGGATAAAGAAAAAACATATACAAAGATGTCAAAAGGCTTTATTTTTTAAATAAAGATAAATAAAATCAAGAAAAGCTTTATAATATTAGGCTTTTGGGTAGATATGTGGCATGGCCAGGTTATACGAAAAACTTCGGGCTTATTAAACTCTGGGTGCATGATAAGCACATGACTACAAAATAATGCTTTTGTAATACATAAGTTTATTATTATTAATTTGAAACCAAAACAAGTCTTAAATATAAATATATAAAAATACTTGTCTTTATTTCAAAATAATAATCTATAATTTGATTTTGACCATTAACAAGATTTTTGCGGGAGGACTTTAACATTTGGCTTGATTATGAGTAATAAAGGTCTTTCTACACAAGATTTTGGCTTGGTGTAAACTTCAAATGTAAATGATAAAGAATAAATTGGTAGACTTATTAGATTGAAGGTTTGGATGAAGGGAGACTAACCAAGTTGACAAAAATATTTGAGGTTTGATAAATTGACCTAAAATTGGTGAAAAGGTAAAAAATTTTGACACGTAGTTTTTAGTGTTAACATGGGGAATGTGGGACTGTGGGCTAGTTGCAGCAACGAACATCTAGGATTGAGAAATTCTGTTGAGAATCAGACCTTAGCTTGTCGCTAGGAACCCTTTTTCCTTGGTGGAGTTAAGCCCCAACTTGGGGGTGACCTGTTGCTGCAAGGTTATGAGCAACAAAGTCTATAGCTGGGAGGAACATCTGAGTTATGCGTGCAGTTGGTGACTTCCATAAAATATAAGTGTTCTTTATGTGTTGTCCTGTTTACTTTGTGCTTATTTATCTATGTTTGACACAGGTTAATTCTTGTATGTTGTCGCATATAAGTAATTGTTGTTATTTTGTTTAATGTTGTTTGCGCATGTAAGTATGGTGCTTATAGCCTGTATTTGTAGTCATGCATAAATATGACAATTATTGTTAGTCTTACATGTTAAGTTAACCTTGTGATTTTGGTTATGAGTCTTTTAGAAGATGATTGAGTGGTCGAGTGTGCAGGAAAATATCATGTGTGCATAGGAGGCTAGAGCTCATGTGTGCATTTAGGGAAATAGATCCGTGCATAGGGAAATCAGAATTGACGTATGATGCCAGGGTGGTTGTGTGCATTGTTGTGTTGTGTGATCAATATGCTGGTCCGTGTGATTGTTTTAGTTACTTCTGCTGCTTAAATTTATGTTAAAGAACAAAGTTAGTGTGGTGTGACTTAGTTTGAGGTTGAGCACACTACTTCAAGTGATACTACATTGACTAGTGTTTAGTATAGAATCTGCATAGTGGACTTTTGGCATAGCTTTGCTCAGTAGTATGCTGGGAATGTTACAATTTGGTTAATTTAGAGCTACATAAGTTGAGGTTTTGTGACGTGGTTTAGCCTAGGGTGACTGGGGATGTTATATTGTGGTATTAGAGCATAATTTGGAAGGAGTGTGTGACATGGGCCATCCAGGGGAGGCTAGGGACGTTACATTGTGGCATCAGAGTTACTGGTTCAAAAATAGACTTGTATGGGCCAGAGGTGAACAAGAAGCATCAAAGCTCCAGTTTCAAATACCGAGCCTGCATGAGCTGAGTTATACTTAAAGAAAAAAATTGGACTGGAAAGTGGTTGAATTTTGAATTTCAGCATGGCCATGGTGCACATTAAGTAATAATGTGCATATGTGTGCGCTAAATTCATGATATTGTGGAGTGCAATGCTGGAACTGCACAATAAATAATGGTGTGTGGGTGTGCGCACTAAAGGATTGGGACTGCACAGAACAAAATTGCGATGCATGCACATTACTGATACATGGTGTGCATGCTTAATATTGACATTGTGCAATGGCATGTGTTGAATATCAATATGCACATGGGATTCTGAAGGAAGGATTCTGACAAGATGGTGTAGAGATTTATTGAAGTTGTATCATGAATTCACCTAACAAATCTTGTTGTCTGCACATTTTGTAGAATTATCAACGATTAGAGAAGGACATAATTAGTGCAGAAGATCAAAAGCATGGAAGATGCGTAGAGGCCTTATAGTCTTGATGATGAATTTAGGGATTGGTATGTCAGTTTGGGTGCTGATGGTACATAATCCAAGGAGGAGCGCATGAAATTGGAAGAAACCATAAAGGGATTTCAAAAACATGTCCAAAGTTTTAAGGCTGATAATTAAAGGCTTATGAGAGCCAAGGTGCAACAAGATGACTTTAGTGTCAAATTGATGCAGATATTGGACATAATAGAAAATAAAATGGATAAGGATACATAGTCAAGTAGGTCAAGAAGTCACAGGTCTCATGATGAGAAGAGAAGAGAAGCAATAAGTTTTGATAGGCATTGACCTCACTCACCAAAACATTCTTGTAGGAAAGCACACAATAGTTCAAGTCCATCTCCTGTCAGAAATCATAAGAGAAGGATTGGGGTGGACGAGGTACATGGATAAATGAATAAGATCAAGCCTCCTACCTTTGACGAGGAGCAAAAAAATGATGAGGATGCAAATAATTGGTTGCTGGGTATGAGGAAGTACTTCCAATTGCATAACTATTCTGTGCAGGTAGAAGGGAGAATTTCCATCTATCAGCTAAAAGGAAAAACATCAATGTGGTGGGATCAATTTGTGTAAGTGCAACACATTGATGAGAAGAAGGTTACTTATGAGAAGAAGGTTACTTGGAGGAAGTTCAAGAGGTATTTCCAAAACAAACATTTAACAAAGCAATACTATGACCATAAAATGAAGGAGTTCTTTGAACTCAAGCTTGGGAGTATGAGGATAGATGAGTATGAAAGAAGGTTCTTAGAGTTGCTGAAATATGTTACATTCATTAATGATGAATAGGTGAAGATTAAGAGGTATCTAAGTGGGTTTCCTTTAGTTATTAGTGGAAAGATACAATATGATGACCCTAATACATTAAAAGAAACCATAAGGCATGCTAAATGTCTTTATGTACAACAAAGGGAAGCTTGACTTTCCAAAAGGATTGGGAAGATAAGATGAAAATTAAGGTGGATCAGAGGAACATGGGCAAAAATATGCCAAGGATTTACGCAATGTTGGATAACAAGCATGCCGAGTTTCAGTCACACATGTCGAGGTGGAAGGTAAGATTAATGACCAACCCATTTCTATTTTATTTCACTAAGGAGATAGTCATATTTATCTAGATCCTAAGATGGTGGAAATATTCCATTTGTTAAGAAGCAAGCTTGCAAAACCTTGGTTGGTGCAGTTAGCTACAAGAGAAAAAAGGAAAATTAATGAAATGGTTAGGGCATGTCCAATGGATATGATTGGACTGCGCACAAAGACTGATTTGAATATCATACCTTTGGGTTCATATGATTTCCTCATTAATATGGATTGGTTGGACAAGCACCATGTTGTCTTGGATTGTTACAATAAGACATTTACTTGCTTGGATGAGAAAGGGAACTTAAGATCAGTTCAATGAATTCCAAGAGTTGTGACTATAAGAGAAGTTTCAACCTTGTAGTTGAAGAAAAGTTACATGAAATGATGTCAAGTATTTTCAGTGCACATGGAATAGGCACCTAAGGATAAAGTGCTAAGTGTTGAATACTGCACAATATTGAAAAAGTATTAGGATGCCTTTAAAGAGATACCATGATTGCCTCTAAAAAGAGATATTGATTTCTCCATAAATATGATGCTGGGAACATCTCCTTTGTCCAAGACTCCTTATAGGATGAGTATGCTAGCATTGAAGGAGTTGTCGATGCAACTTGAAGAGCTTTTGAAGAAGGGGTATATACACCCAAGTGTGTCACCTTTGGGTGTGCCAGTTTTATTTGTGAAGAAGAAGGATGGTGCCCTGAGACTTTGTATCAACTTCAGGAAGTTGAGCAAAGTAACAATAAATAACAAGTATCATTTTCCAAGGATAGATGACTTCTTTGATCAGATGTGGGGCGCACATATATTTTCTAAGAATGATCTCAGATCTGGTTATTACCAAGTGAGGAAAAAAGAGGAAGACATTAGTAAGATTTCCTTCAGAACAAGATATGGTCATTATAAGTTTACTGTGGTGCCTTTTGGGTTGTCGAATGCACCAACTATCTTCATGTGTTTAATGAATGGATTTTTCAGAAGTTATTTAGATAAGTTTGTCATTGTATTTCTGGATGACATACTTATTTACTCAAAGCATGAAGAGGAGCATGAGAAACAATTGAGGATGGTACTGCATGTATTGAGGGAGCATCAACTTTATGCAAAGTTGAGCAAGTGTTCATTTTATCAACGAAAAATTCATTATTTGGGTCATATTATTTCCAAGGAGGGAATAATTGTGGATCTGGTAAAGATAAAATCCATTGAGGAATGACCAACACCAAGAAATGTTGCAGGGGTAAGGTCATTCATGGGACTAGCAAGGTATTACAAAATATTTATTGAAGTATTCTCATAGATTGCGCATCCAATTATATTCCTGCAGAAGGAAGGTGCACGATTTGAAGGGACTCCAGATTGTGCAAGGAGTTTTCAACACTTGAAGAGCTTGCTAACAAATGCGTCGATTTTGAGAATTGTTGATCTTGATGCAGACTTCGTTGTGTGGATGGATGCATGTAAGGAAGGATCCAACGAAGTTCTGAGTTAGAATGGACATGCAGTGTACTACGAGTCAAGGAGGTTGAAAACACACAAAATGATCTATGCTACTCACGACTTGGAATTGGAATCCATAGTGCATGCTCTAAAGATGTGGAAACACTATCTCATGGGTAAAATATTTGAGTTGAGGACATACCATAGTGGTCTAAAGTATCTGTTTGGAAAACCAAGTTTAAATTCTAGACAAAGCAGGTGGTTAGAATTCCTCAGTGAGTATGAATTTGACATAAAGCATAATAGAGGAAAAGAGAACAAGGTGGCTGGTACACTCAACATAAGGGTGCATGTGATACATGCTATAACCATTAGCATGTATAAATTGGATTTATGCAACAAGATTTTAGAAGTTTCCAAATCAGATCTGCACTATGTGGACATAAAGGTGACTTTACAATAAGGTATGTCGCAGTAGGAGTTTGAAGACGATGAACTAAGAGAGGATGGTATCCTCATGTATAGGCACATAGTCTATAAGCCGAATGATCATGAGTTGAAGAGCCTAATATTTTCAAATATCCATAAGGTTCCTTATGCTGGACATTCAGGTTACCAAAAGATAATTGTCACAGTCAAGAAGCAAAACTTTTGGCAGAGTTTTCTTACAATAATGGTAATCAAGCATATTTAAATTTGAGCCCATTTGAATCACTTTGTGGTAGAAAGTGAAACAGGCCAGTGAGTTGGGAAAACCCATTAGACCACACAGATAAAGGCAGAACCCACAGATATTTTAAAGTGGGTGATCACGTGTTTTTGAAAGTGAAGGCTAGGCACAATTCCTTGAACTTGGGAAAGTGTTCTAAGTTAGTAGCACATTTTTGTGGGCCAATTGAAATCCTTGAAAGGATTGGTCTTGTCGCATATATTCTTACATTGCCTGCATCCTTGTGTATTCATAGTTTTTTCCATGTGTCATTTCTTAAGAAGTACGTACCTGATGCTAAACATATTATTGATTAGAATGTGATTTGGGTGGAGCCAAAAGGTGATTTTCAAGTGTGACTGATTTGCATATTGGATCGGAAAATCAAACAACTCCAAAATCGAGTCATGGAGCTGGTAAAGGTCCAATGGACCTGGTAAGGTATTGTTGAGATCAATTACCACTTTCGAAATTTCATTCCCCTTTTCTATTTTCCCAACCTCTTTTTTTCATTTATTTTCCTTCTTCTATACTTACCCTTATTCCCCTTTTCTTTTCTCCATTCTCCTTTCCCTTTCTAGTTACTATACTTAGTCGTTTTTCAAAAACAGTGGGTTCACAGGTTGGTGGACTCGTGGATTTTCAATTCCATCCATATTCCCATATCATGAGTCCAAACGACCACCATCTTATTATGTACTTAATTGTTTTTGCAACTACGGGTTCACGGGTTCAAGCTTTCATATTCCAAGTTCTGTGATATCCATTTTGCACCCAAAGACCTGTGATCTACATTATGACTGCCAGAATTGTTGCAGGTACCGAGATCCTAGGTATCTCATTTCTCTTGTATTGATTATGACTGACCACAATGCAACACTTAGCCTATTTTCGATCGTTCGCAACCGTGGGTTCACGGGTTGGCAGGTTCACAAAAGTTCCCAAATTCAAATTGCTCTCGTCCATCCCCGCCATATTCGTGATTTTCCCAATACACATTTAGTATGGTTTAATGCTAATAAATGATCATGTAGGTTCCGTAAATATCGTCATTAATAAGCGAAGGGGTCAAGGATATTTTCCACTAAATTGCATTAAAGCACGATTTTGCAAAGGTTATATTATTATTATCTCTCTCAAAGGATTCATTTCAAGTATTATCTAGTTAAAGGAACACTCTCGTCAACCTATGGAAGCAACAACTCAACATTAGTTCTATGGTGATACTTTGAATATTTTTGGGTGTGAAGACTAGAACTTTTAGTGGTCCAGAGTGTATTCTTACTATTCATCTCCTTCTGCTAAAAAAGAAGTGATATGGACATCCAGAATTGCGCATGCAAGGTGTGTCCCTGAGGTATTCGAATGCAAAGAACTGGTTACATGGTGCGTTGAAAAAATGTATGAAGTCAACGGATTATTCAACTCTAAGACCATTGCCCCATCTCTCTTTCACCGTGATTATTTAGTAAGATGTTGAAGCTCCCTGAGCCAAAACTTACCTTAAAAGGAGAGGATGACATAGACAATTGGCTAGTGGAATATTCCGTGAAGAATTAGAACATTGAGGAAGCATTACATGGTATTTAACTTGATTTGAGAGACTTGGAGGGTGAGCTATTCAACAACAAAATCCGATATGAGATAAACGTGGCACCAATGAAAAATTATATTGAAGAATGGTTCAAGAAAGCAATCGGAAAATTGACCAACGAGGGGCAAGAAACAGTTGAGACGATTCCTACAACCGTTAATGAAAACAATAAAAGGACACCTGAAAGCAAGTGAAGACACGAGAGACCATCATAGTAAGTTTATGCTAATCACATCTTTCTTTCTTTAATAGTTCCTTCATCCAGTTACTCCACTTCTTTGAATAGAAAGGTTTAACTGAAGTCTGATAGCTTCTCTTTTCTTCTTTCTAGGTCTTGCTTTTCTTTTATCGCCCACCATATTCCTTCTACAAGATTAATTCTTGTATATATTTTCTTTATGGTCCGTGGGAGCCCCAATCCTAGTCCTTAGGACAAACAAATTTTAAATTTCGAAGAATATGTAACAGACTATATATTTTTTAGAAATTTCAAGAGAGCTATTTCAGGATCAGTTTTGACTGTGCTTTGTAACTCTAAGTTTTGAGTTTAAAGTATTTGAGATTGATATATCATTATATTTATTTGAGCTTCCCATGTGTCCACTCTGTTAAAGTTTTCTTCTGCATGCAAATCATCTTCTTTTTATTTTTATGTGATCATAAATCTTTAGTTTAACTATGATGGATGTGAAGAAATTTTGCTTATCTATTATAAATGTATGAAGTGTGTGGTTCTTGGTCATTTCTTAGGAACTTTCTCCAATATAGAAAACAAAAAAAATTTCCTTTTATTTTTATTGCAATCTTTATATTTCTTTGATTACCATGACATACTTCTGCAAAGTTCCATATTCTGAAGACATAGAGTCCCAAGAAAATATTAAAGTAAAGAGGAGTACCACCTCTATAAAAACGTAGGGGGATTTACATCCTCCTGAGGTTTCCATTTTAGTCCTAATGGATTCAAGCGCCAACATTTTTGGCGACCATACTACGGATGAAATGAAATTTGGAACCTAGTCTAGCATTTTTTGAAAAATATATGATTTTTTCCCAGGATGATTAGCCCCACCTGGAAATTGGATTGAACAATCAACGAAGCATATTACATCAACTATAAAATCTGGTAATAACAATAGCTGAGACCTGTGAAGATTTAGAAAGGTCCTGGAAGATCTTAGTCCAAGAAGAAGAAAGAGAAATCCTCTGGAGACAGAGGAGAGGTGAGCGATAAGACCGAAGAAACTAAAGGCTAGCTAGAGAGACATAATGACAAGGTTAGGATTGAAGTTGGACGAATACAAAAGACACATTAACAAAAGTAAAAGAAAGAAACTATGTATTCTAAGAAGTGAAAACCATATTTCTCCGAATATGGCAGAAATAAATGAACAACCGCGAGAAGAACCACACGAGGAGAGACAAGGAGGTGGAATAGATGCTGCAAGAAATCAAGAAAACCTAAGGTTTGAAAATCGAAGAAGAATAAGAGATTCCACTTTGAATATTCTACCCTTTGAATATTGTAGGCGAGCAACATGACCTCCTTGTTCTCCCTAAGGGTACCTTGAAGGAATTTTTTGGAGACAGAACAATCGATACAAAAAGACACCTTCACTTATTTCTTGATGTTTGTGATTTTCATCGTGTTGAGTATGATGATGTGATGGTAACGTTATTTCTTCAAACCTTATCAGGAAGAGCGTATGAATGGTATACAACATTACCTAGTAGATCAATTTGCTCATTCAATGACCTCGAAGCCATGTTCATGACTATGTTCTAACCTCCAATTGCTTATCATACCCTTCTCATCGATTTCACCCAGATTGTTTTGAGGAAGAATGAAAGAATACAAGATTTTAATCTGAGATTCAATAACACTTTGAGTAAGCTTATAGAAGATAAAATATTGCATGACCCAATCGTACTTGGTTGTTATAAGAATGCAATGCCCCCAAATGTGAAATATTCTATCAGAACATCCCAGATGGATACCTTGGAGGAAACAATGACTAAAGCCACGTGGATGGAAGAAATTATGATTGAAATGGGTGTCGACCTCGACATTATATTGGGAAAAGTACAAAGGAAGTTGGGAGGATTAAGTATTGATAATCAAGGAGGATCCAATTCAAGAAAGAAATAATAATTCAAGCCACGATTGGCTCAAAATAAAACAATTGGAAGAGGATTTTTTAAGGGAACCATACCATATGTGAAGGTAGACCCCGTGGTGGCACAAGAAACTAAGCTAAAAATTGAAATTGCACAAATGAATAGAACTATCAAACAAATGAAGAATGAGATAACCACACTAAGAAGGGGGGATAATTATGTGGAAAATCTGAGAATGTCGGTCCCAGAGAAAAGAAGGAACCCTCCCCAAGAAAAGAGAGTGAGGTTTGAAAACATGGATAATCCACAAATACCAAGTGTTCCCAGGAAACCTACTCCCAATGCAACTGTTTTGGATGATGTATATGATGAGAAAATGGTTGAGAAAGAGAACTATTATTCACCCGATGAAAGTTCCAAAACTGTATAGATGGAAAGATGCAAGACGTCCATGTATATATTTGAAGAAGGCAACAATGGCCCCAACTCGCAAGAAAACATCACCCAGACATGAGGCTTTGTAAATAGATCCAATAATAAGAATGATTCTGAAAAATAAAACCAAAAAGATAAGGAAAAAATGAATGAGAAAAGGGAAAATGAGAAAATGATGGATATCATTAGAAATAAGAAGCAACACCTCATATCGAACTCCAATAAGATGACATATAATGTTGTAGAGGACTTAAGAAAATTAAGGATAACTTTGCCTTTTACAGAAGTGGTGAATATTCCCCAACAAAGGGAAAACATTTTGAGATTGTTGGATGATCTGTTTGAAAAAACATAAGCTGTTTTCACATGTCTGAAACAAAGCTATAATCAATCCACCGCCAAGATGAGAGGTAAAATTCCTCCCTTTTATATTTCAATAGAAAATCATGATGTTGCACTTGATAATTGTTTACTTGACATTGGGGTGACCAATAATATCATGCCACTAGCGGTCATGGAGGCATTGCGCATGATCTGTACGAAATATTATGAAACAATTGAAAGTATATATGCAATTGATTCTAGAAAAGTGCCAGCTTATGGAGAAATCAAGGACTTTTATGCTTGGATCACGACGACCCCCCATATTATTATGATTTTCAATATTATTGTGGTAGATCTTCATTGAGAATATGAAGTCGTTCTGGGAAGATGTTGGAAAATATTTAACAGACAGCGAATGGAAAATATTTAACAAACAACGAATGCTTGTCATTGATGGCAAGTACAACAATGAAGATGACATGAGTACAGGGAGTTTGTAACAGACAGGAAAACAGAAGATAAGCTCAGGAAGATCAAATGATCGAAGGGAACGCAACACTGATCGAATGATCGAAGGCTCGTAAAGTTTGAGAAGCATTTTTGATCATTGGATCCCATTCAAAATTCCCAAAAGAACGAGGGCCGTCAGATCTGAATGTAGACAAGAAGAGCGCTGAAGAAGAGGAAAACTATCAGATGTTAGATCCAAGCACAGGACCTGACCATCATTGGATCAAGGAGAACCTGCACGCTTTTTAAAGTACAAGGAGAAGCGGTCATACAAAATTCTGAAAGAAGGAGGACCGTCCATTTACGGGTAGGACACGTGGGGATAGATCGTCATTTCGCTGATTGGAGAGTCAAAGGAACAGGGTTCCCTAATCTCTTGAAATCATGATTTAATCTGAGCCATCAGATCAAGGTTGAATCTAGACTGTTGATTCCAGTCCATGTCAGAGTTTCGGGGATCGAGAGTTGGAGATGTCAAGTAATATCAACCACAGGAATCTCAAAATCATGATATGCGAAATCACGATTTAATCTGAGCTGTCAGATCAAGATGTGATCTGGACCATTGATCTGACTCCATTACGGAGTTTCGTGGATCGGGACTTTGAAGTGACAAAAACACTGAACATTAAGAATGTCGAAATCACGATTCAATCTCAGTCATTAAATTAAGATCAGATCTGGACCATTGATCTAACTCCATATCGGAGTTTCGTGAATCGCGACTTGGAGAGGCAAAGAAAACAATGCAACAAGAATGTCGAAATCATGATATGCGAAATCGCGATTCAATCTCAGTCGTTAAATCAAGATCAGATCTGGACCAGTGATCTAACTCCATATCAGAGTTTCACGAATCACGACATGGAGAGGCAAAGAAAACAATGCAACAAGAATGTCGAAATCGCGATATGTGAAATCACGATTCAATCACAGCCGTTGAATCAAGATCAGATCTGGACCATCGAATCATAGGACATGTGGCAAGAGATCAAAATTTCGCTGACTTGGGGTCAACAGAGCATAGTGTTGAAATTCACGAAATGAGAAATCGCAAAAGCATTTTATGCATAAGCGCGTGGTCATAGCCATTGATCACCTCGATGGAAGATGGAGGTAGAAGCTAGAGGTGGTAAGCTTGGCCACATAAATGCCAAAATAAATGCAAGATCTCATGAAGCCAATCCAACAGTGCAGGTGAATTTGAACAAATATCGGAGGGTTACTGTTCTCTCTCACAGTTAACTCCTCAGTTACAGATCTGTTAGCTAAACAGACTAATTATTTCCAATCAGTTGGCGTTTCAGTTGCTCGGACAATTGTCTTTATTTTGCCTAAGGAAATGCAAAGTGGAACTGCTGTGGGTATGTGTATAAAAGAAAATGAGACAGACTGTGTGGGGTGGTTGTTTTGTATGAAAAATGAATGAAACTGTAAGAAAGGAAAAATCATAGAATGTGCTGTGTGAGATTGAGAATATGCATAGTGTGAGATGAAACTCAAAGAAGAGTAACAGATGATGAATAAAACCTGAAGCATAGCAGAATAATAGAACAAGTTGAAGTAGAGCATAATGACAGAACAAATTGATGCAGAGCAGACCTGCTGAACAGATGGAGGAAGAGAAGAATTGCAGAACAGTTAGAAGAAGACCATATTTATAGAACAAAGAAAGATTGGTAAGAATTGATTTATCTGCGTAGTTGACTGTTTATTTATTCATTCATATTCTAGGGAGGTTGGGAGGTGCTCAGGAGGACTGTTGTCCTCAGAGGTTCAAGTGAGAGCTTGAACACAGGAAGTTG
>ML781888.1:72036-97989 GCA_009831015.1 Picea engelmannii | reverse complement strand
AAAAAAAAAATCATTATTTATTGTACAAACATCTTTTACATTCTTTGTTGTCACCGTTGGCGACTTGCTTTCTTTTGGCCACACACAACCCATGTCACCCTTGGTTGGAGCATTACTTGTCATCTACCCTCGCCGACATCGTCCATATCTTCAGAGTATTCCACAGGTCAGTTACCTCTACCCTCTGAATTTGTTCACCTTGTCCCACCTCTGGCACAACTTATCACCGGTCTTGTCGTCCCCCTGACACTCGACCTTGTTACACAGTTGCGGCCACTATTTCTCTCATACATCCTCCAGCCAAGGGCAGTCTTGAGTCATCCCACTTCTTGACTTCGTCCATGTACCTCTGCCACTTCCTCACCTCAGTAGATTCCATGGAGCCCTTTTTGCTTCTGGGAGTTGCGTCCCCCTTTTGTCGACATCAGCACACTTTTCTAGAAGGGCGACAATATCTTGATTCTCATTCTCTATTTTAATGAGAGATATCGGACGACACAGGGTGAAACACCATTGCTCCCTGCTGTCATTGGCTCCCATAACATTTGACGCCAACACTCTCTCATGTTATGGTGGGTCTTACTTTGCGACTATTGTAGTTATTTTTGTCATTTGCCGAAGATCTCTGAACTTGGTAGGGCCATCAATGCCCACATCATCGTCACTGCTTATCACTGCGATCATTGCCTATTATTCAGAGTATGTTCCTTTGCAAAATTATCTTCTGCCTTTATCATTACCACCCCCGAGGGCGCTGCATTTGTCTACACCAACACTTCCGTCATCTTTTTTCAGAGTTACATAACACGAGCATGGGGCATGCCCGCCTCGTTTGTACACAGTTGTATATTTTTCTGCACTCAGAAAGTTGGGTCCTACCGGGTCCTTTTTTCTCTAACGGATCACTCCGAACAGTCCCACTATTGCTCTCCCTTACAACAACATTCTCAGTAGAAGAAACATTGATGGATTTCGGCTATACGTATGCTCCTAACCTCATCCATCAGGGGGCATCTGTTATCACCGAAATTTCATCCGCACATGGCGACAAGAACTCCGCATCATCAAAACAGCAATGAAGTCATTCATGTCACTGAATTAATTTCACAGCATTCCAGAAGGGTCAAAAACTATACAAAGTAACCAAAAATTGAAGGGCACTTTACAATAGTTTGGTTCGCGGGCACATGCGCAGGACAAAAATGTACCATACGCGCATGCGCACACGACGCGCGACTGTCAACGAAATAACCTGTGCACCTGCTAAACGACACATTTATTGCATAGGTCAGCCTCCCAACCACTTATGGACCGGCTCCCAATCTGATTTGACTCCCAAATCCGAGCTGAATCCACAGGGTAGGCGGTTTAATGACCTAATGAATCCCTAAAGAGCCCCTTTTCACACTTTGAAGAGGTTACATAATCGCCCGGTGATCTGCTATAAAAAGCCATGAAGACACATTGTTTTCGCAAGGAATTTCAAGTATTGTTATGCTGCTGAGATTGTCAAGGGCTCATTCTTTGACAGTAACACATCGGCAACATTTTGCTCTGCTGGGAGTTCTTTCACCATCATCCTCAGTTCTCTGCATTGTAAGGGAAGCAAATTCATGAGGGCCTCAAGAGCCTTCCTTTGGGGGAAGAAGGAACCACAGTTCCCTTCCTTCATCGTGCTCTGGTTTCATCAATTGATCAACTCAAAACCATTGGTGACATCGGTGTCTTTTTGTGTTTATTGTTTCTATTTCATATGTTCACAGTTTTAGTTTATTGTTATTTAATTCTCGCTTGTAGTTTGTTTTGTTTCCTCTAACCCTTCCTTCCACAGCTGTCTCCCTGCAAGACCCAAAAGGGCATGTAAGCACCCTCGATTTGCTCACTAGGTGACGAATTGGGTGCGAACAGTCGGTGTGGGGGATCTTAGTGATTCCGAAAGCGAAGTTGAGGCTGAACGTGAAGAAGAAGTTGCAGCTGAAGATGCATCAAACAAACATTTGATCAGAGCTATTGCTAGGATGGGTGCAAGGGAAAAAATGGACTTTCCAGTTTATGAGGGAAACTTGGATGCAGAGGAGATTCTAGACTGGATTAGAGCTCTAGACACATACTTTGACTATGAAGATGTCGAGGAGGACAAGAAAGTCAAGCATGCTGTCACAATATTAAAGGGACATGCAACATTGTGGTGGGATGAACTACAAGCTAACAGACTTTGCAAGAGCAAACATAAGATCAAAATATGGGATAGAATGATCGCAAAGATGAAGGAGAAATTCATCCCCAAGGACTATCAAATTACTCTATTCAGGAGAATGCAGAACTCGAGATAGAAGCTGATGACAGTGAAAGAATACACTGAGGAATTCTATAAGCTGAACATCAGGGCAGGTCATTGGGAGAGCAATGATGAAAAATTTGCCAAATACATGAATGGCCTGAGATATGATATCTAGGATGAGATGAGCATGGTAACCATCTGAATGGTTGAATATGCTTATCAGATGGCTCTGAAAGCTGAGGAGAAGCTGAGCCGAAAGCAGAGTCAGAGGGGCTGAGGTAGAAGTTAGCCCAAAGGCAAATCAGTTGCCCAGGACAAATATCAGAAGCCCAAGGAGGACTGGAAGAAACCTCAGACTTGAACTGAGAGAGGTGGAACCTCATAGCGAGCGTAACATACTGAGTAGAGAGGAGATTATGCTGACAACAATACTTTTCCTCGTACTAGAGGTAGAGGAAGAGGAAGAGGTGGAGTAATCACATACTTCACATGTGGAAAGAATGGGCACAAGTCTTACGAGTGTCTAGAGAAAAAGAAGGAGATTGGAGAAGCTCACATCGCCAAGGCACAGAGGCAGGATGTTGAGGCAGAAGACGCTGGAGGTGGAAGATCGCTGATGATGCGAAAAGTCCTTTTGACACCCGAGAAGGAGGTGGAGAGTTCAGTCCAAAGGACCAGAATTTTCAGGACTACTTGCAAGACCAAGGATAGGGTATGCAAGGTCATTGTAGATAGTGGTAGCAAGGATAATCTTGTTTCAACCGAGATGGTAGAGAAGATGGAGCTGGAGACGACTGATCATCCAAGCCCATATAGAGTTTCGTGGCTACAAAAAGGACACCAAGTAACTGTCATTAAACAATGTTTAGTTGAATTTAAGATAGGAGGATATAATGATAAGATCTTATGTGATGTCATTCCTATGGATGTTTGTCATCTATTGCTAGGTAGACCATGGCAATATGACAGGAATGTGATTCATGATGGGAGAATGAACACATACACCCTGGAGAAGAATGGGAGGACACACATGTTGCTTCCAATGAAAGATAAGGAGTTGAAGCCTGAAGTAAGAAACATTGTACTTCTCATGAGTGGGAAGGAACTTCTTACAGAGGTTAAGAAGAAAGAGGATCCACAGTTCATTATGGTCAGAAAGCCTAGGATTGTTTTGACCAGCACAAGAGTGGATGATTTACCAGAAGAGATTCAGGAACTGCTGGAAGAGTTTGCTGATATAGTAGTGGACAAATTACCTCGTTCGTTGCCACCGATCAGAAGTGTGAGTCATCATATTGATCTCATACTAGGAGCCAGTTTTCCAAACAAAGTCACGTACATATTGACACTGAATGAGAATGAAGAGGTTAAAAGGAAAGTTCAAGACTTGTTGGACAAAGGATTGGTTAGGGAAAGCTTGAGTCCATGTGCTGTTCCAACAGTACTCAATCCGAAAAAAGACGAAGGCTGGAGGATGTGTACTGACTCGAGGGAGATTAACAAGATAACCATCAGGTACAGGTTTCCATTGCCGAGGATGGATGATCTCATGGATTGCTTGAGTGGAGCAAAGTATTTTTCAAAGATTGATTCGAAAAGAAGTTATCATCAGATTCGCATGAGAGAAGGTGATGAATGGAAGACAACATTCAAAACCAATGAAGGGTTGTATGAATGGCTTGTTATGTTTTTTAGCTTAACAAATGTGCTGAGTACCTTCATGAGGTTGATGAATGAAGTCCTTAGGGAGTTCATCAGAAAATTTTTCATTGTGTACTTGGATGACATACTGGTTTACAGTAAGACAATGGCAGAACATCTAAAGCATTTGGCTACAATGATGCAGAGGTTACAACAGGAGAAGCTGTTGATAAACATGAAGAAATCCTCGTTCATGAAGACAGAGATCATTTACTTAGGGTTTGTTATTTCAGAAAATGAGTTGAGGATGGATCCAGATAAGGTGGAGGTAATCAAGGATTGGCCATCACCGAAGAATATCTTTGAGGTGAGAAGTTTTCACGGATTGGCTAGTTTCTACCGAAAGTTCATTAGGAATTTCAGTGGAATTAGCGCAGTGATGATGGACACATTGAAGAAAAGACACAAATATTTTCACTGGATAACAGAAACTAAGAAGAGTTTTAATCTGTTGAAGAGAAAGATCACAGAACAACCAGTTCTGGTGTTACCAGATTTCCAGAAGACATTTCAGGTGAAATGCAATGCAAGCGGATTTGCAATCGGGGCAATCTTGAGTCAAGAAGACAGACCAATAGCGTACTTCAGCGAGAAGCTGAATGAGGCAAAAGTGAATTACTCCACTTATGATAAGGAGTTTTATGCTATCATACATGCATTGAATAAATGGAGGCATTACTTGATCCCGAAGGAGTTTGTTTTATGCAGTGACAATCATGCATTGCAGTTTGTGACTCAACAGGAGAAGTTGAATCAGAAACATGCCAAATGGGTTGAGTATATGCATAATTTCACTTTTGTGATTAAACACATTTCTGGTACTGCTAACAAAGTTGTTGATGCTTTGAGTAGGAAGTGTTTGCTGTTATAGGAGTTCAAAGTCAAAATGTTAGGTTTTGATGATCTCAGGGACATGTACGCAGAAGATCAGGATTTTAAAGAGGCGTATGAAGCAGCTGAGAATCCAATTCTTAGGGACAGAAGCTAATGGATGGAGTATATGATCCAAGAAGGATTTATGTTCAGGGGAAATCAACTGTGTATTCTGAAATGCTCCATGAGAGAGAACTTGCTGAAGGAGAAACACAGTGGAGGATTGGCAGGACACTTTGGTCGCGACAAGACGTTCGCAAAGTTGAAAGAGTCATATTTTTGGCCGGGAATGCGAGAAGATGTCAAGAGATTCATGGACAGATGTAAAATTTTCCAACATTCGAAAGGAATAAAGTAGAATGCGGGGTTTTATCAACCATTGCCCATACCAGAGAGGCCGTGGGATGTGATTAGCATGGATTTTGTATTGGGTTTGCCAAGAACAAAAAGAGGTTGTGATTCAATATTTGTGGTAGTGGATAGATTTTCCAAGATGGCACACTTCATTCCATGTCAGAAAACCAGTGACGCAACTCACATTGCGAACCTGTTTTTCAAAGAGGTCATTCGACTTCATGGGTTGCCAAAGAGTATAGTTTTGGATCGAGATATGAAATTCATAGGGAATTTTTGGAGGACCTTATGGAAGAAGCTGGGAACTAACTTGGCATTTAGTTCAGCTTATCATCCTCAGACAGATGGATAGACAAAATTGGTCAACAGAAGACTGGGAGACTTGCTGAGAAGCTTGGTGAAAGAACACCACAGCCAGTGGGACAACATATTACCACAAGAAGAGTTTGCATATAATGACTCAGTTAACAGGAGCACAGGGCAGAGTCCATTTCAGATTGTCTATGGCATGCAGCCGAGAGGAATTTTTGAATTGAGAGATTCATAACAGACTGCGACTAGGAGCGCTAGTGTAGAAGAATTCGCAGAGGTGATGAAGGAACTTCATATCCAGGTGAAGGAGCGATTGCAGAATTCAAGCCAAGAATACAAGCGTAGGGTAGATCAACACAAGAGACAACTTCAGTTTGAGGTTGGTGACTTGATTCTGGCACATTTGAGAAAAGAAAGGTTCCCGAGGGGAACATATAATAAATTGAGAATGAAGAAAATCGGGCCATGTAGGGTCTTGAAGAAATTTGGGACGAATGATTATGAGATTGAATTACCTGATGGGATCAGAATTTCTTCGATATTCAATATCTCAGATTTGTACCCATATAGAGCTGGGGAAACAGAGACTGGAGATGAGTAGCCAGTGATCCAATGGACAAAGCAGATGCCAGTGGCAGAAAAGCCGCAGATGGGGTGCATATTGGATAAGAGAGTGCAAAAGGACCAGGCGGAAGAAATACTTTGAGTATCTGATCAAATGGAAGAACCATCCAGTTGAAGATGCCAGCTGGGAGATTGAAGTAGAGATACAGAAGCATGGACAGACCGTGCACGAGGTCATGGATAGGAGCCCATGAAATTTTTTCAAGCCGAGGAGTATGATGCAGGAGCATCACCAACACGTCAAGCGAGCCAACGCGGAAGTAATCAGACAACTGGACAAGCGCTAGCACAAATTTTAAAAATCACCTTGGAAGTTGTTGCGCAATCTTAAATGAGCCATTAAGATGAATCACACTTGTATATTGTAAATGTACCTTGAGAGATTCGCTCTCATCCTTAGTAGGTAGACGACATTTAAAGTAGTTAATGCAGGTAGATAGAATTTAATTCTAGATTAGACTGTTTGAGAGCGCACGAGGAAAACAGAATATAGACACCCTCATTGTGTATTGTAACATTATTGAAGTCAGGAAGCAGTGAGCATAGAAGAAAAAGAGAGAGTTGTGTAAGAACACCCATGTACAGATATTTGGATTAATATAAGAGGTTGATTCAAATTCATGGTTTGGTGTTTTGTTCTCTGTGTGTTGATGTTGAATGATATGCTCATGAATGTTTGTTTCCTGTTATACATTTGCTTTATATGCACAATGTATGATTTCATGCTTCAAGTTTGAAGTCTGAAAGGGAGTAGGAATGGGTTTCAATTGTTTCTCTATCTGAAAAAGGATTCCTGCAAGGAGTGTAGTCGAATTGTCCGCAAGGAGTGCATTGACAAAAGGTTTAGATAGAGATAGCTTTTGTTCTCATTCATTCTGAGGTGCAGAGAAGCACAGGAGCCATGCAAGGAGTGCGTAGGCCAAGTGAAGTCTCAGGGTTGTGAACCTGAGTGAAGTGTTAGAGACTGCTGTTGCAGGTGTGCGCAGGGTCGAAAGGAGTTCAACACTTGAAGTGTCTGAAGGCTGCCGCAAGGAGTGCGTGCAAGAGTCTTTTCTAAGGCTCAATGTTATAAGAAACCTCAGGAAGGATAAGGCTTTCGAAGTTGTTGAAGGGCAGTGCAGAGAAATTTTACCAGGAAGGATTCAAGGAGGCGTCACAAGTTTTGCACGTAAGAGGGAGAGTTCTGCGGAGGAACACTTGGTCATTCGCAGGAATCACCAAGGAAGGAAGAATGGTCGGAATTCTCTGAGGAGAATTCACGAATTTCTGTGAGCTGTTAGATCTCACTGAGGAGCAGGGGAGATACAGTGAAGTATTCCCGGAGGGTTGAAAGCTCAGGAGGGGCAGGACCGTAGATCCAAGTCACGAGAACTGTTGGATCTACGCGTGGATTTGCATATCGAGGTTTCATGGGTTGAAACTCTGTAACATAGCAACAGGGATCGCGAAATCGCGAAACGCGATATCCTGACGAGTACAAGATTAGTGTGGGCCACAAGGGTCGGTGACGTGGATAGGTGGCACACCATTTCGAGGTTTCGTGGCAAGAAGTCCCGAAACATTTACATCAGGATTCGCGATACCGCTAAGTCCGAAATCCCAATCGAGGTGACGGGGTGTTGAAAAGTCAAACTCACGCGTGTGTCGGAGTTTCGACATATCGGGAATCGGGAGTCGGGGATACGAGTGGTTCGACATCGCGAGTGCCAAAATCGTGATAGAGGAAATCCCGATAGGAAAAGGTCAGCGTCGACTGGTTGTCGGGTCTCGAGGATTCAGGGGTACAACGCTTGACCACTAACCTCGCGAAGTTGCGAATTCCGATCCACCGAGTGTAAAGAGGGGATCCTGCGAAGAGTTGTTGTGGGTGCAGATTACCCGACATGGTAATAGAAGAACCGTTGAAGTTCTTTGGGCCAGAAGAAGGAAAGATTCTGTGAGCGCGTGGGCCTTCCAATCTGCGGGTTGTGAGGGGTCGAGCGTTGCCATTAGATAACATGCATGATGTACATCTTATTGATAAGGTATACACAGACTCAAAGACAATTATTCTCTCTACTATATTGTTGTTGGTAAACTTGAAGGTATTGAACAATGTTTAAAACACACGCATGACATAGATCTTAAGGTAGGAAATATAATATTTATATAAATATATGTTTTGTATATTTTTTGTTATTGTAATATATATGATTTAATATCCACTATTTAGTATATTAATTTATTTTTCTTGTAGATTGTTAGGTGATATTCTCCTACCACGATACTTTACCTTATGCATACTGAGATTTGTGTTCCCTTATGAAGGATATAGGAATGGTTTATTAAACAAGTGATGCATGTGCTAATCATCATATCATATATTATGGACAACATGAAACAAAGCTCAAATGAACTAAGTGTGGAATTAGTATATATTAAACTAATCATGTAACAAATAAGGTGCCCCACAAGGTTCTTCATCATATCCCTATAATTCCACATTTTAAATGTTTTTTCAAGTGTTAAAACATAACATAGTCTGTGGACTACCATGCATGTAATAGAAGTGAAGATGGTGTTATGTGAATGCATGGAGATGGTTATGCATTTAGGGACATCAGGGAAACATGACTCATTTTTAAAAAATAACCTTGTAATGTTAGATTTCAAAGGCAACTAATGGTGTCAATCCATTTGGAGAACTTAGATCCATTTACTCAACTAATTAGTTTTTGTTAAAAATATTAACCTTCCTCCTTGGATTTCAATAAATAGGGATCACATAATGTTGGCATTAATTGTTCCGGGTATTTATTTTCATGAATGTTTACAACACAAATTCATTTTTTATTTTTGTACATATTTTGTATGTAAAAGGAATTAATTAGTTGTGTTTTCAAATAAACAGGTAAGTACCAAGTTAGAGATATGGATGTATATCTTGAGCCTCTTATTGATGAACTTCTAAAGTTATGAGCCAACATCACTATGTATGACATCTCCAAAAACAATAGGTCAAAAACACTTTCATTTGCATGGAATACTTACATGGATGATTCATAAAGCCCCTAAGCCAAAACATTTTTGTGGTATGTGAAGTGTAATTTAATTCTATATATCCTCTATTAGTTCACATTTTCTTTTAAAACATTTTGGTATTCTAATGAGATTATTATATATCTTGTAGGGATTTAAACAAGGGTAAATATGCATGTCAAGTATGTGGCCCCAAAACAATATCTAGATGTTCAACAACTTTAGGAAATAAGGAGTACAATGAGTATATGCATTTCTTCCCAAGGAAACATAAGTATTAAACTACCCAAAAAAAAATCTTTAATGGTAAGGAAGAGGCTAGAAAAAACCACAAATAATGACGCCTCAAATATAGAAGAAGGCCTTTGGGAAGAATCATGGTAAGAATTTTGTTTAGCTACATTCATATTTGTAACTTGTTCTAGTTTTTTTATATTTATTTGCATATACTATAATAAAAAATATATTTCCATTTATGTTTCCCGAATATTAACATAGTGGGATTCCACATGTTATGAAACTATACTCATCCAAATCAATTGATTTCCCTACTATGAACACCTACAAGTAGCTCATCTATTTGACATGATGCATATTGGAAAGAATTCCATGTAATGTTTATGGAAAATTATAGATGGAAGGAATAAAAAAATCAAAATTTCTAGAGTTATTAGTGACATTGAGGAAGCCACCATAATGCAATAGTTGACTCATTCGTATAGTGATGGACAACCAATCAATCTTCCATGGTTATTGATAGAGCAAGAGTGATGTTGTAAAATACCATAATGCAATAGTTGACTCATTCTTATAGTGATGGACAACCAATCAATCTTCCATGGTTATTGATAGAGCAAGAGTGATATTGTAAAATAGGTTATATGTAGAATTGAATTTCCCATTGGATTTGATTCAAACAAAAATAATATATTAATGAAGAAAGGTGATTTTGGTGAGGAAAAACTCATGATTGGCACACCTTTATTAATTTTTGAAAATTTATAATATCTATCATCTTATGGTACATACATGATTTGTTAGTAATAGATGTTTGTTTCTAATCAAAATTAAACGATAATGTTTCCATCCTTTTTACAACATGTTCTACCTCTAGCTCTCCCAAACAAATTTGACGATAAGATAAATAAATTTAGTTATGATATTGGCAAGTACATGAGGTAAGATGTAAAATGTTACTTGAAAAACTTGTTGGCATTTGATTCTCTTGCATTGTATAATATTGTGTTGACACATGTGATTTCCTTGCACTTGTATACGGTTCTCATCTAAATAAATCCATATTGAAAGATATCAAATATTGGAAGGAAAAAAATCATTTTCTAAAGTGTGAAATGAAAAATTATTTTGCCTCTATTATTTTTTAACACAAAATAACATTACCTCATACACCTATTTGAGGAGATTGAAATACGTGGACCCATACAAAAAAGGTTAATCTGGTTGGTGGAGAGGCACTTAAATGCATTAAAGGATTTTGTTAGACAAGGATCACATATAAAGGCCACAATGGTTGAAGGATATATGGTATATCAGAAAACAATATATATATTAGTGAGTATCTACCCAAAGTAGCGGGTGATATTGATGTACCTCTCCTTTAAGATGTCAACTCCACCAATAAATTTGAAGTGGAGGTGTCGTTGAGGAAAGGTAGATGGAGAAAAGTGAAAGTTAATACCTTTTGTTTTTTTTTTAAGTAAAAAGATGGGACCTGTTATATTAACATAAGCAAAATATAGTAGCCACTTGTGATGCCAGCTGTCCCGCCTAAACAAGAAACCGGGACAGCTGGGCATCCCTTGCCATGTGTTACCCAATTCACAAAATTAACAAAATTAACAGTGCGTCGTCCTGCCCGAAGGAAACTAGGACTATCAGACATGAAGATGGAACTGGATGTCATGAACTAGTTCTAAGAAAACTGAGAGCTAACTGGCCCAAAGCCTAAATTATAATAGAAAAAGAAAATTCCAATCCTGAGCATCATTTAACCTTTGAGCCTGCGCGCTTGTCCTCATCCTCGTGCTGTCGCCATCCTGCTGGAAACACATAGGCCTGTGCGCATGTTGGGCATTGTCTCTTTGGAAGAGTTTTGGAGTGAGCCACGAAGAGCAGGTCGAGTCTTTGGTCAATTTGTGCGAGGCGAAAGATTTGATCATCCAACAGACTCCTCACCTCAAAAATGAGATTGAGGTACCCCGAGTCGACGAAGAGTGGCTGCTCCTGGATGTGGCTATCGATTGACCCCGTGGGAGTGGTCTCGGTTGCATCATGATGCACGTGCGCCTGTTGATTGTGTGCTTGCAGTGCTTCCTCCGTGGGTGGTTCAGGAGGAATCTCCTCTTCAACATAGCAGGTGGGGTAAGGCTCCTCTCAGCTGGTGGCACTGGGGCCAGGCAGAATGCTTGCAGGTGGAGGCTTGCTGTCTGAACCAATCCTGAAGGTGAGTTCCAGTTATCCGGCACTGTGAACAGAGTTTGCTCGGGGACGCTCTCCAAGCCATCCTCTGGGGTAACTTCTTCCACATACGCCATTGGAGGCGTTCGTGGTATCGTGCTCCTTCGGATGGCTGCCATTACCATGGCCTTCTCGAATTTATTTTTCCTCTGGCACCGTGATTCAGCTGTATACCAGGCAGCTCCCCTACGTGGCTTCCCTCTCGCTTTGGGCATGGTGGGGGTCTGGTAGATTGCCAGAGTTCTTTCCAGAAAGGTCGCTTTGCTCCAGAACACTGACAAGGCCACAGGGTGCTGCCACTATTCCAGTGGAGTGAAGGAGAATCTGCGGCAATGCTGCTGTTCCAGTGGAGCGGAGGCTGCAAAGAGCGACTGTCGCTTTTCTCTGTCGACCTGGGTGATGAGGACGAGTGCTAACATAACCGCCATGACCATTAAAACCTGCTGGTTAGTGCGCTGATGGATGGTACCCTTCCCTTGCGCGAAGGGGCTCATTTCTTGAATGCGCCTGCTCGTATCCATGGCGAGTTAAAGTCGGAGGGGATGTTGGCCGATAGATGCATTAATATCATGTCTCGACCTGATCCCGCATGGCTCAATTGCACGACGTGTCACCCCATCTGGGGGAAAGGTAATACCTTTTGTTGATATTACCATATTTTTACATATATTATTAAGATTGATTGGTACCTATTTATACAAGTTTGTCATGATGTGGTAGAGTTGATTAGAAGAGATTATCTAGATAATAATACAAATTTGATGTAGAAGGAAATTGATTTAGCTATGGTGCAAAAGATAGAAAGGCAAGAATTTCCCATTGATTTATAGTTTTTAATTCCCATTTATGTGTTGTTTTTTGGTCCCTCAAATTATCTCATACATATATTTCATTTAGAACATGCTAAGAATGTAGGTGAAACATCATAAAGTTATGTGGTGTATTGGTAGAAAATATTGCACCAAAAAGTTGGATGATAAGGACACAACCTGTGACAGTGGGATAAGTGTAGTTTTCTAGGTTACTAATATTTCCCACAGGGGTAACAAGCATCCAATCACATATTTTTTGAGTTAATATGGCTATTTGGAACATATATTGGATATAAACTTGAATCATTTAAAATGGTTCTCTTTAAGGTCAAGTGGTACATATTGTTTCTACAAGGCGATGAAAGGACTATCACTAGTCATGACAATGGATTTACCATGATTAATACTACTAGGCATGTGTTGAGTAAAAATCCCTATGTGCTTCCAAGTCATTGTGAGAAAGAATTTTATTCAAAAGTGATAGATGCAACAAGTTGGTCATTTGTTGTTATATTTAATCAAAGAGGAAGGCTTTTATAATATGTGCCAAAATAAGATGGTCATGAAGAAGATGAAGAAGCTGTAGGACAACAGGAAGAAGTCTTAGACAAAGAAGTCTATAAATTTGGCCATCCAGTCATTGGATCACATCCTATGCATCATGTTGTTGATTATGATTATATTAAGGATGAATATCTATGTACAACTAATTCACATTCCTAATACCACACAAACTATCAATGTACACCTAATTCACAACTATGATGGTGATGATCATAATGTTGATGAAAATGATAATATTTTTTGCATGAAACTGATGCCAATCATGACAATGATGATGAAATTGAATTTGATGACGAGGATGATGGTTAGGGATGATTTTAAGGATGGAAATTTATTTAAAAATGTAGAAACCTTCGTGAATCTTATTAATCCTTCATATGTCAAGTATAAATGTTTGGCGATATTTTTGTAAAAATATTCAAATTTCTAAAGATTTTATATAGTTTGTATAAAATTTTGACGATTTTTAACGTAAAATAATTTTATCCTATAAAATTTGGGCGAATGATTTTTAGAATAGAGAATCTTTTTTGGGGAAAACCATGGAAAATTAGCCCATGAGAGAAATTTGTCCCCTAAAATCATCCCTGATGATGGTGACAATGATGAAATTGATAATGGTGATGATGATGATGACGATGATGATGATGCTATTGATGATGATGATGATGATTATGATGATGATGACGATGATGATGACGATGACAAGGATGATAGTGAATGTATACCAATATTAAAGATGAAGGCCTAGGTACTCTCACGGGTGAGCATTGATTTATGAAAATGTGATAGGTGAAAGTGTGGGTATAAATATGGCATGGTATGGCAATTTTAGGGTTCATAGTAGAGGTTCATTGTGTAATTTTTTTTTTCGTTTTAGGCTTCACAATAAAAGGCTCATTGCATAATATGTTTTACATATGTTATGTAGTGATAGAAATGACGACGACGACGACGACGACGACGATGATGATGATGATGAGGATGATGATGATGATGAGGATGAATATGATGAGGATGATTATGATGAGGATGATGAAAATGATGATGAAAAAGTTGGGTGAGAAAGCACCCCCATTATGGAAAATACTTTTTAAGAAGAAAATGACCAAGAAATCAAACATATTTATTTTGAGTTTGTGGTCTTCCCAAACCAACCAATCCCTTGGATGTTGGGAACCAATTTCTCCATGGCTCATAAGCATTAATTTTGAAAGAACTTAGGTTATAGAATATGACACCTTAATTATTTGGCTCTCCTTTGAAGGAGATCACTTTCAACTGATATTTTTCTCAATGAGAAACCCACTCTTCTTTAGATAGAGGATGTCAAGAAAGCATGAGCACATGTGGTAGATTTTGGATGTTTCTTATGATGACCTGGGTTCTATTTTAGGTTTCCAACAAGACACTGCAAACCACCGGCCCTTCTGGAGACCAGAAGGAAACATTGCACACAGAGTGCACAATGCACTCTCACTCGAGATGGCATTATGGGTGACTGCAGGACCCAAATGTATGCAGTAATGGAAGGGAGGATTCTGTAGGGACGTTTGAATTTATTTCTACCTCAAATACATTATATCTATTCATCTAACACATCATTATATCTAGACATACCCTTGTATAAATCGATTGCATTCATCTAACATTCATTCTGTAGGAAATACCATGTCATTCTACTATGTGATGCATTTTACTACTAACATATTCATTCATTAATTCATTCATCATAACTAGCAGTAGAAAAAAATAAAACAAGACATTCCACACAAATAAATTTTTTTTACTGTGGTTCACCCCCTGGGATACGTCCATAAATATATGATCGTCTTCACTCTTTTATTATTATTCTTCAAAATCATAGCGTTGTGCGCATTACAATGAGTAAAAGTGATACTAACAATGTCACACCAAGCTACACAACTTGCAACCTTACGCTTGATTACAATGCATATCTTTCTCTCCAAAACTGAGTCTAAGATCATATCCAACACTAGATCCACAACTAGATTGCTCAAGCATCGACAAAAAAAACTAGATCTCCTCAGATCTCACAATACCTATTTATACTACAAAAATGGGCTAACTACCCGTTACAACAATGACCAAAAACCTAACCCACTAACCCTAGGTGATTTAGGTTTTTCCACTTTCTAACTTCCTGCACGCAGCTGGTCCACAATCCAACCATTTCCTTGTTTGAGCCATGTCCTTTGTCCTTCCTTCTTTCTCAGTGTTGATTTTCCCTATTTTCCGATGTGCACTCCTTTTCTAGTCCATTTTCTAACTGCTTCATTAATTGCTACACTTTTCCCCAAAATGTCATGCGCCAACAGGCCCCCAAAACCCACCTATGGCTCATCTCGAGCCACTCAGGTAATGTGTGCCTCCTGCACTGACTTCTCTAGTTCTTGGAATATGCCTAAAATTCCTTCAACTTTAGATTTTACTTGCGTGCTCTTCTCTGCTATAGTCTCCACAGTCTACGCAATAATAGGATCCTTCAATAGTTATTCACTCTCCAATCCAACCTGCTCAACCTAACCCTTAGCTCCATAAATATACGTAAGCATTTAATTTGCTCCTTCCTATAGTGGCTCCAACCGCGCTCGCCTTAACTTCTTTTCTACTTGTATTCTCTTCAATTCTGCCACCAAGTTCTTCATTTCCTGCGCACTCCTCAATCTGTCGGGGATTTTCATCATTTTCTATTTTTTCTTCAGTTCTTGAAGCACTGTGTTTACACCTTCCTCTTTTTGTTCTAACTCCTATAGTTTTCCATCCTCCTACAGATTTGTCCATAACTGCGTTCTTTTATTATACATCTTTGTGATTTTATGGATTCTCAATGCAATACTCTCCTTGTGACGTGTAGCTTCATGTTCCCTTTGTGTTGTTACTTCTGGTGGTGTAGTGGGAGCTAAGAGGTCTATCAAATATGCAATGTGGACTCTATATTCCTCCATCGTTCGTGATATCTTCTCAATATTACCCTCTGTGGGTATACTCTCCCCTTGTGTGCTATCTGCAATAGTATTGAACACTTCCTCCACTTGCTTCTCTAATATTTCAGTACGCTACTTCATTTCATCTTTCTCAACCTACACCTATTTAAGTGTCATCTCCATTTTATTCCTTAATTCGTTGGTCAATTGTAAATTTGTCACATCTACATGGGCCCTAGACTGAATCTACCACACAACACTTATTTGAAGTTTATACAATGCCTTCGTTGGAACCTTGGGCAATGCCAAGTCCAAATGATCTATGTATTTCAATGGATTCTGCACTGTAATGTCATCCACCTCCAACATATCTTGGGTGATACAAACATTTTCATTCCCCATTGCTATAATCTATACTATATCCTACTCTAGAACTTTTCTTTCCTGAGAAGTTTGTTGTTGTTTCTCCTATTGTTTTTGCTGCGCTATAGTCAGTGGAAATTGTTAAAGTGTATCCTTAACTTCTGTCAAATTCCTAACTATCTCCTCTCTTTACTTATAAACATCATACCACACCTATGTTGCATGGTCCTGTACTTTCTATGTGACCAAATCCACATCATCTTCTATCAATGTAATTTGAGGAACTTCTTTGTGTGCCTTCATCTTCTTGCACTGTCCAACTGACTGCAACACTATTCTAATGACATAGTCTCTATCTACATAGTTGTAACTAGTATCTTTAAATCCTGGAGACCTCTGCCTCTTGTTTCCTCTGGCATAGGAACATTAGTATCATTCCATGCTTCTCCATTTGGTTCTGCTACATGCTCCTTTTCCTTCACTGGAGCCCTAGGGATAGTAGTCTTCTACGTGGTTTTTTGATGGTTGAACTACCCCTTGTTTCTTTGGCACGCTCTGATGCTTTCCTTATATTTGTAGCTAGACTAGTTGACTGCTTTGAAGTGCCAACTTCTACTTCCTTCTTTGATTTTTATACCTTCTTTGGAATCACTGACACCTTCCATTCTTTAGGCCAATCCTTCATGGCCCACTGCACTTTCTCTCATGTAACACAATATCTCAAATGTAACCACTCCTTCTTAGGATCCCTTTTGGCTTGGATCCACATGTTATGTTTGGAAGCCTTAAAATATGCTATTCCTTGGTTCTTCCTCACCACTTCTGGTGGTATTCTCCATGTATTATCTAGCTTCTCCTACATCTCCTCAAACATCATGGAAAAAACGTCGTAATTTTCCTTCCGCTTCTTCTGATATGAAGTGTGCCATAATGTGGTATATTTTGCTGCACGACACCTTCCTATCCTTTGATAAAATCCTCTATATTTCGGTTCTCCATACCCTACCAAGGCTATCAATATAATTAACCAATAATAATGAAACTTTGTACCTAAAATTCTGTGCATCCTTGCAATCCTCCAAGAATAAGTTTAATAGATAAGGATCCCGATTGAGTAGACTCTCCTTCGCGCATTGTGTTGCTGCTGCTATTACTCCTACAAGAGCTTCCTCCTTGCGACATTTCCTCAAAAGTTTATAGACCATCAATTTCATCGCAAAATTCGTTGCTGGATCATTTATCTATCTAATGACCAATCCCTTGGAACATATATCAGTCCCATATTTTCTCTTTATCTCATTTTCCAGAGCTTTCTCTTTGGTTTTACCATCTGTGCACTATTATGGTTTTGCGTCGTTTGTTGGTAAACCTGTGACTTTTGCAATTAAGTCTTTATCTATGGAGACATGCCTATCCATCCATAAGATGCCTCCATGTACTAGTGCCAATAGTTGTTTGACACATAAATTTACATATTTTCCTCTCCCAAAATGAGGAATCTTTAGCAGGTTCATGATCCTCATGTTATAAAGTTCTACAATCCACTGCTTCAGCTCCAAAATGGGATCCCTTGATGGACCTTATCCTTTTCTATCCATGTATACTTTCTGTGAAAACTCAAGGAAATTTCCCGTGTCTACCACATAGTGATCAACATACTTCAATTTGTTAACATACCCTAACAAGTCACCAACTACTTTGACTCCATCAGGTATTTGTGGTAGTGATAATATTAACTCTTTCTATTTTCTAGGTGTTCTTAGAACAACATGTTTTTCCCTAGTCTTCTTCTATCCTGCTGATGGCCTTGCCATTTCTATCTGGTTCTCTTCCTCATCTTCTTCTATGTCTGAGTTCTACTATTCCGTGATATCTTCTACCTGTACATGTTCCTCCAACTGTTGCACTGACTTTGCAACATGGTTTTTTACTTTATCAAACTCGGTTCTTTCATCATCTTCCTCATTTGTCTCTACTTGTGGTTGTTTTGTACCTAATCAAACTTGCTACACAAGGTTCTTCTCTGTGATAGGGTTTAATGTTTCTCCCCACGTGTCCACATCCATTTCCTCTGTCATTGGAACTTGCTGTTCTAGCTCCTTTACAATCATCGGGCTAACTGGCTCGATTAATGGTGAAGGAATGACATCTATGTCCACCACTCCTTCTTGCTGAATTTTTTCCCCAATGACTGTTGTTTCCTATGGATACCTCGTGAAACTGTGTGTTTTTCTTGAAATCTAACTGGGAGATCCAAACTTTGGTTGTGCCATTCTGCTAAATCGTAAAAGGGTTTCTCTAAATCTTCAATGAACACCTCAGAGTCACCTTCTCACTCTGAATTTTCTTCCTTAGCTATTGTTTTCACAAAGTCACAATGAGTCTTCTTGTTCATGTTTTCCTCTTTTTATAGTTGTGCCATAAATTCTCTGCCGTGCTGTACTTTTTCGACCACCACCTTTTCCTTTTTCCAACTATTTCTTGTATCAACGCACTGCTTTTTCTGCTTGGTCACCTTTCTCTAGTGCACAATGTATTCCTATAATTTCATTCCACTTGCTATATTCTACGTGTTGTGTCATCTAACTGCATGTGTAACACTTATCCATCTACTACATATTTTTGTATTTTTCTTGTTTTTCCAAAAAAAAAATTCCATCTTTTTATTATATACACTATGTACAATTGTGTTTTCCTATGTTGTAACTAAAGGTTATTGGGTCGACTATCCATATACACTTTCATTCGACTACCATTCACCAATCCTTGAATCTCCTTTCCTACTAGATCCTGCAACTGTACAACACCTTCACTTGTGACAGATTTTATCTCATATGGCCCTAGTCAATGCATCCTGAATTTCCCTGGGTGCTTGGTGCAGAATCCCTGTCCTAGGGCCAAGATCATCGTAGGATCTTCTCCAAACCACACCAAGAGTTAATTAAACCCTTTGTTTAAGCCACAAAATATTTTGGGCTTCGCGAGTTGGAGGTTCTCGTTGCAATGCCACCACTCTTGCAATTGTCGAAACGTGAAATGTCAACGACGGTTGACTGCTCCAACGCGACGAGAACATGCCACCTGTTACCCAATAGTTTTGGCATTCGGGACTTCAAGCGAACAACCAACAGTCATTCCTCTTCCCTTATGATTCCCCGAACTCTGAAATTTCACCTTTGGCAAGATCAACGGCTGTGAGCCTCCCTCGATCTAATGGCTCAGATATTTTCAGGATTTCACGTATTGAGAGTTTGAAACTCTCAAATCCAAAATCACAGCCTCCTCCACTTCCCGAATTCCAAAATATCGAAATTAGCACGGGAGATCAACAACTCCTGTTGATTCCCATTCAATGACCACTACTCCTTCTGAGCTTTTGAACACTAAAAGACGCTCAGTCTTATCTTCCTCACAGATCTGCAAGATCCAACGGTCCACGGAATTTCAACACTTTTCCATGAAGTGTTTCCACCATTCAATTCCACACTTGATAATCCCCTTCGCGATTCAAGAATTAGAGTGACCAAGGGTTTTTTCCTGCACTCCAAACTTACGAATCCCAAATTCATGAAATGATCTAATGACTCAAACTGAGCACGATCAATGCCCATGTTGATTCCTGATATCAGGGTGGTGGGTTTGTCCAAATCCTAACCACCTTACATCTCCACTGGATCCTACGGTCCTCGCGATTTCACGAGTTCTCCACGGAGGATTCTGACTGCCCAATTCAATTCTCAATGACTTCTTCCCAAACTACTCGGTGTTCTCCCTCCTGAACTTGATTTCTATGAGACAATTTTTGACCTTCGTCTCCCTTTGACCACTTCAAGGGTTAAATCCCTCCCAAGCTTTCACTTACAAACTCAAGCTTCCAAAAGGATCCCTTCTCGCACTCCTTGCGACAAACCTTCAAATAACCTCTGGTTATTTGAATCTTCGACCCTGTGCACTCTTTGCAACAGTAGTCCTTCAACTTTCCCCTTGGTTGATAAGTTCAAATATTTCAACCAGCCTGCACACACCTTGCACGACTCCATGCTTCACCTGCACTTCTGCTGGTATGAGAACAACGATATCTCTCCTGAGATTTCTGAGATAAAACTCAGACCCTCGTCAATGCACACCTTGTGGACGTTCACTGGAGTCCTTGTAGGAATTCTCAGGGAGAGAAACAATTGAAACTCATTCTTCCTCTTTCAGGGACTTCATACATTCAACATGAAATCATACACACAATACAACATTGGAATAAATGCATAATAGAGAAACAAAAAAACTGTAAACATACCATTTAACTTATGTAAATAGTAAGCATCATAACACCATGAAAATTGAGTCAAAGTTTCATATATTAACTCAAGTTCTCTTGTACATGGGTTCTTCTCTACAGCTCTCTGCTACAACTCTACAACTTATCCAATATGAATGATGATAATCATACCATGATACAAGGGTGAGGGTGTCTATCATCCATTTTCCCTCCTACGCTTCTAAATTGTCTAATCTAACATTCATATCTACCTACTTTACATTAACAGACTTAAATGCCTATTACATCCGGCAGATGAGAGTAATTTCTCCAGATCTGTTCATATCTCCAAGACATAAATGTAAGTACGCATCTCCTAGCTATTACATTAATGCTTTAGATTTCAAAATTCAAAACGTTTTCATAAAAATATGTCCTTTTTTCATCTGCACGTCCATGTGTTCCTTTGGATAGGCGTGTGATTTGGCTTTGTACGATGCTCCTGCATCAATGCTATAAGTACTTATTGTCATACATGAGAACCATATCTCCTTCCTTAGATTTTTTCTTCTTAATATGTCTATCATGCCAAGCTTTGTCTTTGGATTTCTATATTTCCTGATGAAAACCATCCATATGTTAGAATATAGAAGATTGTGCTCATTTTACCATTGACGATACCCTCGTCACCCAACCATAGGCCGAAGCCACCCTCCGAGCACCTTGACCTTGACAGAGAAGAGAATTCTGGTAGCAATCCAATAGCCAAGAGAGGCTAATGCACCAAGCAAGAATAGAAACCAAGCTGATCAGATAATCCCACCTAGAAGCTAGCACACACTTTCCCAGAGACTTGTGCACAAGACTGCCATTGTGTTGTGCAGATCCAGTTCTCTCTACAACTGCTGAGATTTGTATAATGAGAACTGGTGCCCTATATTTATAGCAGTCTGGGCAGGCTTACTGGGGCTGACTTCTCCTCCTGGGTACTAATAAATTCATATTAAATATATTTCTGCAGTTGACAACTTGTCTAGGGTTTCCTTCACTTCTTTGCTTCCTTCCGGAATATTCTAATCTCATCATAGGTCACAATAGAGATTCATACCTCCCGAAGCTACCATAATATTAACACTCCCTCCTAGCTAGGGAGGTATGGTCTTGAGCAAAAACAGACCATTCAACTGGTAGTATCACGAGCACCATCATTATTATCCAACTGGATAATATCCTATGACAACTGGTACAATATCAATTGATAGAACACAACTGTGTCTATCCATGGTAGTACAGAACTATGTGACACATATTCACAACTAGTGGAACATATCCACCACAGTAGTATATATCTACTGTCTAGAGACAGGCAGTCTTCATAACAATCATCTGATGACAACCTGCACAGAAAATATTGTTAAGAATAAACTGAATCATCTGGGCCAATATTTCACTCACATCTGTGATATCTGAAAGAATATTTTCCCTCAGTATAGAACATCAACAATGGTCTATCTTCCCTATTCTTCTCAAACAAGGAAGAATGATTGTTTCTGATTTCTGAGCCTGGACTATTCCTCACCCTGGGCCATTCTTCCTACACTAATCCAAGTGCACCCTGGAGAGAATGTATAAACCCTAAGGAATGTATGAGTCTGGAACATTCCCCACCCTGGGCCATTCCTCCTACACTAATCAAAGTGCACCCTGGAGAGAATGTAAAACCCTAAGGAATGTCTGTCCCTGATTGCTGAGCCTGGACCATTCCCCACCCTGGGCCATTCCTCCTACACTAATCAAAGTGCACCCTGGAGAGAATGTATAACCCTAATGAATGACTGTCCAAACCATTTCCTCTGTTAAACACAAGAGGAAAAGACTGTCCTGTATCAACCTCCAAAACAAACCATTCCTCATGTTAACCACAATGAGAAATCGTTGTCTGGCGAGGCGGGCCAGTCTTCTTGAGTAACCCTCAAGAAGAGAGACTACCCTAGACCACTCCCCATGCTAACCATAATGGGAATTCACTGTCTATGATACATCAACAATCAGATTACTTCCCATGTTAACCACAATGGGAAGTCATTGTCCGTCAGAAATCTCAATCCACTTTCTGAACAGGAAAGAATCTATCCAATCTGGACTATTTTTCAAATAATTATAAATGCTTCAATAATATTTTCAGTGCTCCCTCCTAACCTGGAGAGTCTTCCCTTTCAGCTAAGGGAGTTATTTCCATGATCCCCATCTTCTCTAAAAAATATGCAAACTTTATTTTGGATAGAGGTTTCGTCAGTATGTCTGCTGTTTGCTCATCAGTGGGGATATACTCCATCTTTACCTCTCCTTCCTGGACTTTATCTCGAATAAAATAGTATTTGATCTCAATGTGCTTCAACCTTTCATGAAACACTGGATGTTTTGATAATCTTATACAACTTTGATTATCACAATATATTATGGTTGATTTTGGAATCTGATCAAATAAATCAGAGATTAACTTCCTTAACCATTCTTCTTCTGTGCATGCTTCACATGTTGCCATATACTCTGCTTCTGCTGTGCTGAGTGCGGCATACTTCTCTTTCCTGCTACCCCAAGATATCATAGCGGATCCCAAGCTGAAACATATACCTGAAGTGCTCTTTCTGTCTTCTGCACTTCCTGCCCAATCAGAGTCTGTGAATCCATGAAGTTGGATATCACTGGATGAGGTATATCTCAAGCCATAGTTTATTGTCCCACAAATATATCTTAGGACATGATTTGTAGCTATCCAATACTCTTTTCTAGGTTCCACCTGGAACTGACTTAATGTATTTACAACAAAGCAAATATTTGGTCAAGTATTTACCAAATACATCAATGATCCAATTAGCTATCGATATAGAGATGGATCTACTGGATCGGAATATGGGACTTTCACTTTTCTTATATCTGCATTCATAGGAGTGTCCATGGACTTACAATCCATCATTCCAAATTTTTGAAGGATCTTTATTGCATACTTTCCTTGTCCAAGGAATACTTCACCACGCTTCTGCCATACTTCTAGTCCCAAGTAATAATGCATGAGACCTAGATCTTTCATATCAAATTCAGAAGCTAATTCCTTCTTGCATTGAATAATGAGAGATTCTTCACCTGTTATGAATAGATCATCAACATATAATAGTAGAATCACAGGTGCATTATCCATGACTTTGTAATAAAGGTTTGGATCTGCCTGACTCTTGGAGAAACCAAGTCTTGTTAGATAGCTGTCCATTCTGGCATACCAAGCCCTTGGAGCTTGCTTGAGTCCATATAGAGCTTTCTTCAATCTGCAAATGTGAGTGTCTCTGGAATGTACCTCAAACCATTGAGGTTGTTCAATATATATTTCTTCTTCAATTGCTCCATTCAGAAAAGCTGTCTTTACATCCATCTGATGTAGATTCCATCCCATGGAAGCGACAAGAGATATGATAGCTCTGATGGAGGTATACCTAGACACTGAAGCAAAGGTTTCGTCATAATATTATCCCTCCTTCTAGGAGAACCCTCTGGCCATGAATCTTTCCTTGTATTTATCCATGCTTCAGTCTGCTGCGTGTTTGATCTTGTATACCCATTTTGAGGTTACCACGGATTTTTCTTTAGGTCTAGGTACAATTTCCCATACCTCATTTTTCATAATGGATTGATGCTCTTTCATCATAGCTTCTTTCCATTGTCCCTTTTGAACTGCTTCTTCAAATGTGGTAGGTTCTTCATCTAGAAGCTTCATCATGTATGTTGCATAACTTGAGAATATTTTCGGTCTTTTACTCTTCCTGGATGTTCCTTCTGGAACCTTGAGTCTTTCTGCATCTTGTAATGTAGCTTCAAGCCAAGCTGGTCATTTCTTGGTCTTCGGTACGATATCTGAATCAGTGTTTTCACATGGATCTATAGGATGATCAGGTTGATCCTTTTCGTCATTTTCATTTTCTGTGTTTTCTTCATTAGGTTGTTCAAGCTCTTCTTCTTCTGTAATTTATTTGATGGATTTCCTGAAGGCCATCCTTTCATTGAACGTTACGTCTCTGCTAACTTCAATCTTGTGTCATTCTAGAATATATATTCTATAGGCCTTGGATGAATCACGGTATCCCATGAATATTCCCTTCTTTCCTGAGGGTTGTATTTTATTCCTTTTGTCCTTGGGAATATGAGAGTAAAGTGGACATCCAAATATTCTTAGGTTTTCCACATTAGGTTTCTTACCTAAGAAGGCTTCCTCTGGTATCATGTCTTTCAATATACAATGAGGACTTCTGTTCTACACATATATTTCCGTCATTGCTTCTTCTCCCCATAAGAACATGGATAGACCTTGATCATTCAGTAAGGCTTTTATGGTTTCTTCGATAGATATGTTCTTTCTTTCTGCTACACCATTTTGTTGAGGATTATGAGGAACAGTCATCTCCCTCCTAATCCCTTCCGATTTGAAGAATGCAATGAACTCCTTCGAGGTGTATTCTCCTCCATTATCTGTTCTCAATGTCTTGATCTTCTTGTTTGTGAGGTTTTCTATTTCTGCTTTAAATTCTTGGAACTTGCTGAATACTTCATCTTTTGTCTTTAGTAGGTATAGCCACGTCTTTCTTGAATAGTCATCTATGAAGATTACATAGTAAAGAGATCCTCCTAGGGATATGATTGGCATTGGACCACAAACATCTGAGTGTATTAGATCTAGGATCTCCTTAGATCTGTTGTTGCTGCTTGGAAATGGTTTCTTGATATTCTTCCCAAGGGCACATCCCTTGCAGATTCCTTCATGTGTACATTTCAATTCTAGTATTGCTTCAACCATTCTTCTGAGGAAAGGTAATGCTTGATAATTGATATGAACGTACCTTCTATTCCAAAGCTCATTAGGGTTGACTTCTTCATGTACGAGAGCTTCTTTATTTTGTTCTAGTAGTCTATACAGATTTCCTTCACGACTTCCAATAACCCTAACATTCTCTATGCTGGAGTTCTTATGCCATGATAACACCTTTCCATCCAAAAAGGCTATTCTGTTTCCTTTGTCTTATAGACATGATATTGACACAAGATTCTTTTCTAAACTGTTAAGAACCAAATATCAATATAGCATAGAAAAACCTCAGAAAAAGTACTCAATGCCTTGAAAAAGAGATAATTTCAGATAATAAGCCTCTTCGAGGGGGCAACCTCTTTTTACCCCACTAAAATATTCAAGTAAAAGATGATTCAAAATGAAAATGTCTCCTTGGTATATATAGGAGACTAGGAGGTATAATTACAACTAATGGCCTAAAGATGACATAAATAAAATAACATTACTAATATAATATGCCCCAATTAAGGGGTAATGAG
>ML781888.1:48573-68338 GCA_009831015.1 Picea engelmannii | reverse complement strand
TTGCAAGAACAAAGCCATCGATACCATACAAATTGATTAGGTTCTAAATATAAAGAAACAATTCGTACCTTTTGTGTATGTGGCACATTATGGAGATCAAAGAATTGCTCCATCTGAAGTATCCATGTGATTGGGTCCTTGCCTTCAAACTTCCTCATATCAATCTTAGGAACGTGGTTGGTCTTCAAACCAAAGTTGGAGTTTCTCCATTCTTGATTCACCTTCTTTGTGTCCTCATCATGAATTTCATGGGATGCATTTTCACTTTCAGGTGTCTTCTTTGTTACGAAATTTTTCAATACTTCCATGATCTCCCCTTTTAAACCATCCATTTCAGTATCCAACTTAGCTTCCATTGAGATCATCAACTTAGCTTCCATTGAATCCATCTTAGTATCCAACTTAGCTTCCATTGAATCCATCTTCTTTTGTAGTTCATTTATGTCCCTACGCATTTCTTCACCTTCATCAAGAGTTCAAGTAGGATTTTCTGGAGGCTTATTTGGTGTAGAAGTTCCCTTTTTTGGTGGCATGTTGGCCAAGTATCACTTTTGAACCTTAATTTTGAGGTGGTTCTGCTAGACAATATTTCTTCTGTTGTATCTCCCAAGTTTCGGCCCTTCTGGGTATGAAAATTTATTTTAGGTAGTTCTCTGATATTTCTTCTCTGCAATGCCATAGGTCTGATCAAAATTGGATGTGCCAAGTGGAATTTACGGTAACTTTCCCACAACTTGCCGATTTTTTTCCTTTCCAGGAGATCTCACTTGTATAGCGTGCCCCGCACAAAATGATTGATATAAAATTCTGAAACTCACACCAAAAATACTACAGACTGCCCATGATCCAATGAAACTAGTCCCACTCAATTTGGATACTCTAAGAAGAAGTTATGATTGTTTTACCTGGAACACCTTCTTGAGACTAGTCAATAGGACTAGTCAGATACCCTATATTACACCGGGTGTATATACAAATTTAAGATGAACCAGAAGCTAAAATGTTTACCACAGCTACCTTACTAATTTCTGTAAATATCCTCCAAAGTTTAGGGTCTGAAACGTTACAATTTTTTTTTTATAGAAAAAATTCCATAATGACTCAGTTCAGGATGATTCCATAACCCTATCTTGTACAAGATTTATCTCTGAAAGTATAAGGCTTCAAGAGCTTAATTTTGAACCCAACGTACCTTGATCCATCTGATAAATATCCTCCAAGCCGTTTATTCTGACACATTGTAGAAAAAAAGTTATAGAAAAAATGCCACGGTGTCTCAGATGTAATAGCGAAACCCCAAGACCTTGAGCTCTGAAACCATATGTTAAGAACCAAATATCAATATAGCATAGAAAAACCTCAGAAAAATTACTCAACGCCTTGAAAAAGAGATAATTTCAGATAATAAGCCTCTTCAAGGGGGCAACCTCCTTTTAAACCCACTAAAATATTCAAGTACAAGATGATTCAAAATGAAAAGATCTCCTTGGTATATATAGGAGACTAGGAGGTATAATTACAACTAATGGCCTAAAGCCGACATAAATAAAATAAAATTACTAATATAATATGCCCCAATTAAGGGGTAATGAGCCAATATTAGGGCTTAACATAAACCAGGTATATATAAAACATTGCTTAAGTGAACATGGTTATTTGATTTCAACTTAACGGAGGCTTGTCCAAATCCTTCGATGGGGTAAGTTCTTTTGTCTCCAAGATCCACTTTGTAATATGTCTTCTTCTCATTTAGATTTGAGAGTCTGGCTTGATCTCCCATCATGTGCCTAGAAGCACCACTATCAATTATCCACATGTCATCTTCAATCGTTCAAGTGAGTGCTGAGCAGTGTAAGAGACTGATCGTTTTGCTCATGTCTTCAGTTGACTGGTAACTGGTCATGCCTTGATCCAAAACTTCAACTTCATCGTTTCTGTCTTCTAAGAGACCCAAAAGGCGTGCTGAACTAGGGTGTATATGAATATCTTCTCCTTGAGCAAGATGCTCCGTCACAAGGTGTCGGATCTGAGAATTAGGGTTTCTACAACTGCTTCTGCTAGTAACCCTAGCTGTAGTGTTTTGGAAGATGCTCCTACTAGTAACCCTAACAATAGTTCCTCAATGATCTCAATATCTAGAGTCTATGCTTCCTTCCAGTGTTTTAGGTTGAATGAAGGAGGTGTGGGCCCATAACCTGCTAGAATATAGAAGATTGTGCTTATTTTACCATTGACAATACCCTTGTCACCCAACCATAGGCCGAAGCTACCCTCCGAGCACCTTGACCTTGAAAGAGAAGAGAATTATGGTAGCAATCCAATAGCCAAGAGAGGCTAATGCACCAAGCAAGAATAGAAACCAAGCTGATAAGATAATCCCACCCAGAAGCTAGCGCACACTTTCCGAGAGACTTGCGCACAAGACTGCCACTGTACTGCGCAAATCCAGTTCTCTCTGCAACTGCTGAGATGTGTATAATGAGAACTAGTGCCTTGTATTTATAGTAGTCTGGGCAGGCTTACTGGGTCCGAATTCTCCTCCTGGGTACTAATAAATTCATATTAAATATATTTCTGCAGCCGACAACTTTTCTAGGGTTTCCGTCACTTCTTTGTTTCCTTTCGAAATATTCTAATCTTGTCATAGGTCACAATAGAGATTCATACCTCCCGAAGCTACCATAATATTAACACCATAATCCTATCCTCTTCTATTTCCATAAGTTGAGACAATATTTCTTGAGTTGCACCTCTTTTTGTCATGTTTGTAATGGGTGTAATGCACAGACTAAGTATCAAATATTCCAAAGGGACTAGTACTTCCTAACCATACACCAATCTGAAAGGTGTTTTCCTTGTGTGTTTCTTACATGTAGTTCTATAGGCCCATAATACTACTGGTATATTCAAATCCCAATCATCCTTGTTCACATTGCAAATTTTAATTAAAGCATTCTCCAATATCTTATTAAATTCTTCCACTGCTCCATTAGCTTGCAGATGATATAGAGTGCTCTTCTGATGGTGTATCTCAAATTCTCCAGTCATTTCCTAAATGGTACTATTGGTAAAATGAGTTCCCTAATCACTCATCAGATTTAAAGGGCATCCAAACCTTGTAATTACTTGTTCAAATAGGAAGTGCACTGCAACCTCTATGCTACAATATTTTATTGTTGCTGCTTCATCCCATCTGGTTAAATATTCTGTCGCTATAATGACATACCTTACTCTTGATGTTCTAGCTAGTGGGTTGATTGGACCTACAATATTTACTACCCATTTTTCAAACACTTTAAGAGTTACTTGAGGCTTTAAGGGCATCTCATCCCTCCTGGATGGATTTCCTACCCTCTAATAGAAATCACAAGTTTGACAATACTCCTTTGCATCTTTAGAAACTGTTGGCCACCATAATCCTGCACGCAATATCTTTTGCGCAGTGGATTTTCCTACATAATTTCCTCCAACTATTCCTTCACGTGCTTCTGCTAAAATAATGGGATGTTCATGTTCCATGAAACATCTCCTTAGAATGTTGTCTGCACCTAGTTTATACAAGTGTTCTACAATAAGTTGGTAATCTACAACTCTAACCACCAAATTCTTCTTCTGCGCAATGGTGTATTCCTTTGGAGAAAATCATGTACTAAAAAATTCAATGATGTCAACAAATTATTCATCAATCTACACTGAAAAGAGTTGCGCATTAGGAAAATTGTCCTCTAAGTTACTTGTTTCTTCTCCATTAATTATCCTAGATAGATGATCTCGCCCTGCATTCAATCTTATAGGTTTCACAACTACTTCAAAATAAAACTCTTGAACTAACAACAACCATCTAAATATTCTTCCCCCCAACATTAACTTGTTAACCAAGTATTTAATAGTAGAGTGACCTACAAACATATTAAAATGCTGGCCTAATAAATAATGTATGAACTTCTGTAAGGCATATACCATAGCCAACCCTTCTCTGTCTGTTGTATTATAATTCTTTTCTGACTATGATAATTTCCTACTCGCAAATTCTATTGGGTGATCTATGTCACCTTCTCCTAGATGTGTTAATACTACTCCAAGTGATATTGAAGATACATCCACATGAACATGGAACTTTTTTGACCAATCCGAAAACACCAGAATTGGTGCTGTCACCATTTTCTCCTTCAGGATGCCCAAACTTTGTTGACACTCATCATTCCACTAAAACTTGATATCCTTATTTAATACTTTCTCCATAGGTGCAATAATATGTGCATATCTCTTTATGAAATTTATATAGTATCCTGTATGACCTAGTGTAACTCTTAATTGGCGCACTGACTTAGGTGGTGGTAAATTAACAATGACATCAATGTTCATAGGATCAACCATTATAACATGTTTACACACCGCATGCCCTATAAAAATTCCAAATGGTGCATTGAATATGCATTTCTTAATATTCAAAGAGATTTGACACTGTCTACACCTGTCTAGAATTAGTCTTAAAACTTCAACATGATCTTTCAATAAGCTAAATACTATCCAATCATCTAGATAAACCTCTAAAAAATTATGTATAAAACATTTAAATGCATCTACTACTAATCTTGAAAAAATAGCAGGGGAATTATTCAATACAAATGGCATAAATGTGTACTAATATGACCCTCATTCCGTGGAAAATGTAGTCTTATGATGATCCTCTAGTGTTGTTATGATCCGATGATACCCTGAAAATCCATCAGTAAATGAGTATGATTCTTATCCTCCTACATTATCCAATACCTCCTCTGTAAATGGAGTAGGGAAGGGATCATGCAAACATGCATCATTCAACTTCCTCAAGTCTACACAGATCCTTATTCCCCCTTGCTTCTTCTCCTGAAATACAACATGGCTAATCCACTTAGATTCTTCAACAGGTTCTATTATACCAGCCTATAACATTTTATCAATCTCTGCCTTAACTTTCTGTTTATATACTGGATTTGGCCTATATGGTCTCTGTCTTGTTGGTATTTCATCTGGTCTTAAAGGAATCTTCATTTCTCCAAGTTTTCCTACTACCCCTTTCATTTCTGAAAATGTCGCTGGAAACATATCACAATACTCACACAGTAATTATGTTATTATTTCCACTATCTAGTTGTCCCAATTGTCACCAATACTTGCAATATTTGGATTCTCTTATGTTCCAATATTTACCTTCTTTATCTTTAGTGGTGTAGCAAATGATTTTGACTATAACTGTGGACCTTCTACTTCTCTTTCCCCTTCAACTTTGGTTATTTGAATATCGCATGAGTTTTCTTCTGTTGGGTCATCTTCTGTGACGTGGTAACAATGTAACAATTGTTTCACTGTTTTTCTATTGTGATTCTTATAACATGTTACAATTTCAACTCCAAGTTCTACAAAAATATTTTCTTTTATAAACTTCAATGTTGTATCCATCACTAGATTTTCATGTTCAAATGAAAATGTGATCACAAAGTTTTGTTGCAACTCTGTCCAATTTCCAATTCCTTTGTGTAATTCCAATTATGTATACCAAATTCTTGGTATTCCTTCTAATGTATGAATGAAGTGATTTGGATATTCTTTTGGTGGTACCAATATACATTGGGTTATACAACTGTCTATAAGTTCTTTGGGCTATCCTATTCCATCACGTTTATCCATATATTTATTCTCTTGTTATGCGCCAAATCTAATGCGCAGTAATCTTTTTCATTAATACCAATACCAAATCTTCTCTTTATGAGTACCCCACCAATGTGAAGGTGTTTCTTTCAATGCAATGTCAAAAAATGGTAACCTATGACTATCCAGGACTTCTAACTCAAATTTTGTTAAGAATTCTTCTAAATCATTCTGACCATAAAAACTTGGAGGTTCTCTTACCTTTGTTCCAACACATCTTAGTGTGCATGTCATTCTTGCACATCTTCTGGTAGATATATCATGTAAGCACTGCTACCAATTCTCCAGTCCCATGTCAAAATTTGAAGCAAAAGAATTGATGCTTCTCAAGCTAAGCATTCCATCTGTTGTTGGGTTAACATAATCTTCCTCATGCACGATAGTTATGTAAAACTGATTTATCTCTTATGTAATGAAATTATCTGTCACAGGTTCAACATATCTACCAACTTCTAAAGGATATATTGGTGCTATGAATCTATACTCTCCTGATTCAAAGATCATTTTCTTGGTATTCAAGTTGATGATAACTTGATTGTCAAATGCCCAATCTAGTCCCAACAATGTTGGATAAGGTGTATTATTATCCACTATATCAATTACTTCAAAATCTGCCATAGTGCACACACCATCTAAATCCACTGGTATGCCTTTCAATCTACCAATTGGTATCACTCTATGTTGGTTTTCCAACTTCAGCTGAATAGGTGAATATTCTAGTGTAGGTTACCCCATACATTCCCATGTTTTCTTAGGAAGAACATTTACCTCAGATCCTAAGTCTAATATGATGTCACCCATATTAAAATCTCCAGCATTTTCATTTAGTCTGAACTCCCTATTTGATCTTGTATTCCTATGGACATGATTAAATTTATTTTGTTATAGTTGTATCTCTTCTCCAGAATTGCATTTTTCTAACAAACTTTGTAACATTTGTATAGATGTTTGATCATTCAATAACTTCAAGCAATATACCAAAACATTTCTTATATTAATTACCTTTTCTAAAGGATGATTTCCACTGGTGTGATCACATGGATGATGCATATAATATACTGGAAAATCATATCATGGATTTTCATTTGAAGTAGAAGTAATATTCTCCTTCAATTTTTTTTGTCTGACCTCCTTGAATGTCTCTTTCTCCTTGCACACATCAAAATCTTGTTGAGGTGTTGTATTCTTTCCGACCCACTTGTATTGGTTTTGATTCTTCTTTCCTGCATCTTCTCCTATCTTGGTTCCACATCAAGTAACTTTGTTTATCTTTTTCCCATCATCTTCTCTAGTTTATGCGACAATCCATTGAACATTATGATTATTCTGATTACTTTTTTCCTGTATCTTTGTCAGAAGTGTCGAAAAATCTTCTGTAGAGTGATATGATGTGAGAAAATACATGCATGTTGTGGTGTTAGTGGATAATCCCTTGCATAATGTCCAAGTTTATGAAAATTGTGGCAACTTACTAGGCCTCTTCCTCTTCCAAATCCTCCTTTGTTGCCTTGATTATTTGATGCGGTGTATTATACTGTGGAACTTGATTATACTGCGATGGTGATGCAAATTGTTGAGAATTATTATTCTACTGCGCAAGTGGACCTGTCATTAATTCATCCTGCATACTATAAGCATATGAGGTCCTTTCCTTCATAAGTTCCATGGTTCTACAATCCTTATCCTCATGTCCCATAAACTTGCAGAAATTGTAGAATGTAACCTTAGGTGTTGTTTGATTTTTTTGCATCAGTGGACAATGATAGAGATCATGTCCATGTGTCTTACATATTTCACACCATACTCCTCATGTAGGTAAGGGATTGAGAAATATTGCTCCCAAATACTGCACAAATGTTGGGCACTCATTATTATGGTTTCCTTAGGTTCTGCATAAGGTACACCAGACAACTTCCCTCTTCTCCTTTCCTTTATTCTGATTCAACTGAAATGTCAGATTATTAAGATCTTCTCTCATCTCTTCTACAACTGTATCTGTATGCTTATACTGATTCTCTTCCAATTGTAAGGCTGCATATAGAGCCTTAGTCTAAGTCTGGAACTTCTTTTTCCTCAATGGGTATTTAAAGTGTGGTAATAATGAGTTTATAAATAATTGTCTATTCTGCATGTCTATTATAGGAAATTTCAACTTACCTTTCAATATCTTGAACTTTTGATCGACTTCCCAAACTAACTCTCCTAGATTCTGTTTGATCTCTATCATCTCATTCATAAATTGATCTTTTGAAATTGGTCATTGGAACTCATTAATTATTGCCTTCTTCATGTTTGCAACGATTTTCGGTGTTCCTTGTGGACTATTTATTGCTAGACTCATAAACCAGTCCAGTGCGCGGTTTCTGAATGTGATTGCAAGCTGAGCCACTTTCGTGTCTTCATCTGTGACATGTTTATCTTCCCAAACATTTTCACAGATAAATAAATGTTTCTCTGGGTCCTTTGACCCTTCTCCATGAAATTATGGCAATCGTATGGTTGGATCTGCTCCAGCCATTGTGAAATTGGCGGTACTTCCTCCATGTAGTGTAGATATATGACTACTACTACATGAACTTGTACTTCCACTGGTCCCTCAACCTATTGGAATCCTTCTGCCAATAATTTCTGGTTGCCTAAAATCTTCTTTTCATTCTGATGTCCCAGTCACACATGGGGTCATGGGTTCCACACTAATTCATATCTGGAATGGAGAGCCTTCTTATGTACCAGAACCTTGACCTCTGGTTTTCCTCTCATATGTGGCATGTAGGATTTACTCAATCTTCTACGTAGCACGAAGATACTCTACCTCTTCTTAATCACATTCCAAGCCTTCCCACTCAACTACTACCCTCTTTTTCCTATTGATCTTATACTAGTAGGGTCTTCTATTGCATATCTTTCCTACTCTATCCATTATTTCCTTGATCTAATCTTCATCCATCATAATAGGGTCCATTGCTTCCTTCTTCTGACCTCTATCCAGGACCTTCTCCATATCTCATATCTTCCTTAGTGTTTCCCCTAGTCTCCCCATGCATGCAGATTTGTTTACCTGTCTGACTCCATTGTCTTCACACCTTTATCATGCATTAAAATATTGAATGACATGTAAAGTGATCTAATATACCTTCCTATTGGCCCCTTCAGAAACTCCTACTATGTAGCATTGTAATATTTTGCAGTATGGATTGAAAAATCAGTAATACATTCTGGAATAATGTTTTCTAGCCAGAAATCTGATTAGTAGGATGTGTATCCTTCAATATTAGTATCCACTCCTACAACAAATGTGGAAATTCACAGAAAAATTCCTAATGAAGATCAATAAATATCGACTTTTACAAATATTGGTGCTATGTTTAATTAGGGTTTCTATTGTCTTTCTTCACAAAATCTAGCTCTTTTGTTTCCAACCATCATCCAATCTCATGTTTAGTTGGATTCCATGGTCTGTACATCCCCTTCTAATACTTCATTCTCTTCACTGTCCTTCTCAACAAGTCCCCTCCAATATGTCGTTCTGGGTTCCAGTCAACAACATAACCATTTGTTGGATGTTTCTTGTGATGGACCGAGTTGTATTTTAGGTTTCCAACAAGACACTGCAAACCATCGTCCCTTCTGGAGACCAAAAGGAAACACTGTGCACAGAGTGAACAATGCATTCTCACCTGAGATGGCTTTATGGGTGACTGCAAGACCCAAATTTTTATAGTCTTGGAAGGGAGGATTCTGTAGGGATGTTATATATTCTTTATACCTTAAATACATTAGATCTATTCATCTAACACATCATTATATCCATATCTACCCTTCTGTAATCAATTGCATTCATCCTGCAATAAATGCCCTGTCATTCTACCGTGCGTTGCATTTTAATACTAATAGATTCATTCATTCATTCATCATAAATAAAAGTAGCAAGAAATAAAACAATAAATTACACATAGAGACACAAGTTTTACCATGGTTCACCCCCTAGGTTACATCCACAAAGATTTTGCTATCTTCTCTCTTTTATTATTCTTCATAAAAATCATAGTGCTACGTGCATTACAATGAGTAAAAGTGAGTTTGACAAGGTCACACCAAGTTCCACATCTTGCGACCTTACCCTCGATTACAATGTATACCTCTCTCTCCAAAATTGACTCTAAGATCATATCCAACATTATCTTCACAACTAGATCGCTCAAGAATTGACAACAAAAACTAGATCTCCTCATATCTCAAAATACCTATTTATACTTAAAAAATGGGATAACTACCCGTTACAACAATGACCAAAACCCTAACTCAGTAACCCTAGGTGAGTTAGATTTTTCCACTTTCTAACTTCTTGCACACAACTAGTCCACAATCCAACCATTTCCTTCTTTTATTTGCGGCCTTTGTCCTTCCTGCTTTCTTGGTGCTGCTTTTCCTTGTTTTTCGATGCACCCTCCTTTTTTGGTCCATTTTCTAACTGCTTCATTAATTGTTGCACTTTTCCCCAAAATGGCCTGTGCCAACAGTAGCTACTAGGAAAGAGATCAAGTGGGTGGATATATACATATTATGGGAAATTATTCATGGCTTGCTTTGATTTCAATACATCCACCATTTTCTTAATGTTATGATGGGTTGATTATTTAGATCATTATAGTCTATGTTCATCACTTTCTATGCTTGCCTCTAATGAACACTCCAAATACATTTGGTTCCTTGTTCAAAGGATGCCCCCCATAGTGAAACCGTGTAAATAGGTGTTATGTAGTTTTTGAACCCTTATGTGGTGACAATGAAAATGATAATAAAAACAAATAGTACATTAAAAATGAGGCCAATGATGATCATAAGTATGATGACAATGATAATGACAAGGATGGTGACGATGGAGATGATAAAAATGAAAACAATGTTGACGATAATGATGAAAATAATCATGAAGATTATGATGATGATGATGATCATCCTTTTCATCATCATCATCATCATCATCATTGTATTTTCATCCTACTCACCATAATTATTGGCATCACCATCATACTCATGATCCTCATAATTATTGTCATTGTCATTGTTGTACTCATCTTCATCATCATTAGCCTCATTGTAATAATACTCTTCATCATCATTTTCATCGTCATCGTCACCACATAAGGGTTCAAATACTCCATAACACTTGTTTACATGGTTTCCTACACTATACCTAGCATATGTATTTCATACCTAGAATAAGTGTATAAGAATTTTAATATATTAACATATATTAAAATTTATTAATATATATCTTAATACATATTAACATATATGTTAATACATCTTAACATATATGTTAATACATATTAACATATATGCTAATACATATTAACATATATGTTAATACATATTAATATTTCAAAGTGTTAATACCTCCACGACGTCCTCTAACCATGATTACCTGTAGGGACAAATTTCAAATTTTAATTAGTGATAATTTCTAAGTCACAAGTTTAACAAAGGGGAAGGCGTAACGGTCCAAATTCGCAAGGTTGAACCCACTTTGATACCATATGTAACGTCCCCTCCATTACGAGAACAAAAAACAATGTACAATAGGATTTTTTTTTTTTGCATTAGGATATTAAAATCGTCACAACATAATTAATAGCAATGCAAGCGACACATCAACATAACTAATAATGACACCTAATAAATGCATTAACATAATTAATAATGACATATAATCAACACATCATCATAATACACAACGCCACAATCAACACATTGTCATAATTAATAGCTACACCAAATCAACACCTCATCATAATAATCAAAGATACAAATAAACACATCACGATCAACTGAAGCAAAATACTAATAATTGATCAACCATGTCACTGAATATAAAAATAAATACCTACCCAACCTGTCCTACATGGTTAGGACCTCCATGACACATAAGCAACGCTCAAGTCCAGGATTCATCCGATTGACTTTGACCATTTAAGGTCTCAGCACTGGCGACTGTTTTGAGAAACAAGGAGGTATCTAAATACCGCTAATCCAATCATGCTGAAATTCAACTAGATAAATAAACAATCTTAATCATCAATTATTCACGGTGTGAAAACATCTACTACAGAAACATACATCAATTTACTGATGCAACTATCACCTATGGATCATTTCAACAATAGTCCAACTATAGATCGTATATCAATTTAATTGATGCCATATCTACCTATGAACATTCAACCATAATCCAACTATAATTAACATACATCAATTTCAAGGTGTACAAATACAACCTACTATCCATTTTCTATCCTTCACGCAATCCTAAGGGAAAATTACTAAAAGAATAATACACAAGAGGCCGTAAGCACCACAAGAGAACAAGACTAAATTTTAAAATCCATTATAAATATATTCTAATTAATGTTAGGAATTGTTAGGGTTAGTTCCAGAAGATCAAGCTATTACATTTTGTTGGCCCTTGACCAAGTTTTGAGGAACACTTGGTCATAATTGACCATTTTTGGACTTCAACACCCTGTCAAAGATGGAGCTCCAGGAGAAGAAGAGATCGCAGGATCTCAGCCCACTTTTGGGCCTCTTTTAGGGTTTTGGGTTAATGTAATAGGGATGTTGGCTCGTGGGTTTACCCACACTTAGGCCCACTTTTGCAATGCATAAATAGAAAGATAGGTAATGTAAGAAGTAGTAGATGTGATTGCTTAGTGTAATTGGTGGTGCATCTATGTGATATTGAATAAGTGATCTATGTGAACTGTGTAAGGCTTGCAAGGCTAAGTGTAAGTTACTATGTGATTGATATTAAAACACAAGGAAGAAGGATCTAGCGAGCTACACAGATCTTCTGTCCTTTGTGAAGAAGGGTTTTGAGTGGCTTGTGCTGTAACCGATTGAAGACACTAATAAAGAATAAGAGTTGGTGGACGTAGCCCCAGGGTGGGGGTGAACCACGTAAATTTGTGTGTGATGCTTTGTGCTTCGACTTGATGTGTTTATTTCTTCTTCTGTTGAGTGCATTGATATATTTATATAGATATATTAATGCTTTGTTCTTCCTAGATGGATGTCAATAGTGGGATCTGACATGTATGAGAATGCTTAGTCCTGAACTACTAGATATGATATAATTTTCTATAGTTAAGTGATGAAACAATGTACATCTGAGTATTCACCGCGAAGCTCTGTGCCATCTGTGAAGTATAATAAGGGTTAAATACTGATGAATGATCTATGATAAGTGCCCTGTAAGGATAGGATCACAGATCTGTGTCTCAGCTAAGGTTTTAGGTACCTGAGTCTTGCAACCACCCCTGCCTCTACCTCGGGTGAGACTTCATATGCTTCGCAGGTGTTTTTGAAAGGGCCGATAGTTAGGGATTTGTTGGTATGCTCTTGAGCGTTGAACCCTAGGTTTTCCCCTGTGCCAACAAATGGTTCCATTGCCAGGACTTGAAATTGTGATTGCTAGGAACTGAGGAAGAAGAAACTTTGTGCAAAGGAAGCTCTGTGCGTAGATCCGTTGCCCTAGTGCACAAATTTTTACTCGACCCATGAAAGCTTTGTGCCGGGAATACAGTCAGATCTGAGGAAAGGAAGATCAGATCTGAAGAAAAAAAAAAGCGAGATCTGAACGCTCTGTGCTCTAAGAAAAGTAAAAGTGGGAATTTATGAAATAAAGAGGTCAGATCTGTAGAAAAGAGGTAATATTTGTAAGCCCTGTGCTCTAATAAAGGTAAGAATAGTTAAAATTTCTTAGATCTGAAAGCTTTGTACTCCGTAGAAGTAAGATAAGTGAAATTTTTGTTTCTAGAGCATGGATCTAAGTATGTTTGATAGATTCGGTCCTAGCTTAAAACCTAGGATATTAATAGAAGAAAGAAAGTTTGATATGAGTAGATATGATAAACATAATGATAGATATGTTATACCTATGCATAGAAAGAATGTTTGGACTAACAAATGGATGAAGGATCCTAGAAGGAATTTTTTGTAGGCTAACTACCATGATTCTAGTGTGTAGTACAGAAGAATTTGGGCATCATTTAAGAGAAAGAGAGGATTGAACCTATGTTATGGTTGCAGAAAACCATGCCATTTAGCTAAGGATTGCCTGAGTGAAAAATCCAGTTGTCTTTGTTGCAAAGATTTGGACCATGAAGTATTGGATTGTCCTAGAATGATTGCTAAGCTTGAAAGAATGAATCTACATGAAGAACACCCTAGGACAGACCCAGAAATAGCAGAACCCCAGAAAAAATCAAAGAAAGTATTAATACAGATGAAAGAAACGCTGAAAGAACTTAAAGATGTCCACCTACCAGAGATCTTCAAAGAAAAGGAACAAATCGAAGAAGAATAGGGGACTTCGACATTGAATGTATTCTTGATAAAGAAACACAAGTGAACATTATGCCAGAAAGAACTTGGGAAGTTATAGGGAATCTTGCCATGATTCCTTTACTGGGAGGAATAGGAATATTCAAAGGAAAACTGGTGATGTTATGTGGAAAACTCGCTCAGATACCTATGATAGTCAATGGAACTTCAACAGAAGAAGATTTTGAGATTATCAAATTTATTGAGGACGCCACCCCGTTCACTATGTTACTTGGAAAACCTTGGATTGAGAGAGATCAAGCCAGAAAAAGGAAGAATAAAAAGTATTACAACAATAGAGACAAGAGCTAAAAGATTTAATGACCAGAAGGATCACACAGTTGATTGAGGAACAAGAGAATAAATCAAAGATATTTGATGCTAGAAGCTCGTATGTCGAAGAATTAGGGGCTCACAAAAGATTGGAGTATCTATACCAGATACAGACGAAGTAGTTCTCTTGAGTCTTGGGAAAGAACCTCAGCATCGCGAAGTGACTATGCCTAAGGAAAATAAGAACCAGATCGAGAAACAAACTACCGAGACGAAGCTCACGGGGAAGAAGGATATAAAGCTAAGTAAAAAGAGAGCTCAGATCGACAGGCTACAGAGGGTTCCAGAGGGAAACCCTCCGAAAGAAGCTTTGCACACTTTGAGTTTCGTCGTAATAACATAACAACAACATGGGTCACTTCACCATGGCGAAGAAATATAGCCATTGGAGGCCAATATACTCGTTCGATTGCCTCCCTGAAAGGATCGAAAAGAATTGATGGCTCATCACCAGACTGTTAGACCACACCATAACAGATAGAACCAGAGTTAAGGAATCCCCATACCTATTGCAAACAATCCGTTACAGAGTTACTTACTTAATTCATCGCGCCATGCACATAAGACACTTACTCATGAATTTGAATCCGCAGACTACCTAAATTGTGAACTGTGATTACTCCACCCTTACTCTCTACCTTACTATAGTATCTACATTACTTTGAGAACCCGAGATATTGATCCTGAGCATATATTTTCGACGAATTCAACGTAGCTAAAGAATCTATAAGAGAGGTACTCGCTATCCTCAGAGTCGAAAGAGTCATGTCGGAGATGGGATTGTATACAGGTTTACAAGCATCGTCAACGAGAGAAGTGAAAGCCTCCTTGTCGACTGCTCAAGTAGGAACATCCCGAGCTGGCATAGAAAGAAGAACCAAACATAAGGATGATATGGCCAACGCGAAGTTGGTCCCATCCATCCTACCTGCTTACATACCACCTCTGAGCGGTGCGATCAACAGAGATAGTGTGCCTACAGACTTTGAGTACACTCTAGTCACGACGTACCTACCGAAAGGAGTACACGTAGTCCGTGTAGATCACGACAAGATTGCAGCCTTGAAGTTTAGTGACTTCAACCTAGGGGATCGTAAAGTTTACAACACACTTTCCCCGTACAATTACCTAACCAAAACCAAGGGCAAGAATTCAAAGATCATCCCTCAGCAATGGATGATGAACCTCACATAGTCTACTCTGCTCAACGTTATGAAGATACCACACTTTGGAAGACACCAGGAGGTGAATGCTTGTGTGAAGATGCTGCTGGCAAGTTACCATGGTGGATACTTATGGTTGAACCATCGCATAACAGTTGATCCAACGCTGATCAACCGGATCATCAGGCTTAGCATGTAGGGTCCTGATCCCCACGATTACTATCTTGGGAAGACCGTGGATCGTGCTCTTGCCCAAAAGATCAAATAAGCCTATGGCGATGTTGGGAAAGGTGCACGAGGCTACAAGGTAGCTTCTATTGAAAGTGGCACAGTGCGCCTTGCCTGTCAACTGATCACAGGGAAGTTGGTATGCAATAATTGACCCATGCAAGTATCTGACTTTGTAGTCGACCTTGCAGGAAAGTGCGCAGAGGGACTACATATGAACTGGTAGAAGTACCTGGTGAATCAACTAGAGATTGATTGTGGAGAAGCCGATGATCATGGGCATGAATTTCATTTTAGTTGGCTCTTGATACTTATAGCTTTCATTGCATGGGAGATACCAGAAGGTGCAACCTTCCCCGACATTGACCCCTTTGAACCACTGGCTGCGAAGTTCAATACCCTGTGGTACTCAAACGACATGAACAAGCAGTGGAAATCCAATGTTGTATTTCACACCTACTACACCCAGTTGAAGCTCTCCATCCAGTCCGAGCCTCGCATGACCCCGAATACTTTACATAGGTTTTGAACTTTGATAAAGTTCAATGCAGACTACCATTTTATATATTTGACAGCACGCGCTGATGAAAACAAGGAACAACTTCAATATTATTACAAGCTGACAAAAGAAGACCTGGAGGAAATAACCAAGGAATGGTCAATGAACCTTCTTATTCTAGTAGACCCTACAGAAGTGTCCGACATTGATAGCCTAGAAGTTGCGCATAATACACTTGGACCCAGTAAGACAAAGAAAACAAAGCAGACAAAGAAGGATGAGGATATCCAAGATGTAGACAACAGATCTGTAAGAACCACATCCATTACACAAGAGCAAGGAGGTAATGGTGAAGACTTACAGGAAGACGAACATAGGCCAGGCGACGAAGTAGAAATCATAAATAAAAGGAAGGATTCACCTCCAAAACCTTCCTCCCGAAAGAAATCAAAAGCACCTGTGACTAAGCTGAAGACCACGCTCATTCCAGATGACTTCAGTTTTCTCATCGCAACTATGAACGAAGACATAGAAGAGATAACAGAAAAATAGGAAGCTAAAAAAGAGACAATGTACAACATAATCGAGATCGAACTCCAATTAGTACAACAAGCTTGCCAGTCTACCCGCATAGTCTTCTTTGCACCCCTGCCAGAAGGAACAACAGAAGAAGGAAATGAACTAGTTCAACTTCACAAGATTGCTAACACGGTCGAAGTATGCCTTCGAAAGGCACAGGAAGAAACAACGTAGGCCACCCAAGCCTTAAAGAAAGAACATGAGGAATTCCTCGAGCAACACCTAGCTACACAACAAGAGAAGGACACTCTCCAAGTGAAATTTGAAGAAGACAGAGCAAATATTCAAAAAGAGAAAGAGCAACTACTCGCAAAGCAGATTGGGATTGAAGAAGCAGTCAACCGATCATTTTGCTTTGTGACCAGCTTAGAACAGAGGGAAGAGGACGCCATCGAACGCCAAGTGATGATGCTTGCTGAATTTATTCAACAACTTCAACAAAGAGTCATGGACTTAAAGCTTCAGACCATACCATAGACCCCACAAGAAGTGCACGACCAACAGGAAATAACTGCCCGAAGCACCGTAGGAAGGATTAAAGAACTCCCCGAGGAATGAAAACAGTTAAGTAGCAGAAGTGCGCAGATCTTCGAGGAACACTTGGTCATAATAGACCATTTTTTGACTTCGACACCTTGTCAAAGATGGAGTGTCAGGCGAAGCAGAGATTGCGGGATCTCGGTCCACTTTTGGGCCTCTTTTAGGGTTTTGGGTTAATGTAATAGGGATGTCAGCCTGTGAGTTTACCCACGCTTAGGCCCACTTTTGCAATGTATAAATAGAAAGATAGGCAATGTAAGAAGTAGTAGATGTGATTGCTTAGTGCAATTGGTTGTGCATCTATGTGATGTTGAATAAGTGATCTGTGTGAATTGTGTAAGGCTTGCAAGGCTAAGTGTAAGTTACTGTGTGATTGATATTGTAACGCAAGGAAGAAGGATCTAGTGAGTTGCACAGATCTTCTTTCCTTTGCGAAGAAGGGTTTTGAGCGGCTTGTGTTGTAACCAATTGAAGACACTAATAAAGAAGAAGAGTTGGTGGATGTATCCCCAGGGTGGGGGTGAACCACGTAAATCTGTGTGTGATGCTTTCTGCTTCATCTTGATGTGTTTATTTCTTCTTCTGCTGAGTGCCTTGATATATTTAGATAGATCTATTAATTCTTTGTTCTTCTTAGATGTATGTCAATAGTGGGATCTGACATGTATGAGAATGATTAGTGCTGAACTACTAGATATGATATGATTTGCTATAGTTAAGTGCTGAAACAATGTACATCTGAGTATTCACCGTGAAGCTCTGTGCCATCTGCGAAGTATAATAAGGGTTAAATACTGATGAATGATCTATGCTAAGTGCCCTGTAAGGATATGATCACAGATCTGTGTCCCAGCTAAGGTTGCAAACACCTGAGTCTTGCAACCACCCCTGCCTCTACCTTAGGTGAGACTTCATCTGCTTCGCAGGTGTTGCCGAAAGGGTCGGTAGTTAGGGCTTTGTTGGTACGCTCTTGAGCGTTGAACCCTGGGTTTGCCCCTGTTCCAACACATTTCAACTCCAGATATTTTTGAAGGCCTAACACCTAATCTAGGTGATTCAACCAAGGGACAATGGCGTTCTTGTAATCATCTTATTTCCCTCATTGAGGGTTCGTGCTTTGGACTAGTAACTTAATAATCATTGCGCAATATGTGAATGAACCAAGTCACATACTAAGTCCTTAAAATAATATTAATAATCATTCGACAATGAAGTTTTTACTATTAAAAATGATTTTACTGGATAATCAAACACAAGGGTAGAAGGACACCAGTCTAATATAAATATATGGAACTTATATTAATTAGCTCAAGTGATGTAGAAGAAAAAGTTTTTCGATTTACCCCTACTATATTGGGACATGCGTAATACAATTTTCCTGCCAAAATAGTTTATCACTACTACCTTGATTAACAATAATTATGGTCTCTCATCTTGGATCAAAAATAGGATTAACCACATATGAGCGTTTAAAAAGAATTTAGGAAAGCCCACATAATCACACATTCCCGTGAGGTGATCATCCTTTCAAGGTACATAACAATTGCCCAAGGTTGTACAAAAGGACCGCTCCTTCTCACCTAAAATTCTGTCAAAATATTACTGAGTTAATCGATAAATGATTTTATTATAAATTTGCCAGAATTTTAAAAATAATCGTGTGCTAATTTATTGTCGCGATATGCTCCTTAAGGGAGGTGAGTAAGTGGTGGAACCACCAACTCAACTAAACTTGGACATGCACCTTTTTAAAACTAGAGAGGTAAATCTCTGATATCATTTTAAAATTCTCGAACCAAGATCAATTCCACTAATTAATTCCACGAATTCCAAGGGACAGTTATGCCTAAGCATGCAATTTCTATTTACCATTCTCATTAATTATGCATCTAATTAATGCTGGTAAAACCTATTGAGCAAGTATGCATTTAAAATTTCATTGGGTCTCTTTTAAATCTGAAGGATATTATTTAAAATTATGCTACTACCAAAATCCAAACGATAAAACAAGAATTTAGTTCTGTGCTCCCCCTATGTAGGGTTATCTCCAAGGAGAAATCCTACAAAATGTTTTTAAAGTGACGAGGGTTCCAGTAATTGAGGTTCGAAATTTTGTCAGAGCGATCATCACGCAACAAATTCCAGTAACATTTTATCTAAATTGTCTGGACGTTGAATGACAAGTTTCCCTCACAACAAATTATAGATTTTCTCTCATGTATGGATAAGTTCCACAAACGTACTTGGGAGAAAGAGATAGGGAGAAAGAAGAAGTACTACATTGAAGAGTTTAACCCCACTCATAACCATCAACAAAAGGCGTACATAGGGGCCAATATTTCTTGGAGAT
>ML781888.1:34628-48523 GCA_009831015.1 Picea engelmannii | reverse complement strand
TAAAATTCTTATTGCTCAATTAAGGACTAATTCTCATCAACTGCGTTGTGAAACAAGGCGCTGGAAAAGGCCAAAAGAAATGTGAGAGGAAAGAGTATGTATTTTGTGCTCTTCCGAAAAAGTGGAAACAAAAAAACATTTCATTTTAGAAAGTGAAGCCTTAAAAGACAGTAGGGAAAATTATGCAAGTATTATGGCAGCTAGTTCTTGGGATAATCTATTCAACAAAGAGTTCGTAGAAGCTGGGAGCATTTATTGTAAAAGTTCACAGGAAAAGGGCTGAATACAAAATCCATATGGAAAAAAAATCTGTCCCATAGGCTATTTTTAGCCTTGTGGACGTTAAAAATACTTTATTTCTAGAGACTGGAATGTATAGGTTAAAGAGTAATTTGAAAAATTTATATCTACATTTTGTTTCATCAAAAGGTTTACCAGGGAAAATAAGGGTGAATTGGATGACACGTAGATCCGTAGACCCTGAGAGGGAGATGTTCTTCATTAATAGCATTCTATGGAATTGCCAGAAACAAAATACCATGGAAGAACGTCCATGATATCTACATTCAATGGTTTGATCCTGACGTATTCATCTCCCCAAAAGGATGTTGAACATCCTTACCTCCCTCTCCCTTCTTCCCCAAGAAGTTGTGGGTAATGTGGTAGCTCTCGGTGTATTGTTTCTGTCTGTAAGATGAGAAAATGGAGGGAGATATAATATATTCGGTTGGTTGTGACTTCCATTTCCTGATTGTTAGAATCAACAATAAATATATATATTGGGGGAATGAGTCGATTTCATAATGGAACCCCTGATAATTGAAACCTGGGATCACAACAAGGGATGGTGGCCCTAGTAGTGTTCAAATGTGTTGAGTCACTTTCACATATGTGCAACAACAAAATGAGGATCTTAATAAGACCTTGCCAAACTAAAAGACTAGGCGTTATCCCTATATACGAACCAATGCAACAATCAACTACCAAGTCCGAGCCTGAGAGCGCTAACAATTGCGTGTCTAGGCACCCACAAGGGAACCACAGAGATGAGATTGTTTGGGGTAGTGGGTTCAATAAGTTAGCATCAAAAACTTGCATCAAGCTTCGATTTTAACCTTGCATCATACATAAATTACAATAAGAACTAGTACATTGAAATTCCTATATCCTACTTAAGGTATGATATGATAATCGATGGAAACAATCAAGAAAATTCACAATTGTGTAAACATAAATCAACTAACCACCATTAACCATTCTAACATACTTATTTAATAATCTATCTAGCAGAGAATTTAGATATCAAACTGGATCGATAAATTGAAGGACAACTATCAAGAAATTTCAATTACTCCGGTGACAATTGAAATGACAGTAAATATCAGAATTTTCGCATTTTAGTTTACACCCAAAAACCATCAAGGAATTTTGACATTTTGATTTCATAATTACAACACAATTTACAAAGAATTTCTAATAATTATTTGTATACAATAAAAATCTTAATGCATTTACAATATCAATACCGTAACCGTTGTCGAAGAATTTGACGACGTTATTCCGCGATGACACTCCTCTCGACCTCCCACTTGCTAATCGTAGAGATGTCACTGGTACCTCCCAACCAACACTAGGGGTACTCTTATTCCCCCTTATCCCCCTGAGCCGCAAAGGGGGCCATGCACACAAAACTAGAAGTTCTCTAGATCCAATCTTGCCTCCCAAGGAAGAGCCACTACTCTATCTCAAGCTAGGTATCCCAACTCTCACAAGTAAAACCAGTCAAAATAATTCAGCAACATAACTTTGTCGATAACCAATGTGATCCATTTTCCCTCTCTACCATTTTCTTTATAGGAGTTTCCTTAATGATACATCCCCACTTGCACAATTAATTCTCTTTTTAATTAATAAATTAGAATTATTTCCCCCTTACACTTGTCACCCTATCCCCAAGCTGCACAAGTAAATCCACATTTTGATTTAATTAAAGTCAATTTCCCTCACATTTCCTAAAAGCGCTCCTTAAATCACTCCTAGTTGTCTCTTTATCCCCCCATATTCCCATTTAATGACTGACGCCTTACTAAATCTAAGTTGAGTTAAAATAAGAGTCTTCTTCTAGTTTGACTAGTGTTAACTAGACTCTAGATACCATTCTATGTGTACACAATTTCTTTCATGCTTTATTCTAATTTGGTTTTTCTTGCACACATGTGTATTATATTAATTCTTTGGACTTATTTCATTTTCTTAATTTCTTAAATTGATTTACCTGATTCCTATTTTTGATTTCGTTAATAATTTCAGTTTAGCCTCTTCACAAAACTTATACTTAGGATTAATTTTTTTTTTTTTAAAGGCTTAGACTCTTATAGGGATTTATAATTAACAAATTACCCATTATTTATTCATATATGACAAGGTCTAAATATTTTCAAGTTTTACCTTTTTTCTTCAAGGTTTTCTAGGCCAGCTAGATTCATTGACTCAAGTTTTATTTACGCGATGTTCCCTTCAAGACGCACTTCATGCTCCAAGGGTGCCACTCACCTTTGACTTGTTTTGGTAGTTTTCCAACCCTTGGAGTCAACACTCCATTCAGGTGACCTTGTGAGAGACTAAGTAATTCTAAGGAATAAGGACCCCACCTTATTGCACACCCCTTATAAATCTTCGTAAGCGACTGTCTCTGTCTTCCCTCATGACATCGTGAAACTATAGAACTAGGTAATCGTTAACCTACAATTTGAGCCATGGCGAGAGTGCTAGTAGGCTATGACAGGGATGCTACCACACCTCTCCCTAAAAATATGGTCTATTTGCATGGCCACTTTACTCCTTATTTGATTCGTATTAGCAAGCATTTGTTAGCCTACATCCATCAACGAAACACTATCAATTATCCATATAGAAAATCATACTATAATCTATCATATGTCACATATGCATAAATGAAATACTCAAACCAATAAAATCCACTCCTTGACTCAATCTGGAGTCAAAGGAGGTCCATTGATGCCATCAACATCCACAATCTGCCAAGTGTCCTGCACACTCAGGGACAACTCATCAATAGCATATATATAAAAAATCATTAAATCACAATCATCAACAACATCATAAAAACCCATAAGAGAAACAAATAACCATGTACTATAATCGGATCACTTGCATGAAAGTGTCCTCAAAGAATATGTTGATAACATGTGCTCGCAAGAGCAGGATGTTACATACACCCCCTCTTGTTTTAAACTTCGTCTCGAAGTTGTACAATATAAAATGTAGTAATAAAAGTATCTGACAAGATCTATATGTCTAATCTGTCAAAACAAATACGGAAACTGCTAGCGCATATCATATGCGTCCTCCCAGGTAGTCGAGTGTGGACTATAATTGTCCCACTGGACCTTGACCCGATCGACTGTTCAACATTGTAGTTGTCGAATGTGATGGTCCAAAATGTGGATTGGCTTTGCCGTGAGTGCACCCTCGTCCGACACCTGCAAAACTCATGTCAATCACATGTGTAGGATCACTAACATAATGTCTCAAAACAGATACATGCAAAATATCATGCATACACCTCAAAGAATTAGGGAAGGCTAGTCGATAGGCCACGAGTCCTTTATTTTCCACAACTTCGAAAGGTCCCACAAACCTAGGAGAGAGTTTAGCACCCTTTCCAAAATTTATCGAACTCTTGTGTGGTTTCACCCGCAAGAAAACTCGGTCACCAACTTCATAATTGCGGTCAACATGATGCGCTTCAGTATAACTCTTTTATTGATCTTGTGCTTCTTTAATCATTTGTCTTATCATTTTCATTTGTTCTTCCATTTCTTGGATCACTTCTGGTCCTACCAGGACCCTATCCTCAAGTTGATCCCAAATGAATGGCGTCTGACACGGTCGCCTGTAAAGAAACTCAAATGGTGCCATCCTTATAGTACTTTGATAGTTGTTGTTGTACGCAAACTCTACCAGTGGTAAGAAATCCTCCCAACATTTTTGGCGGCCCATTACATACATATGCAACATATCTTCCAAAATTTGTTTCTTTATTTGTGTCTATCCGTCTGTCTTAGGGTGATAAGCTGTACTAAAGTTCAATTGTGTCCCCAAAGCCTCTTGGAAACTGGTCCAAAAATGTCCTGTTGGTTTTATCAACTCCCTTCTTAGGTTATCTGAGTTGTTGACCTAGGGTTCATGTCATTTAGGGTTCGAACAAAGCCTCTAACTATCGGCCCTCTTGGTAAACCAAAATGCAGCACAACGCCCGAGAGGTATTGCACAGTCTCACCTAAGATAGATAAGGATGGTTGATTGTAAGATTCAGGTGTTTACAACCTAGGACATGATAGGATATAAAGGGTCTCTTGATTAAGGCCCTGTTCTGTGAACTGTTACTATAATCTACTTGTTTCCAGGAATCACATGCACATAACTCAAAATATAAACAGATTCTAATAATGCATTTGGTTATTCATCAATTGTAGTCATCTATTGCTTGAAATAAATTAAAGATATGAAAACATTCAACATATTACACAGATGTTACCATGGTTCACCCCTCCTGGGCTATGTCCACAAAGATTTGGCTCTTGGCTCTTTTATTATAGTAGTTCTTGATCTCCCTGTGCCACGCGCTTATAGTTCTCTGCAAAAGTGGGTAAGATCTATGTGAGGCAAACTAGATCGCACCAAGATCTGCAGCCCGCGGTCTAATCCCCAGATCTACCTTCCCTCATATCTTTCTTTCTCAACAACTTACAAAACTAGGTTCATACAATTCAAACCCCTCACGTATCGCCAACAACAATACTTAGTAAAATCACTCAATAATAATCACAATATTCATAAAAACTAACATAAAATCAACAATGACAACAACCACAACATATGATACTTTTGTATCTATATTTATACATTTTGGGCTCTTCAACTACTTACAGAATATTACCAAAACCCTAACCCTTCTTACATTAGGTTTTTCTCTCATGCCCGTGTTGTTCTTCCTCCAGCTGTCGCTTCCCTCTGTGCACGCTTTCTTGCATTCATGTGTGCCGATCTTTTGCCACTTGTCACTTCAGTTTCTTGCACGCTTTATTTCCCATGATATTCCTTCTTTCCACTTCGGCTTGGTGCCAATAGGCCCCCAAAACTGACATGTGACTCGTCCCCAGTCACCTAATTGCGCTGTGCTTCCTCGATCTCCCTAATGATCGTCCATAACTTCTCCTGCAATTCTGCTTCTTTTGTCAGTGCCTGCGTGGTTTTCTCCTTGATAATATCAATTGTTTGCGCCGCTAATTCTTCACTTATCAGTCCTGCACATTCCAACTGAGTTCGTGCTGACTATGTTATGGCTTCTTCTGCCTGCTCTAGTATTGCTACTATCCATTCTTGCAGCGGTTCTATTTGAGCTTGACGCTCCTGTTTCCGTGTTTGCGCAGTGAGAACTTCTACCTGTAACTTCTTTAACTCTTGTGTCCCCTTGACCTGTTCTAGTATTGGGATGGTTTTTTGTTGCTTCTTGAATTCTTGGATCGTTGCATTGATCCTTTCCTCCTCCTTATCCCATTGTTGGACCTGTGGGTCCTCTTCCATCTTTGTCCAGAGTTGCACTGCTTTATCCAACAAGTCGGCTGCTGTGCTGACCTATTTTTCCATCTTCTGTAGTTGCACTGTTGCTTCCTTCTTCCTCTACTCCTTTACTGCTGGTGGAGTGGTTGGTCTAATCTATCCACGAAGAGTCTCGATCTCCTTCTGATACTGATCAATTGCCTTCACAATCTGATCGATCTTTTCTGCCGCTGGGAGTTAACTTCCTTGCGCAGTAGTTGGAAGTTTCCCAAAAATGTCTTCCACTCTGCGTGCCAACTCATTCCTGCACTCCTTTTCCTCCTGCATTTTAGATTTGGCCTGCACGCAAACTATTTCTAGTGTTTCCTTCTTCTTTGTTTCTTTCTGTAGCTCTACCACGTTTTGATGTGCTCGAGACTATATCTCATGGTCGACACTAACCTGCAATTGGTATAAGGTCTTTGCTGGCATCCATGTTAGGACCAATTGGATCTGATCCAAATCCTTTAGTGGTGTCTGTCCCACAGTCTCATCCATTCGTAGCATGCTTGGCTTTATGTAAACCATGGAATGTGGTTTCAGAAGAACTGAATCGCGTTCCCTACCTCCATTCTTTATGTGGTCTGTGCGCTCGATGGCTTTATGCCTCTGCTACTACTTGTAATCTGGGCTTCTCCGAATTTCTTCAGGAGTTGCCCCATTTCTACCAGTTCCTTCTACAGTTTATCCCTATGGTGCGCTGCATGATCAAAGTCCTCTGCGAGACAATCCTGGACCATTCTGGCAATCATGTCGCCATTGTCCTCTATGATTGTGTATTTTGGTGGTGATCGTTGTGCCTTTGATTTCTTGTGCACACCTGTTTCCTGTACCGCTGGTCTCTTAGTTCCCCCTGGTTCCTGTGTGATGGGATTCGTTACGGTTTCCTGTGCTCCCTCAGTCGGGTTTTACTGTTCATTGGTTGGCTAAGTGGTTTTTGTTCTCCCCTTCTGGGTCCCTAGCTGCTCTGAGCTGCCCTCTGTCTGAGTCAACTTGATTTGGCCCGTTCTTGGTTTGTTGGGTACTGGGACTTGTGGAGGCTATATTTCTGGCCGCAGAGTCCCTCCTTCTACTGTTTGTCCCGGTACTTCTTTGGGTATGGTTTGGATCTTCCATTCATTCAACCACTCGTGGATGATCATGTCGATGTCTCCCTCAGTGATGCAATAACACATCTGTAGCCACTATTTCTGTGGGTCTTGTATTGGCTGTATCCACATGGCTTGTTGTCTAGCCCAAAAATTAGCGATGCCCTTGAATCGTGCGACAACCTTTGGTTTTATCCTCCATGCTCAGTTGATTGCTTCCTGCATTTCCCATAGGTAAGCTTCAAATATGATTCCATTTTCCTTCTTATGCTTGGCCAGTGGCGTGGATTTCAGGAGGCGATATCTCGCTCCTCCTGGCTGTGGTGTGGTACAAAAGTTGATGTGGTCTGGTTCTTTCCATCCCATGAAAGTGATGAGAGTAAGTAGCCATGAGTAGTGGAATTTCGTACCTGCTTCTTGCATGTCTTTACAGTCAATTTGGAACAAGTTTGACAGATACGGCGCCCAGCTCATGAAGGTGCCTTCTGCGCACTGAGCTACAACTACGATAACTCCTGCCGATACTTCATCTTTACAAAATTTTCTTAGAAGTTTGCATGCTAAGATCTTTGCTCCCAGTTGTGTCATGACATCGTTGATTCACTTGATTATAATGCCTCTCGTTCCCCTCTCGGTGCCATATTTCTTCTTCATTTCTTCTGCCAATGCTTTTTCCTTGGACTTGTCGTCTAGTATCAATGCAGGATCCATACCCCAGATGGGTAGTCCTGTAATTTGTGTAGTAAGTTCAATATTTATGGGGACAGGTTTGTCCAGCGATACATCCCCTCCATGCGTAACTGCTAACAGTTGTTTGATGCATGCCGACGCATATTGGCCTCTACCAAGTGTGGTATCTTAAACAATCCTAGGATTCCGGTTCTATCCAGTTCGACTGCCCACTTGTGTGGCTTAGTGATATTTCCTCTGCGAGGGTTCACAACTATTGTCTCTGAAAAGACTTGTGGTGCAAGCTATGGATATTTTCTTTCATCCGCGAGTCCACCTGTATGCCTTCTGGTGTGTGAGGTAGCACAATCTCTGCAGCTAGTTTCTTTCGAGGCAAGCTCAGTATATGAATCCTGTCTTTCGACTGTGTTGGCTGATTCAAAGTTCCAACAGCTTTCAGTTTCTCCTTCGCCATCCATTCTTCCCAAGGTTTTCCCATTTTTCCAATCGGTTCGTCCGAAAAAGAAAAGTCTGGGATGGGTATTTGTGGAACATTTGGTTGGAGCTCTACTTCCAGGTTCTGTGTGCTTCCATTTATTTCCATGGCTGCTTCAACGTTTTTTGGCTGTCCTTCCTGATGAGTTCCTACTGATTTATTCTAAAGCTCTTGCACTACTACCAACATATCCTCTTTCATGGTTTCTGCTTGGGGTTGCAGGATCTCTTCCTAGATCGATGTTGATTCGACTGGGATATCCTCCGACGATGGGATTTCGTCAATATCAACAATCTCCGGTGGCTACTGCTCATTTTCTTCCCATGTTCCTCATGACCTAGTTTGAACCCTAGTTGGTATGACTGTATGGCCTGGTTTTGTGAGCTTTGGTGGTTCCATAATGTTATATGTTGGACGTTTGTTTGGTTCAAATAGATCAGATAAGCTTTGCGATCTTGCTCTGTGCGTTTGGGCTGCTATTTCTCTTTCTTCGTTCTTCTTTTGTGAATAAACTAACTATTTCTGTGCTCGTGTGTTGTATGGGTGTGCCATGAAGCTTGTTGAGGGAACCTCCTACCTTGTGTGATTAATGCACCATAAGTGTGGATTCAATGCATCGACGATGGTTTTGTACCTACCCTTATGGCTACTTTTCCGTCGCCAGTTGGTGCATTTAGTGCGTCATCCCATCTGTCCTTTCCTTGGTTTAATTCTGCCTCATGTTGTTCTGTTAGTTTGCTTTTATTGACTTTTCTTTTCCCGCTTGTTTCCCTTTCTGATATGGCCATTTTCTTTTCCGTCACTAGTTTCGTGTTTCATATGCGGCTTGTCCGTCATGTCGCACGCTATTTTTGGGCTCTCTCTTTTTTTTTTTTTTTTACTGCGTGGTGGGTAGTCGACTATCTTTGTATAGCTTTAGCCATCTCCTGTTGATCATTCCTATGAGGTTCGCGCCTGCTAGATCTTTCAACTGTACAACTCCTCCATCCATGACAGATTTTACCTCGTATGGCCCTAGCTAATGCATCCTCAACTTCCCTGGGTGCTGCAACGCTTTACTGTCGTAGAGAAATACTAGATATCCTTCCTTGAACATCTTTCTCTTGATGTGGCGGTCGTGCCACGCTTTGTCTCTCTCTTTTTGTACTTGTTAATGGAATCCTGCCAATATTCGATCTTCCTCCATTGACAGTAATTGATCCAGTCATTCTTGGATTGCACCTCGTTCTTTCATTTGTGTGATAGCTGCTACATGTAGACTAGGTATTAGAAATTCTAATGGTACTACTTCTTCTTGACCATAGACCAGTTTGAAGGGTGTGTGACTTGTCAACTTTTTGCATGTGGTTCTATACGCCCAAAGTAATGCTGGTACCTTGAGATCCCAATCGTCCCTGTTGATATTACATATCTTCGTCAGGGCATTCTCTAGAATTTTGTTGAAGGCTTCTACCGTGCCATTAACCTGTGGGTGATATGGTGTGATTTTTTGGTGATGAACTTCAAACTCTTTAAGAATCACTCAGATGGTGCAATTGATGAAGTGCATTCCTTGGTCACTCATCAGAAATCTTGGGCACCCAAATTTAGTAATTACCCGTTCGAAAAGAAAGTGGGTAGCTATCTCTACGCTGTAATCTTTTACTGGTGCGACTTTCGCCCATCTTGTTAAGTATTCCATCGCGGTGATGATGTATCTCACCCCTGTTCTCTTGGCAGGTGGGTTAATGGGTCCCACAAAGTCTATTTCCCATTTGTAAAATGCCTGGAGTGTCACTTGCGGTCGTAGTGGCATCTCATCCCTTTTGTTGAGTTTGCTGACCCGTTGATAGACATCACATTACAGACAATATTATTTCGAGTCTCGATGGATCGTTGGCCACCATAATCTTGCGTGTAGTACCTTCTGTGCGGTAGATTTTCCTGCATAATGCCCTCCTACTATTCCTTCATGGGATTCTACTAAAATTCTTGGTCGTTCGTGGTCTAGTATGTATTGTCGTAAGATGCTATCTGCGCCCATTTTGTATAGATGCCCTGCGATCATTTGATGGTCGGCTGTGTGGACTACCAGGTTCTTTTTCTGCGCAGTGGTATATCTCTGTGGCGCAGTACCTGTGCTCAAGTACTGGATGATCTCTGTGAAGTAATTGTCAGCAATTTGTACTGAGAAGAGCTGTGCATCTGGAAAGTTGTCTTCCAAATTCATTGGTTCCTCTCCATTTGTGACCCTTGATAAGTGGTCAAGTCCTGCATTCAGTTTCCCGGGTTTGACTATTACCTCGAAGTCAAATTCTTGAAATAGCAGTAACCATTGACAGATTCTCCCCCCCAACACTGGCTTTTTAACTAGGTATTTCAGGGTTGAGTGATCTGTAAACATATTAAAGTGTTTTCCCAATAGGTAATGTCTGTATTTCTGTAGTGCGTAAACCATAGCTAAGCCTTCTCTTTCTGTCATATTATAATTCTGTTCTGAGTCTGATAATTTCCTGCTTGCGAACACTATCGGGTGATCCAAGTCTCCTGCTCTTGGTTGCGCTAAACTAGCTCCAAGTGCTATTGCCGATGCATCTACATGTACATGGAATGTATTCTCCCAGTTTGGAAATACCAATATTGGTGCGGTGACCATATTTTCCTTCAGGGTATCTAGACCGTGTTGTCACTCGTCGTTCCATTGATACTTGGTATCCTTTCTTAACAGTTTTTCCATAGGCGCTATAATATATGCGTAGCCTTTGATGAATTTCCTGTAGTATCCCATATGTCCTAACGTTTCTCTTAGTTGGCAGACTGTTTTTGGTGCTGGTAGGTTAACAATGCTGTGATTTTGGCCGATTCCATTAATAAACCCTATTTGCATACTATGTGTCCCAGTAGTATCCCAAATGGTGTTCCAAATATGCATTTCTTGATATTCAATGATATCTGGCACTGTCTGCATCATTCTAACATCAGGTGTAAAAATTCCACATGGTTTTTTAACAGGCTATAAACCGTCCAATCATCCAGGTAGACTTTGAGAAATTGGTGGATGAATTCCTTAAATGTTGTGATGACCACTCTGGAGAATATTGCAAGTGCATTCTTCAATCCGAACGACATGATTGTGTACTGATAAGATCCCCATTCTGTCGCAAATGTGTTCTTGTGTCTATCCTCTTGTGCTATCTTAATCTGATTATATCCCGATAATCCATCGGTGAATGAATAGGCTTCGTGTCCTTCTATGTTCTCGAGTACTTCATCCGTGAATGGTGTGGGGAATGGGTTGTGTAAGTAGGCATCGTTCAACTTCCTCAGGTCGACACATATCCCGATCCTTCTTCCCTATTTCTTGTCCTGTACTACCATCGGGCTTATCCATTCTGATTCTTCGACTGGTTCGATGATGCCAGCTTCGAGCATCCTGTCGATCTCATCCTTGACTTTCTATTTGTAGATGGGGTTCAGTCTGTATGGTCACTGTTTAATGGGTCTCGCATCAGGTCTGAGTGGTATCTTTATTTCTCCTAATTCTCCGACTATTCCTTTCATCTCTGTAAGGGTTGTGGAAAAAGGTCACTGTATTCACGCAATAATTCTGTGATGCTTTCTAGTGTCTGTTCGTCCCAATAATCTCCAATGCTGGCCATTTTGGGCTTCTCGAAAATCCCTATGTTAACCTTCTTGATCTTGATTGGCGCAGAGATGACCTATGATTCTATGGGTGGTCCTTCCACCTCTCTCTCGCCTTCGACTTCTTTGATCTGAATATTGCGTGGATCATCTTCATCTAGTGCTTGTTCCTATACCTAGTAGCATGACAATAGTTTCTTGACTATCTGCTTATTCCGCTGATGTACCTCTGTGATAACTTCCACTTCTGATTCTATAATGAATATGACATCTCTGATCCATTTCAGGGTTGTGTCTATGTTGGGGTTCTCATGTTCGAATGAGAAAGTGATTGTAAGGTTCTGTTGGAGTGTTTCCCATGTCTTGGTTCCTTTTCACATTTCCTAGTCTATATACCAATTCGCTGGTATGCCTTCTAAAGTATGATTGAAGTGGTGAGACCATTCTTCTGGTGGGATCATTTTCCATAGTGTTTTACATGCCTCCAAGTGTTCTGCTGGCATTCCTAGTCCATCATATTTTTGTCGGTTGTTCCATATCTATTCTGCGTTGAACCTTATGTGTAGTAATCATTTGCATTGGTACCAATCTGTGATAGTCTCTTTGTGCGCACCCCACCATCTTGTAGGTATAGCCTTTAGTGCTAAATCTAGTGCTAATAGTCTCTGGTTCTCTAAGACTTTGTCTTCCTATTGTGTCAAGAAAGTTTCCAAATCATTTAGTCCGTGAAAACTGGGTGGTTCTCTAATTTCTACGCCAAGCCATCTTACTGCGCAGTCTATTCTTGCACACCTTCTTGTGGATACTTCATGTAGTCTTTGCTGCAAGTTTTCTAACCCAGTGTCTGAGTTTGTTGTGCATGAAATAATGCTCTGCCAACAAAGTATCCCATCTGCAGTTGGGTTTATATAGTCGACATCGTGCGCAGTTGTTTTGTACAACTGGCCGATTTAGTCTAGATCCAGGCAAGTGGGTTCTATGAACCTTTCATCTTTTGATGGGTCGAGTGGGGCTATAACCTTGTAGTCTCCTGACTCAAATGTCATTTTTCTGGTTTTCAAGTTAATTATGGCCTGGTTGTCGAACGCCCAATCTAGACCTAGTAGCGCTGGGTAAGGTGTTGTATCGTCTACTATTTTGATGACTTCAATGTCTGCCTTAGTGCGCACCCCATCCAGATCTACAGTTACTTATTTCAGTCTACCTATTGGTAGGACTCTATATTGATTTGCTAGCTTTAATTGAACAGTTGAGTATCCCAGTGTAGGTTCTCCCATGCATTTCCATGTGGTTTTTGGTAGTACGTTCACTTCGGATCCTAGATCTAGTATAATATCTCCCATGTTGAAATCCCCAATATTAGCATTGATTCTAAATTCTCTACTTGTTCTTCTTCTTGTGTGTAGGTGGTTGACAGTTTTCATTTCTGGATTCTATTCCATCTCGCTGCTACATTTCTCTAAGATGTTTTGCAATACTTTGATAGATGAAGGATCACTTAACACTTTGATGCATGTTTGCAAAAAGTCTTTGATAGTACTTACTTGTTCCTTAGGTTGTATTCTGTTGGTATGGTCCAGTGATGGCGGCATGTCATATTCTAGAGATTCCTTTAACTGCTCCACAGTCAGCGCTATGTCCTCCTTCTGGAATTATTGTCGGGCTTCTGTAAAGATCTCCTTTTCATTTTTCATGTCAAACTGCTTCTTAGGGTCAGGGTTCTTCTTTACCCATTGGTTATATGCTGGGTCCTGTCGGACTGCGTCATTTCATGTTTTCGTTCCTCCTCGAGTGACTATGTTGATGTTCCATTCGTCATCCCTTTATTCAGCTAAAATCCACTGAACATTCTGGTTATTTTGGTTCCTTTTTTCCTAGATCTTTACTAGTAGTGTCAGACATTCCTCTGTATCGTGGTCTGAAGCATGACAATACATACAGGTCGCTGGTGGTATTGGGCATTCCCATGCATAATTTCATGGTTGCGGGCAATTGTGACATGTGACTGGTCCTCTTCCATGTCCGAAACCTCCTCTGGCTCATCCTGCTTCTCTATATGCTGCATGATCACCTCGTGGTGCGTTATATTATGGTCCCTGATTATATTGCGTGGTATTGTACTGGGGCTTGCTGGGTTGTACTGCGAATGCACATTATTATAAGGTTGCTGCGTAGTATTATGTTGCTACTGCACAATGTTGTATGGTGTTGGGGCTTGAGTGAACTGTGGTGCTATCTGCCTAGTCATCATTTTCTGCCTATACCCTATATGCGTCTGAGGTTCTTTCTCGCATCCGCTCCATGGTTCAGCAGTCTTTGTTGTCGTGGCCAACTTGTTGGGTATGTGTTATATTCTTTGCACGAGTAGTAGTGTCCAAGCGCCTGCGTCGGGCGTG
>ML781887.1:1473337-1484359 GCA_009831015.1 Picea engelmannii | reverse complement strand
TGTTTCTTTTATATCTGGATCTTCCTGTTCAGTTCTCATTCCATATGATGTGAAGATTCCATGTCATTCATCCATGCTTATTTATTTTAGATCTGGTCTTTCTTCTAGTGCTGATATCTTAGGGTCAAATCTCATAGGAAGAGATATTAGTACTTTTTGAACAATTACAGATTCTATGATTTCTTCTCCCAATCCTATGATTGCATTTATTGTTTCATCAACTTGTAAAAATTAAGCTGCAATATTCTCATCTTCCTTCATCTTAAGTTGTTCGAACTCACCTCTATAAGTTTGAATCTTTGTTGCTTTGACTTTTGAATCTCCTTCATAAATATTTTGAAGTTTGTCCCAAATATCTTTAGCGTATTTACAATGTGCAAGTTTGGTGAATATCCTTTCACTAAGACCATTCAGAAGTGCATTTTTGGCTTTGGAATTATCCTTACTGAGTTTCACTACTTTGTCATTTGTTGACGGAACTGATGGTACCGTGTATCCATCCACAATTGATTGCCAAATTTCAAATCCTTGTGCATGTATATATGTTTTCATCCTTATGCTCCAAAATGCATACTTTTGTCCATTGAACTGAGGTATTCCATTTTTATACTAGTTATCACTCTCCATGATATACCTTTCAGTGGTTAAACTGATTTCTGAAGAAACCTGCTCTGATACCAATTGTTGGATTACTGAGAGAGGGGGGGTGAATCAGTAATAGAGCAATGAAATCCTTTTTAACCATATAATCCAAGTGTTATATAAATGTAGAGTTATCATCCAATAACTACAGAGTAAATAATAAATGAACAAATGAACAATCATACACATACACAGTACACCAGTGTTTTACGTGGAAACCCAAAGTGGGAGAAAACCATATAATGTTTTTTCTTATATGTCTTGAAGAATTACATTCATTGGAAGCAACAACTTCATTTGTTTTCCATCTGCAACTGGAAGGAGGCTCCAACCCCCTTATTTCTCAGGCTACAACCTGAAGGAAGCTCCAACTCCCCTATTCTTTGGATAAAACCATAAGGAGGCTACAACCCCCTATGTTCTCTGGCTACAACCACCTATCCTTGCCCCGTCCAACCACCCTGAAGTAGAAGTAGAATGATGGAACCACTGTCACACTATCACTTTGAGATATACCATTGTAAACTTGTACCAATAAACCTGAACCATGCATCAACCATGCATCAACCTGTACCTCAACCTGTAATCATCTTGTATCATAAAAAAGTGCATCAACCATGCACCAACCTATACCAAACAACTTGTAATCAACCTATACCATAAAAAGTGCATCCAACCATGTACCAAGTATGTACCAATCATTTTTCAACTACTCATCAACTATGAATCATCAATATGCACCAACATCATCAACTATACACCCTCATGTATGTGCCAACTCATCAACTACTTGTCTCAACCATGTACCCAACATGTACCTCAACCAGAATCCCTCATCAATATCATCATCAAAATATTATTTGTAACTCTGTAATATACCTGGTGTATATGATCACATACCTACAAACCTTCCTTAACTTTAACAACAAGAGACTAGCATTTTCATCAAAATTTTCTTTAGTCTCACATGACTAGTTTTGGATTAGTCAACAACCCTAACTTGAAGTAATCATAACTATGTACCTATAATGAATAAAGATCTGAAAATGATACACAATTTTCTCTAGTTTGTTTTATGCAATTCCTCTAGGTGTCACTACTTGGAACCTCTCAGAAAAGGAGTTATAACAAAAATGGCATACTTTGCTTAATTCTGGATTATTCTAGAGAGCGACTTTGTAGAGCATTCCCTGCACAGAATATTTGTTGAAAGGATCTAAAATTTTTACAAAGAATACTACAGAATGTACTCTAACCGACACATTTGGTCTTACTGAATTTGGATCTGTTATGAAGACGTTATAACATTTTTACCCGAAACCCCTGTTTTAGACTAGTTTCAGGACTAGCCACAAACCCTATTTTCCACGGAGTGTAACTCCAAAAATACAACGACCCACAAGATGAATTTTTTACCACAGATACTTGGATATGTTTCCTCAATTTTATAGCAATTTCATGGTCTGAATCATTCTAGAAAAAACGTTATTGCGAAAATGGTGAGATGACTTGTGAATAACATACCTTAGAAAGAATCATCGAAAGAATTTATCCTCCCTTGAATTCTGGCCTTATTTTCTTCACCTTCCCTTTGAAATTAGGCTTAGATATTTTTTGGTTACCTCAGTCACCTATATATATTCAATATTCTCAAGTGTGATATAAAATGAGAGAGCCCTGTCTCTTATTTATACTCTCCATATTCTAGGTCACTTAACCCATTTCTAGGTCATTTAACCCATTTCTAGGTCATTTCACCTATTTTTAGGTCACTTAACCCATTTATAGGTCACTTAACCTATTTTCCTCATTTTTAGGGTTAATCACTTTCCATAATTAGAAATTTCTCCATTACTTTATCATTTAAATATTCCTCTTTGACTTTGTCACCTCACTTTATCATTTAAATAATCTTCTTTGATTTTGTCACTTCACTTTATTATTTAAATAATCCCTCTTGACTTTGTCACTTTACAATATCATTTAAATAATAATTTCTTCTTTGCAAGCTCTTTGACTTCTTTGACCTTTTGGGTCTTTAAGACGACATATGAGGGTCCTCCAACTTCGTAAGGCCACAACTCTCAAACTGTGAGGAGTTATGTGACGTTCCACATACCACCAGAAATGGCATGACATGTACTATCCATATAGAATAGTCTTACCTTCAAATATATTAAAACTCATACCATTATACATGAAACAACCTTGGGTCCATTACCCAAAACTTTGTGCTACCAAAATTCGCTACCGGACTTTCTCCAAGGGTTGACATCAATGACAACCAACCTTAATCAACATTATTTGCTTATTTAGATATAGATTAAGCAATTAATAGTCCTAGATTGTGTAAAGATACTTAGGTCAAATAATTCATAGTTCTAGAATTGCCTAAAGCTCTTCATTATTTGAGTTTATTGGCATTAGATTAGGCAAGGCTAGGTTATATTAGAGCTCTAGACTTGCACATACAGTGTTGGCACCTCAAAGCCTATGAGCTCCATGTTGAAAATTTAATGTCGAAATAGATAGCATATATTTCACTCGACATTTTTGGCGTCGTTGCCGGGAAGGTGCTAAAGGGATTAGAGCTTAGGTAGGTAGGTTTCTTTTAATTACACAACAATGGGGAGGAAAAACTTTAAGACGAGAAGTAAGAACCCACGCATCCATTGTAATGGGTCACTCCAAAGCCTTGTTGTTCCCTTTCCACAAGAGTGTTTACTTTTTCTGCAAGTTTGCTTACTTTTCTTAGTTTGTTTACTTTTATCAATTTGTTTACTTTCCTGCAATTTACTTTCCCGCAAGCGTGCTTTCTTTCCCGCAATTGTGTTTTCTTTTTGAAGAGCTAACTCTTGTGAAAAGATAACTCAGTGACAACGAGGTATAAAGTAGCATGACGAGTTCAAGTTTTGTTTAAGTAGTATGCTTTAAGTTTTGCAATTCATTTCATTTCATTTTTTTAAATAGCGTTGAATTTCAGTATTATTTCATTGGGTGTTGTTTGTTATTCAGTTTGTTTATTTTTCTTAATGTGTTTACTTTCTTGCAATTTACTTTCCTGCAATTTAACTTTATGCAAGTGTGTTTTTCTTTCTTTATGTAAGTTTGGGTGTGTTTACTTTCCGCAATTTAATGTAGGAGTGAGTGTGAGTTTGATTTCTTTACTGCAAGCGTGTTTTATTTCATGCAAATGTGTGTTTTATTTATGCAAATATGTTTTTGTGGTAGGTATTCTTGATTAGAATCATCAAAAGAACATATAAAATTTTGGGGTATTGTAAGAACCCCGAACACTGATCTTTGTGTGAACCAAGTTTTATCAAACGACAAGATGAACTTAGAAGAAACCATTAGCTTGAGGGAACTTTATCAAATCCTAGCAATAGCCAAGTTTTTTTTCTTTTCAGGAAGAACACATTTTGGCAGCAGCCAAAAGTGTATCTACCTCTCCAGAAATTTTAGAAGAATCAAGGTCCTATGAGATACAAAATGATTTTCCTTGCCAAATTGAGAAGGAAGATGAAAAGTTATGGACTACATCCGGTGGAGAGAAATCACTAAGACCTGAGATTGAGGAGTTCTCAACATCCATCTCAGGAGATCCTTTATGTACTTTAGAAAGCAATCATCCAGAAGAAGAGGATCTGCATAGCATGATGGAGAGGATAGAAATTATTGTTGATGAACATCAAGATTACATTGAAATTTGGTTTCAAGAGGTCATCAGACCACAATTCTATTCTATTCTTCAACACCTTCTAATTCCAAAACAAGTAGGTTGGTTGGTTCTTCATATCCAGGTAATCATTGCGGTAAATTTTTCATACGTGGATATGGGTATGTGTTGGAACCAGGTCAAAGTGGAGAAAAGAAGGAAGGGCAAAGTGGAAAGAAGGATGATCATGGGGAAAGAAAGTGTAGAAACTGAAGTAACAGCTGGAGGAAGAACAACATGTGCGCATGCAAGAAAGCGTGCACAAGGAAAGTGACAGCTAGAGGAAGAACACATGAGTGCATGGGAGGAAGACCTAACGTCGGTAGGGTTAGGGTTTTGGTAATACATTGTAAATGGCAGAAGAGCTCGATAGATATAAATATAGATACGTAGGTATCATATCAGTTCAGTTGGTCAGTCCCTTATTAGTTTGTTGTTTTGTATTATAGATGTACAAGTTGATGCATTATGTAATATTGTTATGAATTATTTTGTAAGTTGTTGAGCTAAAACATAGGAGAGAAGGAAGATCTGAGGATTAGATCAGAGGCTGTGGAGCTTGGTGTGATCTAGTTTGCCTCATATAGATCTTACCCATCTAAGGAGAGTTGTAAGAACGCAGCGCTGGAGATGCAGAACTACCATAATAAAATATCCAAGAGCCAAATCTTTGTGGACGTAGCCCAGGAGGGGGTGAACCACGGTAATATCTATGTAATATGATGAATGCATGCATATCTTTGTCTTCTTTCAGCAGTTAGTTTCTATTCTTAATGAATGAGTTAATATATTGCTATGAACTATGATTGCGATGTTAAGGAAATAAACTGCGGAAGATAAATGCATGACTGCGAATAATAGTAGATTGCAATCAAAATTCGTAGTAGATGGCTCTGAATAACAATCCCCTATCTCACACTCAATCCTAGTCTGTAAACACCTGAGTCTTACAACCACCCATTTAAAGTTATCTCGGGTGAGACTGCACAGTTCATTTTGTGTACTGTGTTGCCTTTTGGTTTACCAGGAGGGCCAATAGTTTTAGAGGCTTTGTTGGAAACCCAAAAGACATGAACCTTGGGTCAATAAATCATATGGTCAAGAAATAAGAATAAGTAACCAACAAATGGTTCCGTTGTCGCGTTGACAGGAATGAGAGAGGATTGAGTAGAGGAGATAGATTGAGTGAGAAAAGAACGAGGAGAAGAAGAGAGAAATGAGCCATTAGAAGGGAATGTTGAGACCGTGGAATCCCACAAAAGAAGAAATCGAAGGTTGGTTGAGAACCAAATAGCTAGAGTTTTCAAAGAAAGACAATAGAAACCCTAGAATCACACCTCGTAAATATATGGATAAATATGTATTTATTGATTTACACGAAGTCTTTTTCTGTGATTTTCCGCATCTACTATAGGAGTGGATACTAAGGTTGAAGGATAACCACGCGACAAACTAGATTAGACAGCTAGATTGGACCCCGGTACAGATTGAGTAGTTACAGCAGGTGAACAACAAATTCACCCACGCAGTAGAATTTTGACTTGACAGTATTGTGGCAGGATTCATCATAGAATTTGCAGTTGACACAACAAAGTCATACAACCCAGTAGAGAAAGAATTTCTACGTGGACCTCAAGGAAGGTAAATTTGATCACTGTATACTTCTATTAAGATACTACTATATAACAAAGGTGTAATAAAAATGGAATCAAACAACTAAACTTCCCTGTGTGCATGGGGGAAGGGGGGAAGCAATGACAGCGAGAGGATAAATGGAAGGAGGTAAGGATAAAGGCAAGAAGGAGGAGGAACCCTGGGACCTGATCATGATGGACGATGACTAGATCAAGTGGATATTGGCGTCAACTGGAAAGATGCATAGAAAAGTACCCTACCAATACAAGATGAATACCAAGAAGAGAGACATAGTCGTGAGGGAAGGCTTGGTGAGTGATGAAGAAGAGGTAGAGGATCTTCGGGCTATGGAGTAGATTGAGGAAATCCCACGTGCAACATATGAGAGGAAGGTGAGAGGTCCAAGAATCGGAGGAGAAGGAAACCATTCTATCCATATTAATGTCAGTGTGGAACCCATAAACCCATGTGTGACTAATACACCAAAGATAACACCATCATTTAGACAACCGAAGTTCAGAGGAAGTCCGACAATAGGAATTACATCTACAAAAGGAGAAACAAATGGAGGAGCCAATTCAAGCAGCACTAGTCAAGTATCTACACTGTGTGGAGGAGGTAGTAGTTCAATATTTAGAATGGCAAGACATGATCCCACTATCAGATTACCATAATTTTGAGGATAAGCAACAAAAGAACCTGAGAATCATTTGTTCATTTGTGAAAAGATCTGGGAAGCAAAACAGATCACTGATGAATATACCAAACTCGCGTAGCTAGTGATTATGATAAGAGACTGCGCACTATACTGGTACATGATTCTAGACACAAACAATGATCCTGGGATGACAAGGACACTAGCCAACATTAAGAAGTTATTGATAAATGAGTTCCAGAAGCTGAGCTCATATGATCAGTACATGAATGAGATGATCGAAATACGACAGAAACCAAGAGACTCTGTATGGGATATTAATCAGAGATTCAAACTACTGAAGGGAAAGCTAAAATACCTTATGATCAATATGAAAAATCGACACCTATTTTTCAACTCACTACTCCCACACTTAAAATATCCTTTACGACAATATAATTTTCAGACGCAGGCAGAGGCTCTGCAGGCAGCCTTGCAACTAGAACAGAACCAATACCAACAGAAAGACCCAACTATCGAAGAATTGAAGGAGGATTTGAAGAATCTAATGTTTCAGCTAAACCAGAATAAGAGCAAGGATAAACGAGAAGTTTTTTGGTGTACCACATGTGGGACGAAAGGACACCAAAAGAACGAGTGGCCAAAATTCGCGTAGTATATGGCAACAGGTATGCCAAATCTGTTACCACAAGAAGAGCTATGGTGTGAAATATGTAAGAAACTAAGTCACGACCCTTATCACTGCACGATGATGCAGAAATACCAAACAGTTCCAAAGAGTTCATATTGCACCTTTTTCAAGTCATTACTCCATGACTATAAAGATTGCAGAACTATGGAGTTTATGCGAGAAAGAACATCAGATGCATATAGAGTACAACCTAAAATGATGATGGGGAAAGAAACACCACAGTTCAATCCAGTCCCAGCTCCATACAACACTGCGCAACAGTAGTATAATACTGTGCAACAACCATACAATAATGCACAACCACATTACAACCTAACACAACCCCAGTACAACCCGGCACAACCCGAGTAGAATACTACACAATACAATCAGGCACCCCAATATAACACATCGAGAGGTGATCAATCAGGCTACAGAGGAGGAGGAAAATCTAGAGGAGGTTTTAGACAAAGTAGAGGACTAGTCACATGTCACAGTTGTCAGCAACTGGGACATTATTCACGGGAATGTCCACTCCCACTAGCAACTTGTATGTATTGTCGCGCATCAAACCATGATACAGAGGAATGTCTGACATTACTAGTAAAGATACAGAAAAAGAGGAACCATAACAATTAGAATGTCCAATGGATTTTAGCCCAAGCAAGGGATGACGAACGAAACATCAATATAGTCACTCGTGGAGGAATGAAAAGAGAAAATGACATAGCTCGACGAGACCCAACCCAGAACCAATGGGTAAATAAGAACATAGAACCAAGGAAGAAGTTTGACACCCAAAAGGAAAAGGAGATATTTAAAGAATCCAGACAAGAATTTCAGATGGAGAACACGATGTTGACTTTAACTGCATAGCAAAGAAAGGAAGCCCCAAAATATGAGATGCTGCCATCATTGGATCATACCAATGGAATGCAGCCCATGGGACACGTAAGTACAATCAAAGAATTTTTGCAATCATGCATAATAGTATTAAGTGATCCTTCATCTATGAAAATACTACAAAACATACTAGAGAAATGTAGCAGCGATATGCAAGAAAAGCTAGAACCAAAAACCGTTAACCACCTACACACAAGAAGAAGAACAAGTAGGGAATTTAGATTGAATGATAACATTGGAGATTTCAACATGGGAGACATTATACCAGGTCTAGTATTTGAAGTGAATGTATTACCAAAGAAGACATGGAAATGCATGGGAGAGCCAACACTAAGATACTCAAACATCCAATTGAAACTAGAAAACAAGCATAGAGTCTTACCAATAGGTAGACTAAAAGGAGTGATAGTAGATCTGGATGTAGTGCACACTAAAGAAGACTTTGAAGTCATTGAAATAGTAGATGAAACAACACCTTACTCGACATTGCTTGTAATGGATTGGGTGTTTGACAACCAGGGCATATTCAATTTGAAAACCAGGAAAATTACATTTGAGTCCAAAGAATACAGGGTCATAGAACCACTAGATCCATCGGAAGGGGAGAGGTTTGTAGAACCCACTCGCCTAGACTTAGAGGAAATCGACTAGTTATACAGAACAACTACGCGTGATGAGGATTACGTAATCTCAACTGTCGATGGGGTACTCAGTTGGCGAAGCATTACTTCTTGTGCAACAGACTCAGACACCAGGTTAGAAAACTGGCAACAAAGGCTACATGAAGTATCCATGAGAATATGTGCAAGAATAGACCGCGCAGTAAGGTGAGTAGGCAGATAAATCAGAGAACCACCCAGTTTCCATAGACTAAATGATTTGGAAACATTATTGACACAATATGAAGATGAAGTATTAGAGAATCAAAGACTATTAGCACTCAACTTAGCACTAAATTCCACACCCGCAAGATGGTGGGGCTCACATAAAGAGACAATCACATAATGGTATCAATGTAAGTGATTACTGTGCATAAGGTTCAGTGCAGAACAAGAAAACATCAAACAACAAAAATATGAAGGACAAGAGGCACCATCGAAACACTTGGTGAAGTGCAGAATGCTATGGAAAATGACACCACTGGAGGAATGGCCTCATCACTTCATACATACTTTAGAGGGCATACCAGCGAATTGGTATAAAGACCAGGAATTGCGCAAAGGAACTATGACATGGAAACGATTTCAACAAAAATTTATAATCAATTTCTCATTCGAGCATGAGAACCCCAACATAGACGCAGCCCTGAAATGGATTAGAGGAGTCATATTCATTACAAAACTAGAAATAGAACTTATCACAGAAGAACAACAACTGATCTAAAAATGAAGAAGACTTGTATTCTTGAAAATATTTGCAAGTAAAATTTATGTGTTAAAAATGCAAATGGATCATCTTTGCAACACAACTTATAATAGGATTTACTCATTCAAGATGCATATAAACAACAACATAATCAATCAATAGAAAACACATAACATAGCAAATGATAAAGGAGTTCACCCCTCTCTTGGGCTACATCTCCTAGTCCAGCTTCCAATGGATCATTTATATTATTTTCTCAAAGTGCTCAAAAATGTGCTTTACAATGCTCAGACTGCCAAATAGACTGCTCCAATGGCTTCAAAACGTCCAAAAACCCCTAGTTGGGAAATTTTGGCACCTCATTTAGCCAAAAATTGAAGAAGATATGCTTCCTGGAAGTCCCCCCTTCAAGCTTGTTGTCTCTGCATCTACAAAACGCACCTTTCATGGCTCAACCTAGCCCACATGCTTATTTAAGCATAAAAACCTAGCACCGGATGCAACCACACAAATGGTGTGAACTGTAGGACAGTTATGGGCACGCCTAGTCCCTAACCGCCTAGGCCATGGTCGTGTGACCCATGTGTCCATGCGCAAATGCAAACGAGGCTTCGTCCCAAGGAGAATAGATAATGGACAAGTGGCAGACGTTTCTTATACAACCGTTTGAACCAATACACAACCGTGCGTGCACAGCCACAGCATAACCAAAGGTCATATGCTATGGCACATACGATCGAGGCTTGGCTCCGTTTTGAAATACATATCCGCGCACATTTTGTTGAACCATCAGTCACATATATATAATGTTGAAACCATGGGCTAGGGCTAAGCCCCAGCCCAGACCCCCGCGCCAACATAACACAATTCAAACTCAAATATATTTTAAATCATATATACAACAAGGTTCATATGGTGGCGCACCGGTTGGCGGCCCTTCCCAAGTCGCTTCTCCTGCCCGGAGGTTGTGGGGTCGAGTCCTGCCGGTTGCAAAGCTTTTAAACCAACAAACAAGTGACATGTGGCAGCCTTTGATTGGGCCACATGTCACCTTCCCATTCACTGCCAACAAAACACGTCATATGCCAACTATCCAATAACTATCTGCCATGTCATCGTCCGTACGGATTGTACAGTCAGCATCTCTTTTTTTGCCTATTTTCCATTTTGAACAGAACGCGATATCTCTCGCTCCCGGCATTCGTTTGAACCCAAACAAGTTGCATTGGGTTCACAACGATGAGGCCTACACTCTCGTCCGATTTGAAGCGATTCTGAACACTTTGAATTTTTTGAGCAAAATTTGATCCCCTGATCACACCTCCCCATTGGAAAGCTTTTGGACCTCCAAAAGACTATTTTCAGTCTATTTGAAGATGAGGGTATAGTTCCCTCACTCTTCCAACCTCAATCCACTTGGCTTTGCTTGGATTT
>ML781887.1:1462919-1473193 GCA_009831015.1 Picea engelmannii | reverse complement strand
TGATCATCAATCAACGAAGGCTCATACAATTTCAAATTCTCAACATTAACAACTGCATACATTTGCATATAAGGAGGCAAATCTAAACGAAAGGCATTGTTACCAATCTTGTCGATAATCTTGAAAGGACCATATCGAATCGATTTCAATTTTTTATCTTCTCCTTTAAGTCTCTCCTTACTAAAGGCCTAGCCATGGTCTATGCACTGCAGAAGTTTAGACATTACTTATTAGGAAAACACTTTAAGATGTTCACAGATCACTCAGCCCTGAAATACCTAGCCAAAAATCCAGTGTTGGGGGGGAGACTCTGTCGATGGTTACTATTATTTCAAGAATTTGACTTTGAAGTAATATTTGAACTGGGAAAATTGAATGCAGGACCTGACCACCTGTCAAGGGTCACAAATGGAGAAGAACCTATGAATTTAGAAGACAAGTTTCCAAATGCATAGTTATTATCAATACAAATTGTTGATGATTACTTCATAGAAATCATTCAGTACTTGAGTACAGGTATTGTGCCGCAAGACTATACTACCACGTAGAGGAAGAATATGGTAGTCCGCGCGGATGACTATCAACTGATTGCAAGATATTTATATAAAATGGGCGCAGATAGCATTTTGTTAAGGTACTTGTTAGAGCATGAACGACCAAGAATTTTAGCAGAAGTCCACGAGGGAATAACAGGAGGGATTTATGCATGGGAATCTACCATGCAGAAGGTATTACACATAGGACTATGGTGTCCAATGATTCACAGAGACTTGAAAGAATACTATCAAAGATGTGATGTCTGTCAAATAGTAGGGAAACCCAATAGAAGGGACGAGATGACACTACGACCACAAGTAACATTACATGCATTTGAAAATGGGCAATAGACTTTGTGGGACCAATTAACCCACCAGCCAAAAGAACAGGGGCAAGGTACATTATCACCACGATGAAATATATAACAAGATGGGCGGAATCTGCACGAGTAAAATATTGCAGCGTAGAGACAACTGCAAACTTCTTGTTTGAACAAGTAATCACTAGATTTGGGTGCCCAAGTGTTACCCATGATTTTGGTCATCATGATGGTGTATTGATGATGGTGTGCTCAGGCTCCTAATAAGAACTTTCTCCTGAGAAAAGTGACATTCATCTCTTCCCAGAAAACATATTTTTGAAGAGAGTTTGTAGGTTGCTAATATCCTAGGGTGCGAGAATGACCCATTCTCGCAAGATGCCTTTAGCTAGGGTGCAAACTTCTCGCACTGTGCTACATAGCTAGGGTGCGAACTTGTTCTAAAGCTTGGAAAAAGATGAAGTCTTGATGGTTCTAGAAGGGAATCTTCTAGAGAATGGGTTGGCATTCGAATGGTTATCTTTGTACTGGTTTCCCTGATATTGTGGGATCATTCTTATCCAAGTAACCATCTCATCCTCTCCTATATATTGATGGAATTCTCATGGAAAAGGTTAAGCAAGATTCATTGGAGAATTGGTGAAAGAATTGTGTGAAGGACCTAGCTTGAACAGGATCTTGGAGACTCTAGCAAGTCTATCAAGAGGGATTTGATTTTCTTCATACAAGGATCGAGCAAGTGTGTGTGTGTTGGAGCCAAGAGCCACCGAAAGGAATCTTGTGACATCAAGGCGATCATGTTGTATCTTCTACTTTATATTAATATGATACAGTGGCATGTCCTTTTCCCATAAAGTTTTTCTTACTTTATTGTGTAATTCCTTGATCATACACATAAGTTGACAGTTGAATATATTTTGCTATCTTCACTTTGGTTGGTTTGTGTTGTCTTGGTCTTGACCTCACGAGAGCACCAGAGACCCTAGGAAGCGATACAAAGGTATGTTACTTGTTCCTCCCTACTAGCTAATTCAATGGTCAAAACTTAGGGAAAGAGTCATGTCATGTCCTGTTTTGTTCTAGATCTAGGTGGATCTAGGGAGATCTGTTAGTGTCCGCACCTACCGATTAGTCCGATAACAAAATTGGTGAATCCACTGGGGACATAACCCATTTCCGTTGTGGTTTTTGGTGTTTTTCCTTGGCCATTTGTTCTTGTCTTACCTTTCTCCATTCATATCAATCTCTGAGTCTTCAGGATACCCTGCTAGACCCTCTGGGTCCAGAGACCTCTTCAAATTTTTTGTCTTTTTCCAAAAATTTTCTTGGTTTCAGACATTCTCACACTACACTCTACAGTGTCATGTGATAATATATTGAGTTCGCACTCTGATTTTAGGTCCAGTGCAAAGTTCTTGCACTCTGCTCAAAGCTGGCCTGCGAGAATCACCCATTCTCGCACTGTGAAATACTGTTAGCCTGTGAACCCTCTTTTCAAAATTTTGGATTTGAGATTTTTGCATTTTCAGCTGCCTAGATCAGTATAGGTGCCTAAAAAGAGCTTCTTGGACCATTGGTTGATGTTTTCTTATCTTCATATTTTGTGCACGATTAGTCTTAGGAAATCAAAGGCTCTTCCTGTCCATTTTTTTTCTTGACTTTTGTTTCTTGAATTTTCTCGGCAAATATATACTCTCTGATTTTGGAATCTGAGTGTGCTTGTTTGGTTAAGAACCGGTGATCAGTTGAAAGTTGAGCTCCTTTGTCTTTATCATTTTCTCATTATTTGAAAGATCACTTTTCTCATGCAATTGAAAAGACTAGTTTGACCTGCTTATTATTTTTGTTTCCATTGAAAGATTGGTTTGGGTTTTTGTCTATTGCTTGTTCATTAGTTTTTGGTTTTCTTCACTCTCACCATCATGGTGTAGGTGCTTTTTGAAAAGTGAACAACGTTTTTCTTTCAAAATCATTTTCGTCTTCGAAAGTATTGAAAATCAATTGTTGAAATTATTGAAAAAGAAATAATAGAGAATTGTTATTGATGCGTGATTCGTTGCAATTGCATTTTAAAGGAAATTGTGTATCGTAGTTCAAGTTTGATCCGGAAAACTTCTCTTTCTCTCCCGTACATAGGATTCATTGAATGAAAATTGATATATTTCATTCCTATCTATGCGTCGTTGGGTCAGAGTCTCATACAACATCAGTTTCATCTCTGCTTCCTTTAAGTAACAACAACCCTTAATAACACTGCACAGTCATAAAATTTAACTAGTAACTCTTTTCTAGGGCTCTATTACACCAACATTTAGCTAGGCTAGCGCTTTGGAATAGGTAGAGAGATACACTCTCCAAAGAACAAAACACACAATAGCATCTTGTGTTAAGGAGTGTCAAATTCCATTTACAACATCTTGTCCTGGGAAGCCCTTCTCACACAAGGGTCAAACACGAGGTCGCATTGATATTGACAGAGTTACTCACCCTACTTTGTTGATATCAGTGTAGAGATTGCACGTATTACGGGAGTCATTTGGAGGTATACCCACAATGATGAGTGGAAGCCTTTTGAGTTGATTTCGGGCTAGATACCATGCCCTTGCATGTGGATTGGACTGTCGACTGTCCCGCCAAGATTTATTGTTGTCGGTGGTAACCTTAGCAACCTATCTTTCTAGGGTCTTACACAAGGTGACTGTGAAGGGGCAAGTATTCACAGTACCTGGAATCGACATTGGCCAACCTCACTCGGGCTCCTTGGAGGGTATACCCATGATTATGTGTGGGAGCTTGCACCAGGGTGTAAGTCCGTTAAGCAGGTTGTCAGCGTAACTTTTCCACACTAGCCCAACCCCTTCTCATCTCGTTGTTGCAACATTGGATTTCATCACCAACTAATGACTTTGAAATTAGAAGGTCTTGTTTGCTTGGTATTGTTTCCTAGATTTTGTTTACTAGCGCGTGTTGTTTGTTTACCAAAGTTGACCATATGATTTTCTTCGTAAGTTTGTCACTCGTTTACAATAGCTCCTCCACGTCGTTCACGTAGAATGTAGGGTTTATCTCCAGAGCATCTGGAATGATCTCAACCCCTGCCTATAAGCTCACCTGAGGGCTCTCCTTAGTAGAGTGAAGTCCAAGACGTTACCACGCCACAAGTGGAATGAACTGACTCTCTAGAACATTTCTAAATTACCAATACTCGAGAGGACTTTTGAATTCACCCCAATTCTGAGTGACAGCTTATGCAACTGAATTATTCCAGAGACTTAGTTTTTGTGTCTTTTGGATCACCGGTTGGACCCTTTCCAAGAATAGAAGGCCAAGATCCTTTTTGGTCTACGGGCATTTTTAGACGGGACCCTTTTGGTGTAGGATCAGGCGTTGAAACCATCATCTCACCTATGATTTCCGAAATCTCTAGCCCAGAGATAGTACCATTTACTACTACCTACTATTTTCCTTGTACGGACACCCCGAGATCTAACCGCATCTTGACCATCCCTATAGAAATGTCCCATCCCATAGATACTACGAGTATTCACACCGGGATTACTGCAGTTAGCCAAGACCCCATCAGCACACCGCTCACGCCCAGTATCACCCTGACACTACTGCCCAGATACCATGCATTGAATGCTTCCATTTCAACTCCTCCGCAAACCCCATCCGGCTCTCCTGGTGGTCCCTCTTCTTCTGGGCACTTTCTTCCTGGTTTTATTTCGACACTCCCTAAATCTCCTTTTTGAGGACCTTTCTCATCCTTCGCTGGTAGTCTTAATCCTAGTGGCACTATTCCGTCATTGACACCAAATTACCAGATTCCCGTTGGTGGACAATTTCACCAAGGAGGTATGACTCAACCCCCTCTCAGCGGGAAAATTCCTATTGCAACAGAAATCCCAATTGGAACACAACCCCCAATTGGAACGCTACCCCCAATTGGAACACCACCTTCGATAGGAGGATTGACCCCACCTTATGGACAAAATATACCTCCATCCTTGGCCCAGTTTTGGAATCAGTTGATACAACATACTCCTCCATCGACTGGGGGGCATCAACTTCCAGCTGCATCCATGATACCCCCTAGTATAGGACAACCATATCAGTTGTTGGTAGAGTGGTTCACAAAATCATTTGTGAATGACATTGGTCATGACATCGCCATGGGTGGAGTAGTCACGGAAGAGCAGGCCATAAGTCGTTCTCAATACCTTGACCTAGTTTACTCATAAACAGGTACCCTTTACGACTTACTACCTGACTTACCTCATCCTTCCACTTCTGCCACTTCAACTACTCCTGCTACTTCTCATGCAGTCGGTGGTGTGATTGGCACTTTCTATGCCCAACCACATTATGCCTCAAGAACCAACCCCAAACCTGCTTCTTCTAATGTTCAAAATTCTCTGTCTCCTACCCCTCCTACGGGAAAGACTTCTGAGCTAAATGCAATTCAATCTACCCCAGCCAGTAAAAACAAATACAAAAAGGGAAGGGGTAAGAATAAGGAGGAAAAAAATACTTCTCAAGCAGAGCGAACCAAAACTACACCTTTTGACGATCGGGATAAGCGCAAACCTCGATACCCTTGTCTTGTCTGTGGTGATGATCACTACACGAAGGATTGTCCATGATGCATCGAGGTCACTAAGTTCCTTCAAGGAGCCCCAAAACCACCTGCTCTGGCCATTTTGTCCCAACCCTTCCCGTCTCAACAACAGGCTCAATTGGTTATTCATGACCAACCCTCATCTTCTACTACATCCTATGTATTGATGTTTACTGGTGATTCAAAGCAGAACGAAATTGCAGTCACAACTCGAGCAACATATTAGTCTCCCTCTAAAGAGAAGGTTGATGACCTACCTCCTTCATTGGTACAACCCTCTCCCGTGACTCCACTTGCCAATGGTCCTCTTCATCTCGAACGACCGAGCCTCGACACAGTTCTTCGACCCCCCCCAAAGGGCATCATTCAAAAATCGTCTTTCAATCCTCATGCTCATGATGCCCAGAACTACAACATTGTTTAAGATCTAGCCCAAGCACCTTCTGCGATGTCAACCCTCGAAGTCCTTCAAAGTTGTCCCACACAACGGAAGGCACTGTTGAAATCTATCGGTGGAATCGACCCAACGGATACGAATTTAATAATTTTTTACTTGGAAGATCACATTCCAAGGTTACCCCCTCAACTCGTATTCCAGATCCAAGTGATTGTCTCTAACAAAAACATTTTCCGAACCGTTATCAACGAGGGTGCCTCGACATGTGTCACGTCTCTTACTTGCTGGAAATCCATTGGCTCTCACTCTTTGAACGAATCCCAGAACACTCTAAAAGCCTTCAATGGCTCTGGTTTTAAGCCCTACAATGTCCTTCCTTCGTTGCCCATCATGTTAGAAAGAAAAACGGTCCAAGTCGAAGTGGAAGTCTTTGACGCTTCCCTTGATTACAATCTTTTTCTTGGCCGCAGCTGGATTGATTCCATGCACGTAGTTGTGTCGACCCTTTTTCATGTGGTACATTTCCCACATCAAGTGAAGGTAGTCACCGTCGACCAATTAGCCTTCTTTAATTCCAATACCCGTACTGGCAATGTACTGTTCATTGCTAAAACCCCATCGGGTTATGAGAACGTCAGTGTAGGCCTTCTCGAATATTCTTCGTTAATGGGTACTTTCCCCATTCCACTGCCCGATGTTCCACGTTCATCCGTTGCTTCAATCAACATGATCTCCACCTTGATTCATGAAATTCCTGTGTATCACGACCCATGGATAGTACCTGACCCTGGCGATCATCTTCGTTACGGCGATGAAATGTCGTTAAGTCCGATCGAATCTGCCTATCAGGCCATTCAATCGACAACCCCTTCTACCCCCTCTCTTGGTGAGTTATCTCCAGATCCTTTCCATGTAATTTTTCCCATAAATGAGATGATCATGTCTATCATGGAAGACACCCCTTGGGACGATGGACATCATCATTCCATCCTCTTCTTGGATCAACATACCCTTGAGAACTACCAATGGATCTTGACTCCGTCAACTGTTGTCATCATCTCAACCGTTCCCAAGTCCGCACACGATGTGTTTTCTGAAGGGAACTTAAGCAATATCTCACCCACTATTCCCCTCGACATATCCATCAAACTTAGAATTGTCGAAAATGTCCATATCAGAGCTTCATGTTCCTCTGATGAAATCGTCACCTACACGTCCCTTTTCAAAGAGTTTCGTGACATCTTCGCCTGGAGCTATGAAGAAATGTTGGGTATCGACCCCGACATTGTGATACATGAGATCAAGACATACCCCAATGCTAAACCCGTCCGGCAACGCCTTCGTCCAATTCACCCACGTAAAGTGGCTTCTATCAAGCTTGAAGTCGAGAAACTTCTCAAAGCTGGCTTTATTTACCTGATGGCTCTCACTGACTAGGTTTCCAATATTGTCCCGATCGATAAGAAACAAGGCACAATTCGTGTATGCGTTGATTATAGGGATATCAACAAAGCTTGTCCCAAAGACAACTTTCCTACCCCCTTCGTCGATCAAATTGTCGACGATTGCACTGGAAGTGAAATCTTCTCTCTGATGGATGGTTTCTCCGAGTATAATCAAATCAACATTGTTCCCAAGGATCAACATAAGACTACTTTTATTTGTCCTTAGGGTACTTTTACCTATCGAAAACTCCCCTTCGGTCTCAAGAACACTGGCACAACTTTTCAACGTGTTATGTCTTATGCTTTTCATGATATCAAGCACATCGTGAAAGCATATCTGGATGATTTACCTGTTCATTCAATGCGTCGAGTCAATCATCCAACCCACCTCCGAGCCATTTTTGTCCGTTATGGTTTTTACCGTATACGTTTGAATCCTCATATGTGTGTTTTATGCGTGGAATCCAGCCGACTTCTAGGTTTTATTGTTCCGCGTCAAGGGATCAAGGTGGATCCTTTAAAGGTTGAGGCGATCCTTAATTTCCCTCCTCCTTCTACACTTCGCTAGTTACAAAGTTTGCAGAGGAAAGCAAACTTTCTTCGTTGTTTTATTCCAAATTATTCCTAGATAACTCGTGGATTTACATGGCTCCTAAAAAAGGGGTCTGAGTTCGTATGGGATACCATCGCCAACAATGCTTTCGAAGCTTTGAAATTGTCCCTAACACATGCTCCGCTTCTCTTTCCCCCCGATTACAGTCGTGATTATTTCCTCTACCTTGCACCATTGGTATGGTTCTCGTCCAAGAGGATGATGCTAACAATGAACATGTTATCTATTACTCGAGTCGAAGTCTAACACCTACCGAAATCAAGTATTTACATGTCGAAAAATTGGCCTTGGCGGCCATCCAAGCCGTCCAACGTTTCCGGCACTATATCCTCTCGCGCAAGACTACAGTGATTTCTAACTGCAACCCTATGCAACACATTCTCACACGTCAATTTCTAGGGGGAAAATACTCCAAATGGATTGTGATACTCCAGGAATTTGACTTGGAATTCGAATGTGCCAAGTCCAAGAAGTCCTTAGTGTTTGCTGAGTTGATATGCGACTTTCCCTATTCTGAAATGGAAAATGTAGCAGCTGATTCATTACCCAATGAATCCCTTTTCCTCATCAGCTCTGATGATCTTTGGTATGGTGGTATCATCATATATCTCCAAACCTAGATTTTCCGACCAACTTTGTCTAGTACTGACCGACGTCGAATACGCTATCAAGCCCATCAATATATTATCCTCGGGGATACTCTTTATCATCGGGGGATTGACTCTGTTTTTCAACGCTGCCTCACATTCGACGAAGCCGAGAAAGCTCTGAATGAATGCCATTCTGGATCCTGTGGTGGTCATATGTTTAGGTATGATATTTCCCAAAAGATCTTATGAGCAAGGTATTTTTGTCCTTCTTTATTTAACGACTGTATAATCACCGTTCAAAAATTCCATGCTTGCCAGACCTATAATAACAAGATCCGGTCACATCCTGCTCCTCTTCACCCTATGGTCTCCATTGGTCCCTTTGTGAAATGGGGCATCGATTTCATGACATGTAACCCCCACTCGGCTGGGGGGCATGGATACATTATTGTATCCATAGATTACTTTACGAAATGGGCCGAGGTGATGCCAACATTTGACAACACTGGAAAGACTGCAACATTATTCATTTTTAATCACATCATAGCTCATTTTGGTGTTCCCCAGGATATCGTCACTGATCACAGTAGCCACTTTAGAAACTTCATGATTGTCCAAATGATTCAGGTGGATATCGGGGGCCACCCACCTTTTCCAAATGGCTTAAAACAGTTTTCTGGCCATTTTGGCAATTTACTATTTTTAGCAGGTTTTAACTTTCGGGGCCATTTTGAGGGCCTATATGAAGTTTTTTCGAGATCGATTTTATCAATGATATCTGAAGGCATGATTGAGCCCCCAAAATGAATCTCCTCTATGATACCTTTCCAACGAGCTATCACACGCCTAAAACGAAGATCGTATGCAAAAGTTACGACCCCGGGAAGTTGATGCACCAACTTACCCAAACGGGGCCCACATGACTTTTGGCGCTTCATCTCCTAGGGTTAGGTTTTTGGATGTCTAGGACTTTTGGCATTCCCGATTATTGTAAAAAGGCCTCCAAATCCTCATTGGAACCATCTTCTTGCGAATGCGAGTAGCCGTCACATCTCTTCTCAGAGATAAGCTGCCACCATTCTAGCGAGTCTTTCACTCTGTATTTTTACAGTCTTTGTACATTTCTTTCATTAATAGAAATCATGTATTACTGTATCTATGTGTTTATGGTTGCATCTCTGATATATTTTTGTTATATTACTGGATATACGCGATATCTCTGTCCATTTCTTTATTATATCTCCGCTCTCATTTCGTGCCGAAAATAATCCGAATCAGTGGTATCAGAGCAGGCTGCTCTTGATCGTTTTTCAGTGCATGTCCTCGACGAGGTCTGAGTATAGAAAGATGGGTCTCGAGATTGTCTCTCTCGAGGACAATTGCTCTCGCACACCCAAGAAACCCTCAATGGCGGAAGAAAAGAAAAGCGATGGAGCAGACGATCCTATTAGTCTATTGCTTGAGCAAGCTCTCACGCGACAGAGGGACGAAATGATGGAGAATTTTTCCCACATCCTTCAACACCTGCCGATAGCATTAGGGGCATCTTCATCAAGCGACCACTTTGGAGGCACCTCGCCTTTAAAGGTACAGGTTAATTTTGATATTCCTATATTTGAAGGTCAAATAGATGCATATGCCCTAGATAAATGGTTAAATATGCTAGAAGGTTATTTCTCTGTTCATAATTTTTCAGACAAGGAAAAGATCACCTTCGCACTCCTTAAGGCTCTCCCCCATGTCAAACATTGGTGG
>ML781887.1:1448078-1459085 GCA_009831015.1 Picea engelmannii | reverse complement strand
GAGCTCGGATTTGATGTCAAATCGACTTGGGAGCCGATCCATTAGTGGTTGGGAGGCCGACCAGCTTCATAAATGCGCCGTTTGGCAGGCGCGCGGGTTTTGCACCCCACAGCCGCGCATATGCGCCCAATATACGTAGATATTGCACGCGCGCGCTCGGTATTTAGTGGGTATACTGCGCTTTTTAATTTTTTAGCCATTTTTGTATGGTTTTGGCCCTTTTGCTGTGCTGTGGACTTAATCCTTGTGCCATGAATGCCTATTTTTCTGTGCTGATGGTGCGGAGTTCTTGTCGCCCTGTGCGGACGAAATTTCAGTGATAACACCCCCCAAAGGGCGTCATTCAGAAATCATATTTCAATCCTCATGCTCGTGCTACCCAGAACTACAACATTGTTGAAGATATGGCCCAAGCACCTTCTGCGATGTCAACCCTCGAAGTCCTTCAAAGTTTTCCCACACAACAGAAAGCACTGTTGAAAGCTATCGGTGGAATCGACCCAATGGATACAAATTTAATAATTTTTGACTTGGAAGATCACATTCCAAGGTTACCCCCTCAACTCGCGTTCCATATCCAAGTGATTGTCTCTAACAAAAACATTTGTCGAACCGTTATTGACGAGGGTGCCTTGACGTGTGTCATGTCTCTTACTTGTTGGAAATCCATTGGCTCTCCCTCTTTGAGCGAATCCCAAAACACTCTCAAAGCCTTCAATGGCTCCAGTTTTAAGCCCTACGGTGTCCTTCCTTCATTGCCCATCAGGTTAGAAGGAAAAATGGTCCAAGTCGAAGTGGAAGTCTTTGACGCTCCCCTTGACTACAATCTTCTGCTTGGCCACAGCTGGATCGATTCCATGCACGCAATTGTGTCGACCCTTTTTCATGTGGTACATTTCCCACATCAAGGGAAGGTAGTCACCGTTGACCAATTAGCCTTCTTTAATTCCGATACCCGTACTGGAAATGTACTGTTCATCGCTAAAACCCCATCGGGTTATGAGAACGTTGGTGTAGGCCTTCTCAAATATTCTTCGTTAATGGGTACTTTCCCCATTCCATCGCCCGATGTTCCAAGTTCATCTGTTGCTTCAATCAACATGATCTCCACCTTGATTCATGAAATTCCTGCGTCTCACGACCCATGGATAGTACCTGACCCTGGCGATCATCTTCGTTACGGTGATGAAATGACATTAAGTATGGTCGAATCCGCCTATCAGGCCATTCAATCGACAACCCCTTCTACCCCCTCTCTTGGTGAGTTATCTCCAGATCCTTTCCGTGTCATTTTTCCCACAGATGAGATGATCATGTATGTCATGGAAGACACCCCTTGGGATGATGGACATCATCATTCCATCCTCTTCCTGGAGTAACATACCCTTGAGAACTACCAATGGATCTCGACTCCGTCAACTGTTGTCATCATCTCAACCATTCCCGAGTCCGCACACGATGTGTTTTTTGAAGGGAACTTAAGAAATATCTCACCCACTATTCCCCTCAACATATCCATCAAACCTGGAATTGTCGAAAATGTCCATATCAGAGCTTCGTGTTCCTCTGACGAAATTGTCACCTACACGTCCTTTTTCAAAGAGTTTCGTGACATCTTTGCCTGGATCTACGAAGAAATGTCGGGTATCAACCTCGACATTGTGATACATGAGATCAAGACATACCCTGACGCTAAACCCATATGGAAATGCCTTCATCCAATTCACCCACATAAAGCGGTTGCTATCAAGCTTGAAGTCGAGAAACTTCTCAAGGCTGGCTTTATTTACCTGATGGCTCTCACTGATTGGGTTTCCAATCTTGTCCCGATCGATAAGAAACAAGGCACAATTCGTGTATGCGTTGATTATAGGGATATCAACAAAGCTTGTCCCAAAGACAACTTTCCTACCCCCTTCGTCGATCAGATTGTAAACAATTGCGCCGGAAGTGAAATCTTCTCTCTGATGGATGGTTTCTCCAGGTCTAATCAAATTAACATTGTTCCCGAGGATCAACATAAGACTACTTTTATTTGTCCTTGGGGTACTTTTGCCTATCGGAAACTCCCCTTCGGTCTCAAGAACGCTGGCACAACTTTTTCAACGCGCTATGTCTTATTCTTTTCATGATATCAAGCACATCGTGCAACCATATCTAGAGGATTTACCTGCTCACTCAATGCGCTGAGTCGATCATCCAACCCACCTCCGAGCCATTTTCGTCAGCTATCGATTTTACCGTATACATTTGAATCCTCATAAGTGCGTTTTCTGCGTGGAATCCAACCGACTTTTAGGTTTTATTGTTTCATGTCAAGGGATCAGGGTGGATCCTTTAAAGGTTGAGGTGATCCTTAATTTCCCTCCTCCTTCTAAACTTCGCTAGTTACAAAGTTTGCAGGGGAAAGCAAACTTTCTTCATCGTTTTATTCCAAATTATGCCAAGATAACTCGTGGATTTACGCGGCTCCTAAAAAAGGGGTCTAAGTTCGTATGGGATACCATCGCCAACAACGCTTTTGAAGCTTTGAAATTGTCCCTAACACGTGCTCTACTTCTCTTTCCCCTCGATTACAGTCGTGATTATTTCCTCTACCTTGCTGCCTCAGATTACACCATTGGTATGGTTCTCATTCAAGAGGATGATGCTAACGATGAACATGTTATCTATTACTCAAGTCGAAGTCTAACGCCTACCGAAATTAAGTATTTACATGTCAAAAAACTGGCCTTGGTGGCCGTCCAAGGCGTCCAACGTTTCCGGCACTATATCCTCTCACGCAAGACTACAGTGATTTCTAACTGCAACCCTATGCAACACATTCTCACACGTCAATTACTAGGGGGAAATACTCCAAATTGATTGTGATACTCCAGGAGTTTGACTTGGAATTTGAATGCACCAAGTCCAAGAAGTCCTCAGTGTTTGCTGAGTTGATATGCGACTTTCCCTATTCTGAAACGAAAAATGTAGCAGCTGATTCATTACCCGATGAATCCCTTTTCCTCATCAGCTCTGATGATCTTTGGTATGGTGATATCATCATATATCTCCAAACCCAGACTTTCCAGCCAACTTTGTCTAGTATTGACCGATGTCGAATATGCTATCAAGCCCATCAATATATTATCCTCGAGGATACTCTTTATCGTCGGGGGATTGACTCCATTTTTCGACACTGCCTCACGTTCAATGAAGCCGAGAAAGCTCTGAATGAATGTCATTCTGGAGCCTGTGGTGGTCATATGTATGGGTATGCTATTGCCCAGAAGATCTTACGAGCAGGGTATTTTTGGCCTTCTTTATTTAACGACTGCATAATCATCGTTCAAAAATGCCATGCTTGCCAGACCTATAATAACAAGATCCTATCACATCCTGCTCCTCTTCACCCTGTGGTATCCATTGGTCCCTTTGTGAAATAGGGCGTCGAATTCATGACATGTCACCCCCACTTGGCCGGGGGGCATGGATACATTATTGTAGCCATAGATCACTTTACAAAATGGGTCGAGGTGATGCCGACATTTGACAACACTGGAAAGACCGCAACATTATTCATTTTTAATCACATCATAGCTCATTTTGGTGTTCCCCAGGCTATCATCACTGATCACGGTAGCCACTTTAGAAACTTCATGATGTCCAAAATTACTGAAAAGTTGGGACTTCGCCATGAAAACTCAACACCCTATTACCCACAAGCCAACGGCCAAGTCGAAGCAATTAACAAAGTTCTCATAACTATGCTCCAACGAATGATAGGGATTCACAAAACAAGTTGTCACACAATGTTTTTTTCGACATTGTGGGCTTACTAGACATCCGTCAAGTCCGCTACTGGGTTTACACCTTTTCGGTTTGTCTATGGTTTGGAGGCCATTCTCCCGATTGAATGCGAGATACCCTCTTTAAAACTAGCTGTTGAACTCCTACCAAACACTTATGTTGGGGAAGAATGTCTATTGTATCTTATTTGATTAGATGGAACTCGACACGATGCTACCCTAGTCATAGAAACTCAGAAAAAACATGTCAAGGCCCAATATGACAAACATGTCAAGCCTCGCGTTTTCTCCGAAGGAGATCTCGTTCTCCTCTACGAACAAGATTGAGATATGCTAGGAGCTGGAAAATTCGAAGCCATGTGGCGAGGTCCTTATATCGTTAGACGAGTGTTGGAAAAAGGGGCTTATGAGTTAGTAGATTATGATGGTATCCCTTTGAGTGAACCCAGGAATGGGTTGTACTTGAAGAAGTACTATAAATAAAATCATCTGTGCACGAGTACTTGTATTTTTATTGTATCATACTTCTTGTGTGTTACTGTAGCTTGCTTTTGTCATTATCTGGTCTCTGCCCTTATGTGACGTTGTGTTTGATTTCTAGATGTCAGAGTCTTTGCTACCCTACATTGACTTCGTTGATGGCACTAGCCGTAGTACTCAGAACCTTGCTTCCACTGCATGGGCAATTTACGCCCCTACAAACAAACTTGTCTCCTTACGAGGTGTGTGTCTTATCTGTGCGACCAACAATATTGTAGAGTATAGTTTCGTTATCGAATTGTTGATTGATGCTATCTCACTCGAAATCCGTCATTTGGTTGTTCGAATCGATTCGTAGCTTATAGTACTACAGTTAAGTAATGTCTATACTATTCGAAGTCCTACTTTGTTACGAGTGTATTTGCGAATTCACCTCTTGGAGCATTATTTTGATTATATTGAATATCAACATATTCCTAGATGTCTAAATACATTAACTAATGCATTGGCTAACTATGTATTAGATAGACATTTGGATCATTTATAAATCAATCACATCAATTTTCACACAACACAAGATAAACCAGTGGAAGCCATATGTATATATAACGATCAAAAGAGTTTTTTACAAAATAGTTCTGTCCGAGGTCCAAAATTTCAAAATCTAAAGCTCATAGCTTCTACAAAGTGACGTCATGGATGAAGTTCATGGTAACACACGACTGCCCAAGAAACCCTACGAAGCAGTCAACCAATGGACTCTGACACTCCTACTATATAACGCTGATAACATCATGGAACCTCTCCAAGAGGCATGTTTGGAATATCTGCTGTGAAACCCTCTAGGTTTTGTTTCACCACTTCATAATCCTCGGCGTCCCATTGTGTCACTGGCACCACCTCTCCTCACCGCTAAATAGGAGAAGTGTCAAGAGGTCAGTAAGGTCCCACATCTGTGTCATTAAAAAATAATTTTGTATTTAGACCTTGGACGAACATTAAAAAACATTTGCATATGATAAAATTCACAAAAACATTTAAAAAGAAAAAAAATGTGTACTTCTTACCAAGTTCCCCCCACTAAGCACCCTTGGGCAGGACCAAGTTCGGATCTCCTCGGAAATCCAACTTGGCATAAGCATAATTGTCGACCATCATCATCTATGGTTGCAACCAGTCGAAGAAGGTATCATCATATTTGATAATTGGTCCAGCTACGTGCCGGGCCATGAGTTGACACCATCTCAACATTCTTGGATCTGTTGGGGCCGGTAAATCCCACTCAACCTGCAGCCTCAGTAACAGAACCCTCTCTAAAAAGAAGGACACCAACAAAGACCGGTACCCAAATTGCTTCAGGTCGCCTCGCCTACATTTGGTCAATTGCCTTTTCATGCTACGAAGCACTGCATCTGCCCAGTTAAAAACCTGAGTCTCAGTACACTCTATGGCATACTGAAAGTAGCTCTGAAGAGCCATGTGAGGATTGGAGCTCCCAACCATACGAGCAATGGTGAACAAAATAGTGTAGAGGGTCAAATCCTGCACTCCCCAAATAGCTACTTTCCCTTTTCTCCTCTCTGCCTCTGGAACATAGTGCAAGTGACAGTACTCACTCATAGGCAGCCCACCACCTCTGCTACCAGTCAGGCTCATGTGGTACCCACACCGTGACAGTCTTGTCAAGAAGTAAATGTCCTCAATATCTAAGGACAATGTGTGAACCCCTACATGGAATACTTGTTGATCGGGATCCCACATATGCACAAGGTACTCCAATAACCTGACTTGGTCCCTCATGCCCGGGATACAAAAGAACTTTAGAAGACCATAGTTTCACAAAGCGGCAACGGTGGGCGGATGATTTTTGGCAATGGAATTATCTTCTTCGTGATCCCTTTCATGCCATTCCAAAACCATGGTGATGGCCAAATACCTGCATAAGAAGCACAAGAAGAAGATTAATAACTCTATTCAACATTTGGTATCTTTTCATTGGGCAAAATTTTAAAAAAACTTTTACAATTTGCAGTTCTCGCAAGTTCCCTTTAGGCATAGTGTGAGGTTCTCATAGGTGCCTTTGGGCTCACCTGCGAGAATGACCCATTCTCGCAGGTCCCATGTAGCTCACCTGCAAGAATGGTTGAGTGCAATAATAACCCCCAAAACAAACTCAAAACGGTGTTTTTGCCAATGAAAATGAAAAATTAAACCATGAAAAAGTAGAGGACAAACAACCTACCTCACTGCTGCTGACAGTTCGCCGAATGGATGCTCGTAACTCCCGCAATATAATGCCAAATTTCAAGGGTAAAAGAGGGGTTTTTGGGCTCAAATAGTGGTAAAGTTAAAATGATATGGTGAAAAGAGTTTTTACCCCTTTATATTTACTTTTACCATTTTATTGGATTTTATAATTTTTTATTTATTAAAACCCAAAGCCTAATTCCCTTTTGAGTACAACTTTTATAGGAGTAATGACTTCGATGTTCATACACAAGGATGTAGATATTTTTTCTTCTTCAGTGCATGTTTTGATTGTTTTTTATGGTTTTTGTACAAAACCTCGAGCTTGGTCTTTGTCCGTTCTCATGCTCGAAAATACATGAGAACATGATCGAGCACACTTTTATCACTTTTTTGGGCTCAACAAGGTTATACGAAAAAGGAACCCCCCTGGAGTCCTCTTTAATCTCTTTTCATACTCTCTAAACATGAAAAGATAGACGAGCGACCTTGCTATTTTCACGCTCGATAAAGTATTTGAAGAAAGTGTCTGTTGGGCGATAATTTATCTATTTTTCAGTCTCATCAGACTATTTTACAAAAAAGGAATTGAGAGATTTCTCTTTTAAGTGTTTTTCCAGACTCTATAATCATGAAAAACCTTTGAGTTTTCTATCTTTGGACTCGTTAAACAAACATCGATAGACCCGTCATGGGACCGAACCACTCCTTCCTAGGGTTCGTTAAATATACTCCGAAGGACTTATCTGAAGGATAAGCTTATATCAACAAGCATATGTTATCCTCCTCAAGCTTGCATAAAAATAAAGAGGTACTCACCAGAAATGGTGGGGGAAAATTTGGGAAAGGGATATGTTCTCATATTTATATTGATTGGCAGTAAGTGTCGCTCTTGAACATGACACCCCCTATTCATTATTTGAAGCCGGTTTGGGAAATCCATTTGTCTCTCATTCGATTTGCTACAAGGTCATACCCTACGTCATCTCTAAGTCAATGCTACCAAATCATTGGTTGTGTCATTCATATGTTCAAGAGAAGTTCATCTGAAACCTCTATTGAGTCGGCCATTTGCAGTTGTCCATTATCTCTGTGTCGACCTTCCTTGTGTCCAGTCCAACTTACATCATACTCTGTTTCACCTTCAAAATTTGTTACTCATTTCGTGTCATTGATGGGGGATATATCAAGGCCCTCCTGTGATGAGTTTTTTTCCGTTGACTTCGACTCATTATCCGGAAACAAGAGTTAGAAATTCTTTGGTACCTTGGAATCTGCATGCCTCAATGGCAGGTTTCCTCGCTTTCGACAGTGGGTTTACATCATTGACCCCTGATCGAAAGATTTTGTCGGATGTTCAACCTCAACTCATTCATCCACACTCGATGGATTGTACTAGTGTACCTTGAGAGTCATTGACATTAATGGTGATTTCCCTCGCACTTGTTAACGGTTTCATCAATGACCGGTAATCAAGTGGTTTCTACCATGTTCGACTTCAACACATGTAATCACATGGTTAGATTTGTACTTTTGGGCAATGGGATTGAAGACCCTGGATATCATCTCCTTGTCCAGGTTGCGATGGGATATGTATAATTTGTGACACATAGATCCACTTTGTATGTATCATGGCTATGTCGTCTCAGTTTGAATTTTCTTGCATAGATCCACAATGTATTCCTAGTGGATATGCTATATTTTGACGGCATGGATCCATAGTGTATGATTGGTGGCCATGAACTATGCCTATAATTTCATCTGTCTGTGATCTGAGTATGGGAATGCCTACCTCAGAACTAGTATGATATTCTGCAGATGCTTGGTTGTTCGCAGGTTTCTGATTAGGTGCGCTCCTGGTTTCCAACATGCACACACACGCAGTTTGCAAAGTATTTCGGCTGTCACTGATTCGGGCCTCATACTTTGGGGGGAATTCTGTTACCCATGATTTTGGTCATCATGATGGTGTATTGATGATGGTGTGCTCAGGCTCCTAATAAGAACTTTCTCCTGAGAAAAGTGACATTCATCTCTTCCCAGAAAACATATTTTTGAAGAGAGTTCGCAGGTTGCTAATATCTTAGGGTGCGAGAATGACCCATTCTCGCAGGCTGCCTTTATCTAGGGTGTGAACTTCTCGCACTGTGCTACATAGATAGGGTGCGAACTTGTTCTAAAGCTTGGAAAAAGATGAAGTCTTAATGGTTCTAGAAGGGAATCTTCTAGAGAATGGGTTGGCATTCGAATGGTTATCTTTGTACTGGTTTCCCTAATATTGTGGGATCATTCTTATCCAAGTAACCATCTCATCCTCTCATATATATTGATGTAATTCTCATGGAAAAGGTTAAGCAAGATTCATTGGAGAATTGGTGAAAGAATTGTGTGAAGGACCTAGCTTGAACAGGAGCTTGGAGACTCTAGCAAGTCTATCAAGAGGGATTTGATTTTCTTCATACAAGGATCGAGAAAGTGTGTGTGTGTTGGAGCCAAGAGCCACTGAAAGGAATCTTGCGACATCAAGGTGATCAGGTTGTATCTTCTACTTTCGATTAATATGATACAATGGCATGTCCTTTTCCCATAAATTCTTTCTTACTTTATTGTGTAATTCCTTGATCATACACATAAGTTGATAGTTGAATATATTTTGCTATCTTCACTTTGGTTGGTTTGTGTTGTCTTGGTCTTGACCTCACGAGAGCACCGGAGTGAAGCAGGAGTAACAGAGACCCTAGGAAGCAATACAAAGGTATGCTACTTGTTCCTCCCTACTAGCTAATTCAATGGTCAAAACTTAGGGAAAGAGTCATGTCCTGTCCTGTTTTGTTCTAGATCGAGGTGGATCTGGGGAGATCTGTTAGTGTCTGCACCTACAGATTAGTCTAATAACACTGAGAGTTTTGATGAGTGACCAAGGCACGCACTTCATAAATAGCACCATCTGCGTGATGACTGAAGAGTTTGAAGTTTATCACCAGAAGAGCACACCGTATCATCCACAGGAAAATGACACAGTAGAAGCCTTCAACAAAATCCTGGAGAACGCACTGACAAAGATTTGTAATGTCAACAGAGTTGATTGGGACCTCAAAGTACCAGCAGTATTATGGATGTATAGGACTACATGGAAAAATTTGATGGGGCACACACCGTTTAAACTGGTTTATGGTTAAGAAAAAGTAGTGCCATTAGAATTTTTAGTACCCAGCTTGTGCGTAACAACTATCACACAAATGATAGAATGAGGCGCAGTACAGGAAATAATGAATTGGATATTGACCATGGAGGAAGACCGAATCTTGGCAGGATTCCATCAACAAGTGCATAAATCAAGAGACAAATCTTAGCACGATCAACACATCAAGAAGAAAACGTTCAAGGAAGGAGATCTAGTATTAATGTATGGCAGTAAATCATTTCAGCACCTGGGAAATCTTAGAATGCATTGGTTAGGACCATACGAAGTAAAATATGTCACATATGGAGGAGATGTACAATTAAGATATTTAGTAGGTGCAGAACTCAAAGGAATGATCAATGGGAGATGACTGAAGATGTATAAGGACAATCGACCACCCACCGCGCAGTAAAAAAATAAAATAAAAAAGAGAACAAAAAGGAAACAAAACTAAAGAGGGAACAACACGCTAGGGATAGAAAGGCCACATGAAGTTAGTAACATGAATTCAGTAAAGGCAAGGACAATGGTAATATACAAAGGGAAACATGCGGGAAAAGGAAAGTTGATGAAAGCAGGCTGACAAGACAGCACTAGGTGGAATTAAAGGACGGTAAAGATGGATGGGACATCACATTAATCGTGCCAACTGGAGTCAAAAAAGAAAGCGTAATGGAAAGTATAAAACCATCGTTGATGCATTGGAACCACAGTTATGGTGCATTAAACCCATAATGAAGGAAGCATCCTCGACAAGCTTCATGGCAAGCCAATTCAACACGCGAGCATAGGAGTAACTAGCCTATTCACAAAAAGAGAACAAATAGAGAGTAATAGCATCTAGAATGCATAGAGAGAGACTACAGAGACCACAGAAGATATTCAAACCTAGCAAACGTTCAACAGTCACCACTATGGCACCACTGAATCTAGAAGAAGCAAGCTATATTGCTAGATCGACTAAGGTTCAAACTAGGTCACGAGGACTATTGGAAGAGAATGAACAGTAGTAGCCAACAATCATTGATATCGATGAGATCCCATCCCTAGAGACAATACCGGTGAAATCTACATCGATACTAGAAGAGATTTAACAACCAGAAGCATAGGCCATGAAAGTGGATACGCCAGTAGTGGTGCAGAAGCCTTAGAACCAGGAAGCGGTGATCCGGATTTTATGAGCAGAACGAAATGAATACAGATTATTAATAGGTGCTTAACACAAAAATAACAGAGATACAGTAAAACTGGTTTTCTATTAAATAACGAAATAAGCTGAAACTGTAAAAATGCAGCGGAAACAAG
>ML781887.1:1425907-1438185 GCA_009831015.1 Picea engelmannii | reverse complement strand
TCTTTAATACAGATTACTTCTTTAATGCAGCTTAAAACCTAATAAATATCTTGTCTCAGTGATAATGAATTAGTAACCAGCAATCAAATGAAATGGACAGATACACAAAATATTTATGATGAAACCCATAAAGGGAAAAACCTCTTCTTCTTGTGGATGTAAAGAAAGCAAGCTACTTCAGTTACATCAAATTTTGTCTGACCAACTACTCAGATGAGGCTACTACCTCTTTATCTTCAACACCTACTGAAAGACAACTTCTATTGCCTAAATGAAAGCTTCAACTTGCAATGAGACTGTTAGTATCCCTAGCTCCTCCCTTCCTCCCTTTAGTACTAGCTTCAACCTAAAGTTATGGACGTTGGTAACATTTGCATGCAGGAATAGATTAGTTGGTAAGTGGTTTCCATAGAATTCCCTTTCACAGCAGATCGGAACCCATCTTTTATATCACGTATGGTCCAACAGGAATATGCCCAAGTGAGAGTAATCATTTCCCCAAATCATAGAATCGAACTACCCATACGATCTCAATCTCCAATACCAAGATTTGATCCCATGCACTGTGTAAAATATATCTGGAATTGATGCAAACCACACCCAACAAGGAAACTCTATCTAGAATTCATTCGACCCAACAACTAAGTGTTTTCTATTTAGGTAGAAATCAGACCTCTTTCATCTACAATTCATCCTCAAGAAAGGTTATTCACTACTCATAAAGAAGCTCAGCTCATGAGGAGTACTCGCCCAGCATACAAAAATTTCACCCAAGGTAAATAACTTTCCCAACATTTAATAATTTATGTCCACAACAAGTAGCTCAACCACAAGGATGTTCTTGTTGCCTAGGTAAGAGGAAGCTCGAGTTCTTAGCAATAGAGTACAATTTTCCTTCCACCTTGTTTATGCCCAAATCGCAGAATTGAGGGTAGTGATAGACTCCACAACTTTCCAATGAGAAACTTGAACTCTCCTTACAAACTCATCGCACAAGACATATATGTGCTTGTTGTTGAGAGAGACTCTCCAGAATTCATTCGATCCAAACTCCAATGGGGAACTCTTATCCTCACTATACTGCATTGATAAGTAATCATTCCCTCAATAACAAATCGAATCCCTCTTTAAATTGTTAATTGATAGAGAGTTTTAGTTCTTTTACTCTGCATTCATCTCTCTCTTACCAAGATCAAAAATTTCATCCAAAAGTTTTTACATTAGTTACTGTAACTGAAAACTTTAACTTTTTTCTTACTTATCATAAAATTATAACTCTTAAATTTTATTCAAAGATTCTTAACTGGAAAACTTCCTTAATATATGAGCTTTGGTGATATAACATATAGTGCACTTTTCCTTGCATTTTTAACTAAGCCTTTGACCACCTGTTCATTGGGTTAATTGAGTTTCTAGTCCAATAACAAGTTCAACTAATGCTAATCAAAATCTTACTCATAAATGAAATAAAGAGAAGTTTGACATCAATAACGATAATTCCCATTCACTATGTGCAATCTGGACAACAAAATCCCCCTTTGACATTGATGGAAAACTTAAACCTATTCTCCCCCTTTTGTCATCGATGGAAAAGGATTAATCATACTCCCCCTATTAGAAATACCAAGAAATACCAAGAAAATATTGTTGGAATTACTAAGACAACTGAGAGGGGGGGGTGAATCAGTTGTTACTGTGCTTAAACAATTTTATACCTATTAAAATATTATTAACCTTCTCCAAGTGATCATCAATATTATGCAAGACATGAACAAAAAAAATAACAAACATCAATCACACATATGATATACACAAAGACATATATTCATGAGGAAACCCATAAAGGGAGAAAACCTCTTATTCTTTGAATGACAGGAATTCTTCTAAGTTCTGTACATCATCTTTATTTGAGCACCCACTCAAAATGAGGCTACAACCTCTTATTTAACAAGCTGCAACTTGCTGAGAGCACCAACTCTCTAATTTCTCTAGCACCCACTAGAAGGAAGCACCAACTCCCTGAGTGTTCCAACACCAACTGGATGGAAGCACCAACTTCCAATCACATAAAAACCAACCTGTATAAAAGAGAACGATGGTTCTCCCTTGCACCACCCTACCACCCTGGATTTTCTGGCTACAACCAGATGGAAGCTACAACTCCCTGTGTTCAATAACCCACTTGAAACTCTAAGGACAACAATCCTCGCTAGCACCACCCTACCACCCTTAGATATAAATCTTTACTTGAATAAGACCTTACAACAATATAGACATTTCAATGCTTACCACTTCTTCTCTGTTCTACAATTCTGCTCTACTTATGTCTATTCATGCTTGGCTCCACTTGTTATCTCTCTCCATATTCTCTTCCTCTGTTCTTCTCATGCTCTTAGGTTCTCGTACAATTTTGTTTTTTTACCATTTATGCTTTGTCTAGCCTATGTTCTTCATCTCTGCATATTTTCTGCTATGTTCCTGATGTCTACTTGATCACATACAATTCAACTTATTTTACCGAGAAACAACAACCTTCCTCTGTCACAAAATTTTTCTTTTATTCATGCTCTCATAATTTGCTACACTCCACATCTCCAATGCTCAAGTCGGGAATCTAAAAAATGCTCAGGAATCATGATTCCAATGCTCAAGAACAATGATTCAACCACTCAGGAACAATGATTCCAATGTCCTAGAACAATGATTCAGTTAGTCTAATTGAATTGTAACTGATCAAGAAATCATGAGATGAAACAAAAAACCTGTTCATCATCAATGGTCATTATCCAAATATTCTTTGGCTTCTCTCATAGTTACAACCAATCATTTTTGGCTTCTTTGGCTCCTAAGCCCCTTCCTTCACATGACCATTGGTGATGACCATATGCCTAACCAAGAGGTGCTTCGTGACTTGTGATTTCAAGAATCTTGTTATGAGACATCTCGATTCTCCCAACTTCCTATCTCTGAAGTGGAGCTTAGGGATGGTAGCTCCTTCCTCTATTCTCTGTTCACATGATGGTTGGATGTGACTTGGGGACAAGTACTTTGGGACTTCACATTTCGCATCTTTAGATGTGAGCCAACCCTAACTCTCCCGACTTCCAAATTCACAGCTAGCGAGCATTAGCTCCGTTCTTGATATGACCTTGGGTGATGATCTCATGTGACCATGTGATTGCGGGCGCGTCCAAAGGTGGTTTGAAATCAAACCAATTTTCTCCCTGCAATTTACCTTGAGCCTCCACGTTTCCTTTCTCCAAAACCATGGTTTCGATTGTGGCCCACCCTTAACTTATTAAATTTCACGCACCTTCAATCCTCACAATGCGATGGGATCGTCGATCTCAGGATCTTGATGGTGCTCCTGAACTAATGGTTTAGATATATCCTTTCATGATCTACAGATCAGATATAACTTCCCTAAATCAACGACTGCGATTTATTTTTTTATCCCGGCTTCGAGAGTTTCAAATCTCAAACCTTATTTCCTCCATACGTCAATATTCCAGAGTCGATGATCTGTGGACACCTATCCTTCTCAATTGACGACTCTTCCTCCACTTCGGGAATTTGACCTTTCAACCAGATCAATCGTTTTGTAGCCCCTTTCTCGATCAACGGTCGAGATCTCCTTCGGATCTCTGGACTTCTGAAATCTCATATCTCAAACTGATGCTCTAGATCAGATGACCCAGATTCACTTCAGATGATCTAATGCTTGAGATATTCTTTGGATGATCTAACGACTGAGATCTACTTCAGATGATCCAGTGGTCAAGAATTTATTTTGGCTCTCCAGATCTTTGGGCTTCAGGTATTTGAGTTCTCAACTCGAAATTCTTGAAGTGAGATTTTCCCGAAGCGTAACCTCCTCATAACTTTTGACGTGAACCAAATGTTGTTCGTCGATCATGTTCTTAGATCGATGGCTCGATCTATCTTCGGTGATTCTCTTCTATCTTAGCATGTCCTTCCACTTAGAATGATCCAACGATTGTCATACAGGCATTCCCCTTTTCTAGTTAGGGTTTTGTTTCTCTAGAATTAGAAACTGATTAACAAATTCCATGACCACATTCTCCTTCTTCCACCATATTTCCCCGTACACTGCCAATCTACAGGCTTTATCAATGGAATGTTCAGTCACATGCATAAGAATTTTTCCAACCACAGATTCAAAACCGTCAAAATTCTATGCAAAAACCATCGAAATCTGTTCATCATTCCCCTGGAATGTTGAAAAGAAATCGAACCATCCAGGATCCTTAAATTTATGCGCCATCTGAGGGATGCTTCAAGAAACTCCATGCCTTCTGGTTCTAGTCTGATTATCTGGCCACTCTTTTTGGGTGCCATACCGATGATATGACTTTGTAGACAATTATGAGAAGATTGATGGTTGAATCCTTGATTCCCGAGAGTTGTTTAAAACCATAAGTTATTTCTTGATCTACAATCCCTGCATAAAATAACAAACATACTAAAATAGGAAGGTGATGATTTCATCCATGGTGATCGGATGTGTTGATTTGATGCAGGTATGGCGAGTACAACTCAATCCTTCATATAATTCTGCTATCATAAAAATAGTAACCCGAAATAGATCATAAAGAAGTAGGAATATCTTCTAATCATAATTTGAAAAGTTAGGACACGATCTTGGCAGGGTGGCGCATGCAAAACCATGATTATTCCCGACGTTGTGGGAATAACGCTATTCCTGCTACACTTTTTCTGACTTGGAAAAAAATTGAAAATTCAAATAATGAAATGACAAGTGATGTGACAAAAGATTATCATATTGAATCCTAATCTTTAAAAAAATTAAAAATCATTTAAAAATGCAATAAAAATTGAAAAATAATCTTCCAATCCAAGAGGTAAAACCATAGTTTTTTATAGAAAATCGTCAAAAGGGAGAGGACAGGGACTAGGGATACTCACTCAATAAAAAACAAGGTTAGAGACAAACATTGGCTCCTTCTGGGGGTAAAGTTTCTTAATGAAGGTTTAAGAAATATTGACAAATGCCTTCATATCTTTCTGATTCTCTTTATTTCCATGCTCTGTCATCCTTTATTTAAAATCCAAAAATAACAACCACAATATGGAGTCCTTATTCTTGCATATTGAAAACTTGACACTACTCTCATATTGTAAATTGATCTTCAAACTGAAACCAACATGCTAAAAAATAAATCTTATTTATCTACAACTCCTACACAACTAGCCAATCAGTTCCTTGATCAGGTCACATCAAACTTCCAATGCAGCCATGAAATATTTTAATGACAAGATGGTCTTCTTCCTTGGAAGTAAATAAGAAAATGTATAAAAACTGAGATGTTTGCAGTAAAAAATGAATGGGCAACCCATACTTACAACTGCAATTTGATTTAATTCCAAATGCTGCAAAATTTTGAACCTCTGGAAACACTGACTCCATGTAGACGACTACTGGATCATATATAATATGAAAAAATTCCAGTTGATGAAAAAACCCAAACTTCTCCCCTACAATTTTTGTTGTATTCGTGAGACCATAATCCACTTGATTTCCTTGAAACAACACATGAACATCACTTGTTTTATGACAATGAACAACAACATCTTGGATAGGCTGATTTCCTTCATCTATATCTCCAACATCAAATTCATACTTATAAAAAACTGGCTCACTATTGCACAGTTCAATGAATGTTGATGTGAAATTTTGCTCTTCTCCATTTTCATATTCATCATATACAAGTTGACTATAAAAAATTTCTGAATTTTGAAATTTAGAAAATTTTGTTTCATTATGCTCTTCAAAGAAAGAAAACAAATGAATAACTTGGGCTTTTAGAATAAAAATTTCATTATGAAAATCCAATAAATTTGTTTTCATACTATCCATGACACTATCATCAACAACATCTTGAAAACCGTCTCCTTGAAAAGAATAATGAGAGAAAGTTTCGTGAATGATCAAATCTTCTTCATCATAATAGGATGGAGACTTTTGATTGATTTCAACTGGCAATGATAAAACAAATTTTTCATCATTGATATAATTTATTCAATAATTTCCTCACTAAAATACTGGCCTTCACAAATATTTCCAGTAGCAAATTCTTCACGAAGAGACCCATTCGAATGGCCATCAAAACTATTAGGAGCATTATGAGAACATTCCAAAATATCCTCACTGATCTCATCACTAAAGCCCTGCTGAAATTTTTTGCTAAGAGGTTTAAATTACTCACAACAATCATTCAAGAGACATTTGGCAGGATAAGTTCTCTTACAAAATGAATGAAAATCAACATGGAAATCATTTAATGATGAAATACTGGAAACATGAAGAGATCGGTACCATTGTCTCACCTCTCCTTCCAAGGGGTACATAAACATCTTTATCAATACATCTTCATGATGAATATCAAGTTGGTCCATGTATTGATGAAAATCAATCAAGTGTTGTGTAGGATGATCATTATCATCTCCTCTAAACCTTGGAAGGTAGTCTCCCCATTCATGCATAGTAGGCACAACATTTGGAAAACCAGAAATATTGGAGAAATCAAATGGAGAAAACCTACGAGCCAAAATGGCTTCCATAACTTTTGACATCTCAGATCAGTGGAGTTGCCAATGGATTCTTCCTTCATGGATTCGTCGGGTGAATGATATTGTCAGAAAAAGTATCCAGCTCATGTTCACCATCAAGAGCTAGAATTGATCATTGTCGTTCTCCTAGGGATAAATACTTCATATCTCCATCAATGAATGTTGATGTGAAATTATGCTCTTCTCCATTTTCATATTCATCATATACAGGTTGACTATAAAAAAATTCTGAATTTTGAAATTCACAAAATTTTGTTTCATTATGCTCTTCAAAGAAAGAACACAAATGAATAACATTAGGCACAACATTTGGAAAACCAGGAATATTGGAGAAATCAAATGGAGAAAACCTACGAGCCAAAATGGCTTCCATAACTTTTGACATCTCAGATCAGTGGAGTTGCCAATGGATTCTTCCTTCATGGATTTGTCGGGTGAATGATATTGATAAATCTAGATATACAATATGTACAAGTGTGTCCTTAATGAGTGAGCTTTGGATTCTTCCTTCATGGATCCATAGGGTGATTTCTCAATGATAAATCTAGATAACATGATGGAATAAGTAATATGTTAACTCTATGATTTAGAACTTAAAACAATAGTATATACAAAATATCAATAACCAAATACCACCGAAAAATACCTCCTCCTCAGCTTGTCCAAGCTCATCGGTTGTAATGTAGTCCTGGGTGCTTCCAAGCATTATTTTCCAGCTTACCCAGAGTGAAATAACGAAATCCTCCCTACCAACTAGGAGCCTAGTTGGCTTCCTAGCTCCAAGAAACCTTTCGGTTTCTTGGCCCTCCGTGCCAGTGACTCCAAGAACAACAAAGCACAAATGCTCAAAGAAAACTATCACAAGAATTATATCTTCCAAGAATTTCACAACCTCTCCTCCTCCCCAAAAACCTCTCAATCCTCCATATTTATCAAGTTTTCATACACCCTTCCCCAAGTCTCCTCAACCACCCTCATTATTATCCATCAACTTCCCTTATCTAAATTTTTGGGAAAAGATTAAAATAAAACTAAAATATAAATCACTTGCATTAAACAACAATAAATAAAATGAAAAGTATTTCTTCTCATGCTAGCTAATAATTGTAATTTGATAATTTTTTGAAAAGGTACATAACACCCCACCATGCTCATTTAATTCACTATACCCACCATCTATCAAAGTCAATAATGTATTTACTGCTTCTAGATATTCTGTATGCAATATAATTTACATATTCAATTAACATTCAATTAAATAGTTAATAATTTACTTTAATAATTAATACATTAATTAATTGTAATAGTATACATAGGTAGGGTATGTGTGTGTAGCTAGCAGACACATATCGCATGTATGTACTAATGATAAACAATCATTGCCTCTAATGCATAGTTCCTATATGATCACCAAGACATGTAGGACAATAGATCAAGTAATGCATCATTTAATAATATTAATGAACAAAATTACACCAATTCATGAATAACTCATTATCACACTTAAAATATCAATAGGAAATCAAAGAGGGTTTTAAACATGGTAGGAACCAAGTGAGTAAACTATAGTGGCATCCCTAATCCCCAATCATTATTCTCAACTAACATCGAAGCATCCTTCCTTCCTAACCTACTTCCATCTTCCATCCTATCCTTTCCTCTATTGGACTAAGATGGAGCGTCAACTATATTGACCTAACTCTAGATAGAACCCGTAAACAGAAGTGTCATACATATCGACCAAGCTTCCCCAAAAGGCAACTAGCACGCGCCATCACATGTCTAGGGGAGCGTGACTACACACAGCCCTCCCACGACTCTAGGTTTCGGAGGATAAATGGTGGGAAATACCTCCACCCCTCCTTATAGAACTAGGGTCAACACCCTACATCAAGCCCTATTGTGCAACTATTGCTCTTAGAGTCACGTCATCAAACAACCACTCTGGGCAAGCTGTGTGTCCTATCAAAACCACACTCACCAAAAATCATTGCAATGTTTTGAATCATAAATTAAATAATAAGTACAACATATAGCATATACTATCTTTTTGATATCTACGATATCCAAGTCACCTCAACACTATAGTCATTTGGATATCGCATAGCTCATTAACCTACAAGTTAATTCACCAATAACTCATATCTATGCATATACATAATAATTTCATATAAGGATCCATATCTGTATTGACATTCAATTTAAGATATGCATGTTTATTTTTATTATGCTTGACATATGTTATGCATTCACATCATAACTTGAACTAATATCCATGTACCTAAATTCCACATTTTAACTTGAATGTTTAAACAAACCAAAGAGTTGTCATCATCATGAATATACAACAATGAAAGTAATATCATGCAACCCATAATTAGGAAAATATGTACATATCTCAAATATCTATCCCAATCTAACAGAGCCCAAACAAATGGTAAGGATTGAATTACTAAGATGAGTAAAAAATCAATTTTCTAACTCCCTAAAGGCTAAGATATGGGGCATTACAAGAGTTTATCCAAAATATCCAAGAGGGTGAAATCCCATACTGCTACAGCTAAAGGCAGTCTCTTTCATCAGGGTTTAATTAGGACATTGGTAATCTTCTCTTTAAATGAAGTCCAGAGATCCTCGAATTGGCTAATCTGGTCTTTAAAAAATGATTTATAGTTAACTAAATCCAAAACTGTCAAAGGGAAGAAATCATCCCAACATAAACAGATTGGTAAAACCACCTAGTTCTTAATTAAAGAAGAATCACTTGCAGCTAGTGTAACTCGGGCTAGCAAGAGGAAATTGCAAACTCAAAAAACCATTGGATATTTGCCTATAGGTGAAGATAATGAGGAAGCTACGACTAGTCGAGGTAAGAAGTCTAAAACAAATGAAGACACTGACATATTTCCTAATCCAGAAATAGAGAGGGAAATTTTTGAAGATAAGGATTATACTATGAGACCAGTTCAGACTCCATTCGAGAAGAAACATAAATCTACAAGTAAGAATAATGCAAAAGAAAAAAAATAGAGAAAAAATCCAACACCTGTGACTAAGTTCCCTAGGGGAAACTTTACCAGAGCTACAAATAAATTTAGATTAAATACAAAGGCCATGTTTCATCCATCCATTAAAAAGGAGAATCTTACAATTATAGAGGATAATTCAGAAGATTCCAAGATGGGCATCAAAAAATAGGCAGGGACACCTTCTTTGCACAGGAATGAGAAAGAATATGAAGACTTGAGGGAGAGACAAGAAAAGGGAAAACAAGTTTCTCAATACTCCAGGAGACCTATGACAACAGAAACCACAAAATCAACTTCAATATTTGAATCCGTGTTTAGAGGTACATATGTAGTTTCTGATGACAAAGATGATCCTTTTGCAGAACCAGACCAGATTTCAGACATTCCAGAAACCAAAAATTCTGATAGAACTGAGGATGAAGATATTATTTATGTATTATCTTCAAAACACATGATTAAATTAAGAAAACCTCAAGTTTCTATAGATCTGAATTTACTTGCCCCTGTAGAGAAATATTTAGAATTTAAAGTTAAAGAAAGGAAGGAAAAAGACAGAGTAAAGGAGATGCAGAGTATGATAAAGGAATTAAAGAAAGAGAAAGATTTGGTTGAGCAATGGAGTGCCAAACAATAAGAAAAGATACAGGATTTTAATGGAAAAGAAAAGAACAAAAGGAATTTCCTAAAGAGGTAAGAGAATCCAATTTCAGGTTATATTGGCATATTGTTGTGTTGAAAACCAAGCTTAAACAGAGAGACACTAGAGCTAGTGTAGTCATCATACCATGATAATTCAATAATACTTTTCCTCAGTTTTGATTGTTTGATGATATTGCTCAGAAAGTAAATATGAACACAACAGAAAGAAGAAAAGACAGAAGTCAAATACAAGAAATACTTTGTTTTTCCTGTTTTAGTCCTTATCTTCAAGAGAAGTTTCGGAAACGATGGAGATGAATTATTTGGAAACCAAAAGAGGTTTTTGTTGGGAATGGTACCTTCACAAAAACATCTCTCGGTTTTTACAAAAACAACTATCACATTTTAAGAGATTCGAATATCTCTTTGAGGCCTAGTTTTCAGAGATTTCACAATAAATAATTTCATGTTTTAGTCACTAATTTTGGGTGAGGTTGCACAACCGCTGGAGATGAATAGTTAGAAACCAAAAGAGGTTTTTGTTGGGAATGGTCCCCTTCACAAAAACCTCTCTCAGTGTTTACTCATATATCACCGTTTTGGAGATACGAAGATATTGTTGGACCCTATTTTTCAGGAATTTGCCAGATTTATTTTCCTAAAAACTCTCATGGACAGCAGTTGACAAGCCACCTCATCAATTCAACTTGGAGATCAGATTTGATCTTCTCCTTGATTATTTGAAACAAGAAACTAAATATAGATGAGGAGGTTTTCAGATCCTTTTCTTTTGGATCTTGATAAATATGTATTCTTTCTATATAAATAGGATAGAAGGAGAAGTAAAGGTTGATAAGTTGGGCACTCAGGGACCTATTTTGAATTTCACTGTAAGAGAATTTTTATTCCACATTGATACTAAATGGAAAATGTATGTTGATGGTCATATTTTCTTTCATTTCACATTCTATTTCTTTTCTTACTTGAAGTCATTTTTCTATTGCAATGCATTGAATCCTTGATCTTAAGTTACATAATGAACACTTTACTGTTATTGTTTATTATCAAGATTTTCCTTCAAGTACTTGTTGTTTCTCAATTATATTTTGAAATAAGAAATCTACATAGGGTTGACAAATTGAATGCTCTCATATTTTATTCTTCATTTACCTTATTGTCTGATCTATTAATGTGATTACCATTTACTAAATCAGTGGGTTATCTTCTAGCTTTATTTTGAGTTATGTGTTTACATTGAACCTTTGAACCCTTGAACCAACTTTCAACCATTTTCTAAAAAAACCTATTCATAAAAACCTTAAAATATTATTGCAATAACCTGATGATGCCCTACCTTTCCCTCTCAGAGTCAAGTACAACTTTAGGGACTAACACCTTTCATCCTATTTATCAATTTTCCATACACCCTTCCCCAAGTCTCCTCAACCACCCTCATTATTATCCATCAACCTCCCTTATCTAGATTTTTGGGAAAAGATTAAAATAAAACTAAAATATAAATGACTTGCATTAAACAACAATAAATAAAATGAAACGTCTTTCTTCTCATGCTAGCTAATAAATGTAATTTGACAATTTTCTCAAAAGGTACATAACACCCCACCATGCTCATTTAATTCATTATACCCACCATCTATCAAATTCAATAATGTATTTAATTCTTCTAGATATTATGTATGCAATATAATTTACATATTCAATAAACATTCAATTAAATAGTTAATAATTTACTTTAATAATTAACACATTAATTAATTGTACTAGTGTACATAGGTAGGGTATGTGTCTGTAGCTAGAAAACACATATCTCATGTATGTACTAATGATAAACAATCATTGCCTCTAGTGCATAGTTCCTATATGATCACCAAGACATGTAGGACAACAGATCAAGTAATGCATCATTTAATAATCTTAATGAACAAAATTACACCAATTCATGAATAACTCATTATCACACTTAAAATATCAATAGGA
>ML781887.1:1397576-1411200 GCA_009831015.1 Picea engelmannii | reverse complement strand
GGAAATCAAAGAGGGTTTTAAACATGGTAGGAACCAAGTGAGTAAACAATAGTGGCATCCCTAATCCCCAATCAGTATTCTCAACTAACATCGAAGCATCCTTCCTTCCTAACCTACTTCCATCTTCCATCCTATCCTTTCCTTTATTGGATTAAGTTGGAGCGTCAACTATATTGACCTAACTCCACATAGAAACAGTAAGAAGAAGTCTCATACATATCGACCAAGCTTCCCCAATAGGCAACTAGCAGTTGCCATCACATGTCTAGGGAAGCGTGACTTCACACATCCCTCCCATGACTCTAGGTTTCAGAGGATAAACAATGGGAAATACCTCCACCCCTCCTTATAGAACTAGGGTCAACACCCTACATCAAGCCCTATTGTGCAACTACTGTTCTTAGAGTCACGACATCAAACAACCACTCTGGGAAAGTTGTGTGTCCTGTTAAAACCACACTCACCACAAATCATAGCAATATTTTGAATCATAAATTAAATAATAAGTACAACATATATATCATATACTATCTTTTTGATATCTACGATATCCAAGTCACCTCAACACTATAGTCATTTGGTTACCGCATAGCTCATTAACGTGTAAGTTAATTCACCAATTATTCATATATATGCATATACATAATAATTTCATCTAAGGATCCATATCTGTATTGACGTTCAATTTAAGAAATGCATATTTATTTTTATCATGCCTGACATATGTTATGCATTCACATCATAACTTGAACTAGTATCCATGTACCTAAATTCCACATTTTAACTTGCATGTTTAAACAAACCAAAGAGCTATCATCATCATGAATATACAACAATGAAAGTAATATCATGCAACCCATAATTAGGTCAATATGTACATATCTCAAATATATATCCCAATCTAACTGAGCTCAAACAAATGTTAAGGATTGAATTACTAACATGAGTAAACAATCAATATTATAAATCCCTAAAGGCCAAGATATGGGGTGTTACAAAAGTTTATCCAAAATGTCCAAGAGGGTGAAATCCCTTCCTGCTATACCTAAAGGCAGTCTCTTTCATCAGGGTTTAATTAGGACATTGGTAATCTTCTCTTTCAATGAATTCCAGAGATCCTTGGATTGGCTAATCCGATCTTTAAAAAACGATTTACAGACAACTAAATCCAAAACTTTCAAAGGGAAGAAATCATCCCAACATAAACAGATTGGTAAAGCCATCGAGTTCTTAATTAAATAAGAATCACCTGCAGCTAGGGTAACTCGGGCTAGCAAGAGGAAATTGCAAACTCAAAAAACAATGGATATTTGACTATAGGTGAAAATCATGAGGAAGCTACGACTAGTCTAGGTAAGAAGTCTAAAACAAATGAAGACACTAAAATATTTCTGAATCCAGATATAGAGAGGGAAATTGATGAAGATAAGGATTATAGTATGAGCCCAGTTCAGACTCCATTCAATAAGAAACATAAATCTACAAGTAAGTAGAATGAAAAAGGAAAAAAACAGAGAAAAAATCCAACACCTGTGACTAAGTGCCCTAGGGGAAACTCCACCAGAGCTACCAATAAATTTAGATTAAATTCAAAGTCCATGTTTCATCCATCCATTAAAAAGGAGAATCTTATAATTATAGAAGATAATTCAGAAGATTCCAAGACAGGCATCAAAAAATAGCCAGGGACACCTTCTTTGCACAAGAATGAGAAAGAATATGAAGACTTGAGGAAGAGACAAGAAAAGGGAAAATAGGTTTCTCAATACTCTAGGAGAACTGTGACAATAGAAACCACAAAATCAACTTCAATATTTGAATCTGTGTTTAGAGGTACATATGTAGTTTCTGATGACAAAGATGATCCTTTTGCAGAACCAGACCAGATTTCAGACCTTCCAGAAACCAAAAATTATGATAGCACTAAGGATGAATATCTTAGTTATGTATTATCTTCAAAACACATGATTAAATTAAGAAAACCTCAAGTTGTTATAGATCTGAATTTACCTGCCCCTGTAGAGGAATATCCATAATTTAAAGTTAAAGCAAGGAATGAAAAAGACAAAGTAAAGGAGATGCAGAGTATGATAAAGGAATTAAAGAGAGACAAAGATTTGGTTGAGCAATGGAATGCCAAACAACAAGAAAAGATACAGGATTTTAAAGCAAAAGAAAAGAACAGAAGGAATTTCTTAAAGAGGTAAGAGAACTCAATTTCAAGTTATATTGGCATATTGTTCTGTTGACAACCAATCTTAAACAAAGAGACACCAGAGCTAGTGTAGTCATCATACCATGATAATTCAAGAAGACTTTTCCTCAGTTTTGATTTTTCAATGATATTGCTCAGAAAGTAAATATGAACACAACAGAAAGAAGAAAAGACAGAAATCAAATACAGGAAATACTTTTCTTTTCCTGTTTTAGTCCTTATATTCAAGAGAAGTTTCTTAAACGATGGAGATGAATTATCTGGAAACCAAACGAGGTTTTTTTTTGGGAACGGTCCCTTCACAAAAACCTCTCTCGAGTTTTACAAAAACAACTATCACATTTTAAGAGATTCGAATATACCTTTGAGGCCTAATTTTCAGAGATTTCACAATAAATAATTTCCTGTTTTAGTCGCTAATTTTGGGCGAGGTTGCACAATAGCTGGAGATGAATAGTTAGAAACCAAAAGAGGTTTTTGTTGGGAACGATCCCCTTCACAAACACCTCTCTCGGTGTTTGCACATATATCATTGTTTTGGAGATATGAAGATATTGTTGGACCCTATTTTTCAGGAATTTGCCAGATTTATTTTCCTAAAAACTCTCATGGACAACAGTTGACAAGCCATCTCATCAATTCGACTTGGAGATTAGATTTGATCTTCTCCTTGATTGTTTGAAACAAGAAACTAAATATAGATGAGGAGGTTTTCAGATCCTTTTCTTTTGGATATTGATAAATATGTATGCTTTCTATATAAATAGGGTAGAAGGAGAAGTAAAGGTTGATAAGTTGGGCACTCATGGACCTATTTTAAATTTCACTGTAAGAGAATTTTTATTCCACATTGATACTAAATGGAAAATGTATGTTGATGGTCAGATTTTCTTTCATTTCACATTCTATTTCTTTTCTTACTTGAAGTCATTTTTTTGTTGTAATGCATTGATTCCTTGATCTTAAGTAACACAATGAACACTTTACTATTATTGTTTATTATCAAGATTTGCCTTCAAGTACATGTTTTTGTTTCTCAATTATATTTTGAAATAAGAAATCTATATAGGGTTGACAAATTGAATGCTCTCATATTTTATTCTTCATTTACCTTATTGTCTGATCTATTAATGTGATTACCATTTACTAAATCAGTGGGTTATCTTCTATATTTATTTTGAGTTATGTGTTTACCTTGAACCCTTGAACCAAATTTCAACCATTTTCTAAAAAACCCTAATCATAAAAACCTTAAAATACCATTGCAATAACCTGATGATGCCCTAGATTTCCCTCTCACAGTCAAGTGCAACTTTAGGGACTAACGCCTTTCATCCTATTTATCAAGTTTCCATACACCCTTCCCCAAGTCTCCTCAACCACCCTCATTATTATCCATCAACCTCCCTTATCTAGATTTTTGGGAAAAGATTAAAATAAAACTAAAATTTAAATGACTTGCATTAAACATCAATAAATAAAATGAAAAGTATTTCTTCTCATGCTAGCTAATAAATGTAATTTGACAATTTTCTCAAAAGGTACATAACACCCCACCATGCTCATTTAATTCATTATACCCACCATCTATCAAAGTCAATAATGTATTTAATTCTTCTAGATATTTTGTATGCAATATAATTTACATATTCAATAAACATTCAATTAAATAGTTAATAATTTACTTTAATAATTAATACATTAATTAATTGTACTAGTGTACATAGGTAGGGTATGTGTGCGTAGCTAGCGGACACATATCTCATGTATGTACTAATGATAAACAATCATTGCCTCAAGTGCATAGTTCCACATGATCAACAAGAAATCTAGGACAACGGATCAAGTAATGCATCATTTAATAATCTTAACGAACAAAATTACACCAATTCATGAATAACTCATTATCACACTTAAAATATCAATAGGAAATCAAAGAGGGTTTTAAACATGGTAGGAACCAAGTGAGTAAACAATAGTGGCATCCCTAATCCCCAATCAATATTCTCAACTAACATCGAAGCATCCTTCCTTCCTAACCTACTTCCATCTTCCATCCTATCCTTTCCTCTATTGGACTAAGCTGGAGCATCAACTATATTGACCTAACTCTAGATAGAACCTGTAAGCGGAAGTGTCATACATATCGACCAAGCTTCCCCAACAGGAAACTAGCAGTCGCCATCGCACGTCTAGGGAAGCGTGACTTCACACAACCCTCCCACGACTCTAGATTTTGGAGGATAAACGGTGGGAAATACCTCCACCCCTCCTTATAGAACTAGGGTCAACACCCTACATCAATCCCTATTGTGCAATTAGTGTTCTTAGAGTCACGGCATCAAACAACCACTCTGAGAAAGTTGTGTGTCCTGTTAAAACCACACTCACCACAAATCATAGCAATATTTTGAATCATAAATTAAATAATAAGTACAACATATATAGCATATACTATCTTTTTGATATCTACGATATCCAAGTCACCTCAACACTATAGTCATTTGGTTACCGCATAGCTCATTAACGTGCAAGTTAATTCACCAATAATTCATATATATGCATATACATAATAATTTCATGTAAGGATCCATATCTGTATTGACGTTCAATTTAAGAAATGCATGTTTATTTTTATCATGTCTGACATATGTTATGCATTCACATCATAACTTGAACTAGTATCCATGTACCTAAATTCCACATTTTAACTTGCATGTTTAAACAAACCAAAGAGCTATCATCATCATGAATATACAACAATGAAAGTAATATCATGCAACCCATAATTAGGCCAATATGTACATATCTCAAATATATATCCCAATCTAACTGAGCTCAAACAAATGTTAAGGATTGAATTACTAACATGAGTAAACAATCAATGTTATAAATCCCTAAAGGCCAAGATATGGGGCGTTACAAGAGTTTATCCAAAATGTCCAAGAGGGTGCAATCCCATCCTGCTACAGCTAAACATAGTCTCTTTCATCGGGGTTTAATTAAGGAATTGGTAATCTTCTCTTTAAATGAAGTCCAGAGATCCTTGGATTGGCTAATCCGGTCTTTAAAAAACGATTTACAGTCAACTAAATCCAAAACTGTCAAACGGAAGAAATCATCCCAACATAAACAGATTGGTAAAGCCACAAAGTTCTTAATTAAATAAGAATCACCTGCAGCTAGGGTAACTCGAGCTAGCAAGAGGAAATTGCAAACTCAAAAAACCATTGGATATTTTCCTATAGGTGAAGATCATGAGGAAGCTACGACTAGTCGAGGTAAGAAGTTTAAAACAAATGAAGACACTGACATATTTCCTAATCCAAATATAGAGAGGGAAATTGTAACACCCTGTTTCCCCCAGTTTGTAAAAATAACTATACTGGCCAGGAACTATGGCAAACTCAAAGATGTGAATGTGTGATTTGAATGGACCTTAGTAAAAGGTCGATGAATGTAAATAATGTTATGAATATATGTTATAGGACTGCTGAGAGGGGGGTGTGTTGAAAAAGAGACCACGATGGCTGAAGAAAGGTGGTGGAAGGCACATAGAATGGTGGCATTAACTTCCACCAAACAAAACCGTATTTTGTCTTCACTGGCCCAGAGAACCAATAGTGGCTCGCTAGCCCCGAAATAAATTACTCACCAGGTTGGTAGGTGAAGATGCTCCTCATGAGTTAATGAGGGATGGGGATGAACTGCCCATCTATGGAAGCCTCAGACCTGACCATTGAGGGGAATTTTGAGCCGCATGCAACAATAGCGGAAAAGGAAAGGCAACAAAGAGGTGTGGAAGAGGTCAAACACGACAGATATTGCAAGAGGGGAGAAATCAGAAGGACTCTAGAAAAATATACAGAGTGATTGATGAGGAGAGAAGAAGGAAAGTAACCTTTGTTCTCAACTTATAACGAACAGAGATTCGGTCTCACAACATCATTGTTAAGGTCCTAACCTGCACATAGGTAGATCAATGTATTCGGATGTAATAAAGGTCAATATTAATAAGGCCTTTCAATAAAATAGAATAAGGTGGATGTAAGAAGACCTAATAGAAGCTTCCGCTTCTAGAANGATCTTCCTCTAGATGCTTCTCTTAATAATATAAATAAGGGACGAGGGTATGTGAACCCTAGCTTGGAGATTATTGTAACAGAGTGCTGCTCAACTGGAGGTTGCCCCCTCGAAGAGGCCTGTGAACATTGCTTTCTGAATCAAAGTGTTTTTTATATTGCTATTTCGTATATCATTTATGTTTATTGTGAAGATTATGCTGGATATTTTACTGTTATTCTGCCATTTCTAGCATTTTATTTCTGTTCTACATATTTTATATAACTGGTATCTTGCAAGTGGTATCAGAGCACTTTCCTTGGCAGAAATTGTGGGTATTTTTTTTTTAGGGTAGAGATGTATTCCAGCGTCTTTAAGCCACAGAGATATGTCATTACGCGCATAAACCCACAGTTGAGGGATTCATACATGCAAGAAATACAAGTGGTTCTTAAGCGCACATCTATTGGCCACCCTTGTAACCCATGTTGGTACCCCTTTGAGTGGTAGCACATCAGACAGCTCCTGTGTACGGATCAGCCTAAATTTCTTGAAGCCCTCTTTAGATAAACCTATCGGCCGCTGGACTGCTATAGTGTCACAGAGAACAGCACTCGGGAAGATACTCTCTAGTACCTAGGTAGTCGGGTAGTATGGCTAAGGGTATGGTCTATCCTCCTTAGTTAGTGCCCTGAGATATTGGACTGAGTACTACTGTTGGACCCCGCACATATATCAGAGAGCTATAGCATAGGGAAAACCCTTGTCTGTAGAACCCTTGAATACCTAACCCTTGGGGAATATAAACAACAACATAAACAAATTAAACCAGCGAGATCTATTGACGCGCATCTGTGTTCGGGTTGCTAAGTAAATACTCTCTGGTTCAGAATTTGGGGATTTCAGCACTGCAACATTCTTCAGACCAAAGTATAACCCCGAAGCTGTAAAAAAAAAAAAAAAGTCTGGAAATTTTGTCACCGTTATTTGAGACCTATTCCATTAGATTCATCTCTTCTCCCTTATCACATTCATCCATATCATTTTTCTACAAAAATTTATGACCCTGCCCACTCCCTTTTCAGTTCACCCATCCTCATGGCCCATACCCATAGCCAATAACTAGAGTCTCGTTTCAACACCTTGCAATCTGGTTTACTCGAGACCCAACAAGAAGTGCAAAAACTCAGTTCTACTATTGCCTCTCGTGATGCCTCCATAAATGCATCTGTAAATGTAGTCGTGCAGTCCGCAATGGCGGAAGTCAAACACGAACTGACCACCCAGATTGAATCTGTCTTTGCATCACTCTACACCAAACTCAAGATCCCTACCGATGACTCTTTTCCTGATGCACATAAAAATACTGAAGGTGAAACTTCTTCCCATTCCTTTCAACCCCATCATTTTCAAAGGGACATACACCTTCCTCGGGTGGATGTAACCAAATTTGATGGCTTGGACCCCACTAGTTGGGTCACCCAAATGGAGCATTATTTCTCTCTCTACAACATTACAGATGACTTGGCCAAACTCTGGTATGGTGTTCTCCATCTAGATCAAGAACGTTGGCAATGGTGGCAATGGCTAAAAACTTCCCGTCAAGGGTATATTGCTTGGACCCAATTTTTTGTTGAGCTTTATGAACGCTTTGACACCGACACCAACCATTTGGGTCGTTTGACAAAATTGAAGCAATCTGGCACAGTCGAAGACTTCATTGCTGCATTTGAGCGTCTGGCTTTTCGAACAGAGGGCATGACTGATGCTTTCTTTCGAGAGTGTTTTATCAGTGGCCTCAAGGAGGAGATTTGGGCCCATGTCCTCATGGCTAGACCGACAACTTGGGTGGAGGCTACCAAAAAAGATAAATAAACACAACAAATTGTTTCCTCTCAAAACCATAAGCCTTCCTTTATCCCCCACCCTAAACCAGTAAACCCCACTGCTCCCTCCGCCCCATTAAAAATCCAAAAATTGACCAGGGCTGAAATGGTTGAATGCCAACTCAAAGGCCTTTGTTATAATTGTGATAACAAATATTTCCCAGGCCACAAATGTAAGGAACAAAATCTCTTTATGGCCATCTCTGAGGATATTCCGGAAGAAGATGTTGACACTCCCCCTGTGCTCGATTCACCAAAAATCTCTAACATACACCCTCCCTCCGACCCTCCCAAACTGGAACTGATCATTTCCCTCAATGCTCTCACCGGATTCTCTACCCCCCAAACCCTCAAGTTAATCAGTTACATCAAGCACCGAAAGGTCATCATTCTGATTGATAGTGGCAGCACCCACAATTTTATTCATCGTCACATTGCCCAAGAAACCCATTGCTACATCCATGTTGTCAACAATTTCCAAATCATGATTTCCAATGGTGGTTCTACGAAATGTGGCGGGCGCTGTGAAAATGTGCGTCTCCAAATAGGTGACTACCACCTCAAATCCCATATGTTTTCTATTGACATGGGTGGTTGCGACATTGTGTTGGGTGCAGAATGGCTAAGCACTTTGGGTCCCATTCTCATGGATTTTTAGGAATTAACCATGTAATTCGACCAAGGAGGCCACCAATATTAATTTCAAGGCATCATTGTTGGTTCACCTGAGGTCATCAATTCTCATCGAATGGAAAAACTACTCAAAAAAGGTCATTCGGGTGTCACTACCCAACTCCACGCCATACAAGCCATAGAGACCCCACCAGTGCCCCAAGACCTCCAAGCCTTCCTTTCTAAACATCAAACAGTATTTTCCACTCCCCAAGGACTCCCTCCTTCCCACGGTGTCCATGATCATTCCATTCCCCTTGTCCCAGGAAGTCGTCCCCACAATATACGTCCATATCGCCACCCCTTTTCACAAAAAAATGAAATTGAAAAAATGGTCCAGGAACTCCTTCTTGTCAGAGTCATCGATCCTAGTATGAGCCCTTACTCCTCTCCAGTCGTCATGGTACTGAAGAAATAAGTCTCTTGGAGAATGTGTCTTGACTTCCATGCTCTCAACAAACTAACCATCAAAGACAAATTTCTCATTCCTGTCATTGATGACCTCCTGGATGAATTGAGTGGCGCCCAATTCTTTACCAAACTTGATCTTCGCTCGGGCTATCACCAGATACATATGAAAGAGACTAACATTCCCAAGACAACCTTTCGCACTCATGAGGGCCACTATGAGTTTTTGGTCATGCCCATTGGTTTGTGTAATGCCCCCTCCACCTTCCAGAGCCTCATGAACCATGTCTTCCGCCCTTTTCTTCGTCATTTTGTCTTAGTTTTCTTTGATGATATCCTCATATATAGAAAAACCTGGATAGACCATCTTACTCATGTGGATCAAGTTCTCCACCTACTCTCTCAGCACCAGCTTTTCCTGAAACAGTCCAAATGTGCTTTTGGTGTCTCCGAAGTAGAATACTTGGGTCATCTGGTGGGAAAGGATGGCATCAGGGTGGACCCGAAAAAGATTGAAGCTATGCAATACTGGTCGCACCCAAAGACTCTCAAAATCTTGCGTGGATTTTTGGGCCTCACAGGGTATTATCACAAGTTCGTTAAGAACTATGGAAAGATTGCAACACCTCTCGCGACTCTCCTCAAAAAGAACTCTTTCACCTGGACTCCAGCAACTGCTCAAGATTTTCAAACCTTGAAGACGGCCATGTTCACCACTCCGGTTCTGGCCCTTCCCGACTTCACAAAGAACTTTTTGTTGGAAAGTGACGCCTCGGGGAAAGGAATCGGCACTGTCCTTATGCAAGAGGGTTGACCTTTGGCCTTCACTAGCAACCAATTGTCTGAAACGAATCTGGGCAAACCCATTTATGAAAAATAAATGTTGGCAATTCTGCATGTCGTCGAGTTGTGGCATCCATATCTCTTGGGGAAACGCTTCCAAATTAAGACAGACCATCAAAGCCTCAAGTAATTTCTGGAACAACGCATTTCCTCCTAGGAACAACAAAAATGGGTGACTAAGATCTTTGGATATGATTATGAGATCATTTACAAGAAGGGTAAAGACAATGTCGTGGCAGATGCACTGTCCCAGAAATATGAAGACGAAGGATCCCTTTTTTCTCTTTCCTTCATTGTACCTGATTGGCTCCAAGTTGTGCGCGAGGAATGGCTTCAAGATCCCAAAAGCTCACATCTGATCCAGCAACTACAGAACAAGGCTCCGACTCCCCTAGGATACTCCTGGCTCCAAGATGAGCTTCGATACAAAGGTCGCTTGTATTTAAGTAAACAATCCAAGCTCAAATCCACGGTGCTTTCTGAGCTTCATGCTACACCCACAGCGGGGCACTCAGGGTTCGCCAAAACATATGATCGAGTCAAACGTTCTTTTTTCTGGGATGGTATGAAACATGACATTCGTAAGTTTGTCGCTGAATGTGAGGTGTGTCAACGCAACAAGGGAGAAACAATCAAATCTCCAGGCACCCTCCAACTGCTTATGATTCCCCCTGCTATTTGGAAGGATATCTCTATGGACTTTATTACAGGCTTAGCCAAATCGGGGAATAAATCAGTCATAATGGTGGTGGTGGATCACCTTTCCAAGTATGCTCATTTTTGCGCTCTTCCCCACCCATTTACTACATCCACGGTGGCTCAAATTTTCATGGACCAGGTCTTCAAGCTGCATGGCATGCCACACTCTATTGTTTCCGATAGAGACCCAACTTTCACAAGCAATTTTTGGCAGGAATTGTTTAAGCTACAAGGCACACAATTGCATCTCAGCTCAGGTTATCATCCCCAAATGGATGGTCAAAAGGAAGTTGTCAACAAGTGTTTTGAAACATATCTAAGGTGCTTTGCCTCTGAAAAACAACACCAGTGGGCTCAATGGTTACCCCTCGCCGAATGGTGGTACAACACTACATACCATATAGCCACTTGCATGACTCTGTTTGAAGAAGTATATGGACAAAAGCCACCTTCATTTCTCTCATACTTATCGGGTACATCGAAGGTCCAGGCGATTGACCAAACACTTACAGTCCGAGAGGATATCCTTTGTACCCTTAAAGAGAACTTGGTCATGGCACAGAATAGAATGAAGCAGCAAGCAGATCAAGGTTGCTCTGAACGTCAGAAGGGGATCAGGTGTTTTTGAGACTGCAACCATATAAGAAAACTTCCCTCAAGGTCGAGCATTGTCAGAAGATAGCACCCAAATTCTATGGCCCTTACACAGTTCTCAAGCGGGTGGGACAAGTTGCATATCAGTTAGCTCTGCCCAGTCAGTCGAAGCTACATCTAGTTTTTCATGTTTCATGCTTGAAGAAGGTGATTGGAACCAGGTGCCAAATTCAAACCAACCTTCTAGAGTTAGCTAAAAAAGGATTCATTTGGCTATAGCCAGAAGCATTTTTGGACCAGTGTGAGCGTCGCCTGCATCAGAGAACCATCAAGGAAGTGCTAGTATAGTGGAAAGACATGACTCTAGCAGATGCCACTTGGGAACCAGCTACCATTCTGCAACAGTTTCCACATCTCAATCCTTGAGGACAAGGTTGTTTTTAAGGGGGCAGACATGTTAAGGTCCTAACCCACACATATGTAGATCAATGTATTCGGATGTAATAAAGGTCAATATTAATAAGGCCTTTCAATAAAATAGAATAAGGAGGATGTAAGAAGACCTAATAGAAGCTTTCGCTTCTAGAAGGATCTTCCTCTAGATGCTTCTCTTAATAGTATAAATAAGGGGCGAGGGTATGTGAACCCTAGCTTGGATATTATTGTAACAGAGTGCTGCTCGACTGGAGGTTTCCCCCTCGAAGAGGCCTATGAACATTGCTTTCTGAATCAAAGTGATTTTTCTATTGCTATTTCGTATATCATTTCTATTTATTATGAAGATTATGATGGATATTTTACTATTATTCTTCCATTTCTAGCATTTTATTTCTGTTCTGCATATTTTATATAATGGTATCTTGCAATCATGGTCTAATCTCGGGGGTGGCTTGTGTTACACGTCAAAATTACTCAGTTGGTTAAGTGTCGCATGTTCCTCTCAATTGTCGTAAGTGTCGCATCTTCCTTACAACTTTCGCAAGTGTCGCAAGTTGGTCACAAGTGTCGCAAATGATGTTCAGACATAATTCCATGACAAACGACACTAAGGAGACACTTATAACATCTCATATACTTGATTTGAAGAAGGAGAACTAGTTTACTGAAGTCAAATAACTATTGACACCTGAAGAGAGCCCTGAAACAAAGGTTTTGAGGAGGAGCTCTCCCCTATTTCAGCCCTAGAAGCGCTGGGGCTCCCCTACAAGGCTTCAGGGAGCGTTATAATGCTCCCCAGCCCCCTCTGAAGGAGAAATACTCATCTTGAAGGCGTTGGCGCTTCCCTAAAGCTTACCAGGGAGCGCTACAGCACTCTGATGCCCCTTCTAAGGGAGCGCTGCCTAATCTGAGGCAATAGTTGGCCCATTGAGAATAATAAGGGGATGATCTTTCAAGATTAGGAGGCAGTTGTGTTCGAATTCTTGGTTTCATCAAGAGATCCCTGATCTAAGGAGAAGGTTCCCAACTTGTTCTAAATATAACTCAAGAGGTTAAGCTCTTCTTAGCCTATATAAATAGACTCTATGATGGTGGAAAGGGGGAAAGAATTGAAGATATGAAACTTATGATCTTGGAGGAAACTCACAGTTAGCCAAAGGAGGGTGATCAGTGAAACTGTTGTTATCCAGGTTGTGGATCCTTCAGGTAAGGGTTAGACGAAGAGGACCCGACGAAGCTATCGCATTTGCATCTATGATTGTAAGTACTGTTGTCATTATTCTCATCAATATGACATGCTTGGCATGTTTCTTTCTAGTTTGTGTCTAATGTCACATGAACTTATCATTTATTGATAGATCTATTTTCAAGTTAATATCAATAGAGTAGGAAGTGGTCGTATCTTGTTTTTTCCATGGAACTCAGCGAGGAGCAAAAGGATTGGAGCGCAACTCGGAGCGTGCAGGGAAAAACGTCGATAAAAGGTACCTCTTGTTGGGCTCTGGATTTGATACATTTTATTACAGATTCTTGGCTTCTTTCATGATTGGGTTGCTAAGATTTTCATACTTATGAAGTCTTCTTCTTATGGATTCTTGCAAAACCTTACTCATATGTTGTGGCATTCTTTTGATATCATTGTAAACACTACTACAAGAAAATGGATCCATTTTGCTATCACTACTACCTTCAAACATCAGGCACTTCCAGCTGTGTGTACAAGCTACTAAACAGAGGTGTTCCAAATCTTATTAATGGTATCACTCATTGTAACAATGGAATGGCAGTTTATAGAAATCAAGATAAT
>ML781887.1:1324835-1393722 GCA_009831015.1 Picea engelmannii | reverse complement strand
TAAAGATGTTGAATGAATTGCAAGTACAGTATTCAAGTAACAGGGGAAAAATGATTTTATTATGGAAACGAAAAGTACAGTAACTGGAAAATCTTGAATCAGAGAGAAATGCAGTGATTATATTCTGAGTGTCTCCGTGCATACTCTATTTGTATTCATTGTGTGCTCTTGAGAAGATGATTGTTTTAAAGGATTTGTATTTTTCTAGTAGTTATGAAGACAGAAGAATACACATGGATATGTTGGAGCAGATCTCGCAGCTTTGTGCACTAAGGCTGCATTACAGTGCATCAGGAAAAATGGATGTTATTTACTTAGAGACTATCGATGCTGAAATCCTCAATTCTATGTTTGTTACCAATGAGCATTTCCAAACTGCGTTAAGCTCCAGTAACCCATCTGCCCTGCGTGGAATTGTTGCCGAGTGTGCTCTTTTACAAGCCACCAGGTTGTGGAGAGACTCTGCTTGCAAAAGCTATTGCTAATGAGTGCCAAGCCAATTTCATCAGCGTAAAAGGTCCAGAATTATTGCCACGCGTGTTTCTTTTACTAAATGTATTGCCTTCGTGTCATGAGATTAGGGCATTCAAGAATCGGTTGCAAACTTAATGGTATCGCCTATCTTAAGGGGCGAATAAGCATTCGGTTGAACATGTAATCATGCTTATCAAGAGACACAGGTAAAGGCAATCTTGAATCGATTGATTATGAAAAACGTGTCTCATTCCCCGGTGATACTCTTAAAACTGTTTTGTAACTACTTGGGTGCAAAGCCATGCATTGTGGGGGATCTGAAACGTTATATACAGAGTTGCTATGCTCGAGAAAAGGAGAAGATAGATGGAGCATAGACTAGATGGGAGAATAGAAAAGAGATTGAATCTCCAAGCATTTGTATTGATCTTATTTTCAATAAAGATAGTTAAGAGTTCCATTAATTCGACTTCTGTTATTTGCAAGTTTGTTGTAAGCTATTCATTTCCAGTATGCATTGATTTAAAGAACGGCTTGTTGACAGAGAAGGCAGGGCCCCCTTTGATGGAAACAGAGCTGTATATATCGCATTTACAGTAGACTCCATCTCCAGATTTGAACATCCTCTTTCAGCAAAGATTCGATTCCAATTTACATTGCCATTTTTCTCACTGATTTAATAGAACAGAAATAACATTTCATTTGATTGTAACAGAGGGTTTAGCATTTCCAGATTCAAGTTGAGACATTATCTTTTTCAGCCATTAATTTCATTTTTCAGTTTTCATGTTCAGACTGCTTAACATTCAGAAGGTTTTTGAGTTGTGTGGAGTAATAAGTAGCAAAAACTTAATTGTTTTTCAGTCATCAGTGTGCAGTAGACCTTTTACATGTATATGATTGATTTTTAATTGATACAGAACAGTTTTATGAAGTTAGTACAGAGTAGTACCGAGTAGTGCAGAACGAGTGCAAGTCAGTACAGAGTAGTGCCGAACAAGGTAGAGTACAGTAGCTTCTTCTAGCAAGTTTTTTTAGCAGTTCAGAGATTAGTTTGGCATCCTTTAAACCCCCTCTTTAACCCTACATTTCCTGTGCTGGTTCCTCTAAGTCTACCTTCCCGGGTTGACAATTAAATGTTGATTCATATGTTATATATCTAGCTCGACACCTCTGTCATCCTTCCTTCTCATGTGTTATTTTAGATAGATTTGAAAGGAAGTCAGTGTCCATGTTAAGCATTTTCTGTCTAGAGTTAGGGTCAAGCTCTTAGAGGCAATCTACCTGTCCGCAGGGAGATTTTCCTACAACAAAAACAGGCGACTCCACTAGGGAGATAGCCTCAAATCGAAACTTCTTGTTTGGATTTTTCTCCTCATTGACCTTGTTCTATCCCTTGATTGTTTCAGACCTGGTTCACTCCTCTTTTGATTGGTTTCATGAGTTGATTGGCTCCTTACCTCATCACACTCAGCATAATTGTCGAATTTGAGTTTCAATTTTTGGAATTTCTTGACATTTTTTGGAGTTTTAGACCCTGGCGCCCCTGTCCTAGTGTTAACAGAGCACTAGCGCTCCCCCATACCTTTTCACAGAGTGCTATAACGCTCCTTGCCTTTGGCAACAGAGCACCAGCCCTCTTTGGCTCAGAAAACCCCCCAGAATTTCTTTGTCAGGGTTTTGCCTCTGTGTCTCCTCTGCTGAGTGACCTTGTGAGTCAATCTATCTTCCCTTTTAGTCTTAACATCTGTCTTTTTGAAGAATAAACACCTTGTTAATTGGATCTTGCAGCCTTCTTCACTTTTTTTCATTGAGTTTTCGTTGTTGAGTGAGGTTTGAAAACTATGCACTGCTTTTCTCTCCTCATCAGCTGAGTAAAAACCCTAGTGAAGGTCATCAAAGGCCTACAGACCTCTTCATCTCAATTTCAGTCAAGGTCATTGTTCTTCAACTTTTTCTTTTGGGTGTGAAGTTTGTTTTTCTCTTCGACTGTTTCTTTTCTTTCGCTTTTCGTTTTGATTGCTACGATGGGTGTATTGTTTGTGTGACTTTTTCTTGTGTTAGTTTGGTTTTCATTCATACAAGAAAGGTAATTAGCAAGACAAGCATTGTGTTGTATTGATCATCACTCATACACAAACAATAAAAGACATATTTATGATTGATTGTGAATATTAGAAGGCATTTAAAAGTTTTTGCATTACATCAGGATTGGATTGAGAAAAAGAATCGTTTGAGGGCATTCCTTATTTGTGCTTGATTAGTGAAAATAACTCCCTCTCTCCCTTAGCTAGATGTTCATCGAAAGGAAATGACTGCTTATCATGTTCGATGCATTCTTTGGGTTTGAGTCATAATTCCATTTGTTTCACTTCCATGCACCCCTTTGCGTAAAGAACAGACATAAAAATCAACGCTAATTAAAAGTTATCTAGAACTTTTTCTTTTCTAGGATCCTCCACCAACAGTAGACTAGCCTCAGTACTTTGTATTAGGGTTGTGAGCATAACTCTCCAAAGTTTCCAGAATAAATAGTAGCATCCTAAGTTAGGTAGAGTAAATCCAGTTATCGTATAAGTCTGCCTGGGATCCCCCTCTCACACAGGGGTTATGCACGAGGTCGCATTCGGGTAAGCTACGGGGACTAACCCTCTGTGGTTTAACTGATTGTGGTGGTCAGATCGTATTATGGGGATCACTTTGAGGTAAATCCACAATTACTGCATGGAATCCTTTTAGTTGATTTCGAGCTTGATACACTGCCCGTACATTTGGATCGGACTATCAATTGTTCCCGCTCAGGGGCTGACTGTGAATTGGTAACCTTAGTGGCCATAATATTTAGGGTCTTACACAAGGTGATGGTGATGGGAAGTCTCACTGTACCTGGAGCAGACATTGGTCAAACTCACTCGGGCTCCTTGGAGGGTAAATCCACAATTACTGCGTGGAAGCTTGCACCAAGGCGTAAGTCCGTTAAGCAAGTCGTCATTGTAACTGTTCCACCCTATCCCTGCCCCTTCTGGACTCGATCACGCGATGTTGGATTTCATCACCAACTAGTACGGTCATCAAAAGAAGGTCTGGTCTTCTTGGTTGAGATTCTTAGATTTTTTTAGCGTGTGCTGTTTCTTTTCGTTTAGTTGGCCATAGATTTCTTTCGCCGACACTTTTCCGCCAACATCGACCCTCCACGCCGCTCACGGAGGCTACAGGGACTTCCTCTAGAAAACATGGAAGGAAACACCCCTTTACCCCCTCATTCTATGGAAGAATCCCCTCAACAGAGCGAGGTTCATAATACCACAACTTCCCAAGAAGAAGCTCCCATTCCTTTGGAGAATTTTCGAATTGTCTCAGAATCTCTGGAAGCTTATCGCATTCCGGAGGGATACGAACGACAGATACTCCACTTGAATTCCACTGGAGAATTTGTTGTCATGAATCCTTCTGACATTCCGGCCGGGTCTTCTCAAAACCCGTTAGCCCGTGATCCTTTTTGGACTGCAGACGTTGTTCGAAGTCCATCACGCTTGGTGCGAGATCTTTATGGAACAGGGGAAAGTGTCGATGCACCTTTTTCCTATACTGTACCCCCAAATCACTTCACCGATACTACCACTTTTACAGCCACACCAACCGTTGGTCCGAACATACCGTCCGTCGACCCAAGGTATACTATTCCCCTCCAGACAGCCCATTCGACAATGGCCCCGCACATTTCGACCATCCCCGTTGGTAACGCGGTAGTTAATCAAGCCCTGATTGCCACACCTGTAACACCGAGACCTACACTCCCTTTTGGATTCAAGGCATTGAACGCTTCCACTACCACCACTGCCCAAACCACTACCCAAATTATACCAGGAAGTTCCATACCTATCCAACAACCCAGAGGGACTGGCCTTAGTGGGCCTAACCCGATCGGTGGCACTGGTTACTCATTTACGTCTGGCTCTCAGATCCCAGGAACTCTACCTCAAACTGAGGGGCATCCTCCCTCCGGAGGAAAAATTCCATTCAGAGGGAATCCTAATGCTGGGGGGCATCCTCCTACCGGAGGACAAATTCCATTCGGGGGGCACCCTCATGATGGGGGGCAGCCTCAATCCGGAGTACACCATCAACCACAAGGACAAAATGTGTCTGCCGCACCCAATCCATGGAGCGTCCCTTTTCAAGGAAACCCACATGCCTCCACAGGACAAAGTGTTCAGACTCCGCAACAACCCCCTTATGGACAAATGCCAAACCCACCCTCTAATCCACAAAACCCATCCGGTTATCCTCTGCTCACAAACACTTCTCAAAACATCTCAAATCCTATGTACCTTGTTCAAAACCAACCTCACATGAGAGGGCTCACGAGTTATAATTATCCACATAACCCAGTATTGGGCCCCACTGGTGTCCCTCTGCCACACCAGCATTACCCACAGGTTAACCGACAACTACATTTTCTAGCCACCCTGGACCTTCCAGACTTGTCTTGGTTAACGAACGATCCCATTTATCATTCTCCGATTTGGCCATCCATTCCAGCTAAACTTCCTTCTGATATCCCAAAATTTGACGGAAATCCCGGAGAAGACCCAAACAACCACGTGAAGACCTTCCATTTGTGGTGTTCATCCAAATCCCTCATGGACGATTCGATTCATTTGCGTCTTTTCCAACGAACGCTCACGGGTTCCGCAGCGAAATGGTATATTGAATTACCACGTGCATATTTTCACGATTTCAACTCCCTTTCCATGTCCTTCCTCACACATTTCCAACTACCCATTCGATACGAGATGGGTACTGAACTATTAACGTCTCTTCGTCAGACAACTTCCATACATATCTCCGATCATATCCATGAATGGAGACGATGACGAAGGCTAATTAAAGTGGTCATTCCCGACCAATTGTTAGCAGAATGGTTCACGAAATCACTATTTCCCCATATTTCTCGTGATGTCACCATGGGTGGCGTAGTCACCGAGGAAGAAGCCATCGCCCGAGCTCAGTACTTAGACTTAGTCTATTCAGAATCCGATACTCTATACAAGTTGATCCCGAATGCTACTCATTTCACTAACGATCCATCCAAACCATCGACTGCTTCCCATGCGGATGGAGTTATTGGCTCTGTCAAAACTCAATCTACTACTCATTCTACTGGAACAATCCAGCGGCCCGCTTCCACGGCTGCTCCCAGTTCGACTACACCCTCTTCTACCCCACCTCAAACTCAGGTCTCTGATGTGAATGTCGTCCAATCAACCCCTTCACAACAACTTGGGGGCAAGAAGAAAGCGAGAAACAAACCAAAGAAGAACAACAACAATGAACAACCCAAGACCCAACCGCAAACCCCTGCTGCCGGAAAACAACCACAACAAAAACCGAAATTCCCATGTCTCATTTGTGGTGATGATCACTACACTCGAGACTGTCCACATCGCGATGAAGTGACCAAACTTTTCAAAGTAAATTCACAACCCACTGTGCTCACTCAGCCTTTTCCACAGCAACAATCTTTGGTTGCACAGACCCCCACGTCGGGGGGCAGTTCCAACCAACCCCATGATGAGGCCTCGACAAGTGCCCACATTTACATGTTTAACGGAGTTAATCTAACAACTCGCTCTGTGACATATGACACGCCAGTTAAACCTGATAAGCCGAAGATCACTAACGGTTTTGTGACAGACCCGTTACCATCCACCGTCAATCCTCCATCTGTTAGCCCTCCATATGGGCCACTCCAGATTGAGAAACCATCTTTTGACTCCATCCTACACCCTCCTAAGAGCACCATCCAGAAATCTACATTTAATCCCAATTCACGGGCTGCCCAAAACTACAATATCGTAGAAGATTTGGCCCAAGCCCCGTGTGCCATGTCCGCCTTGGAAGTTCTACAACACTGTCCCAGCCAACGTAGAACACTCTTAGCTGCTATTGGCGCTTTCTATCCCGAGTCATCAAACTACATCATGTTTAATCTGGATGATCATCAACTGCGACTCTCCCACCAGCTAGCTTTCCAAATCGATGTGATTGTTCGCAATCAACAAATCCACCGGACTATCCTGGATGAGGGAGCCTCCACCTATGTCATGTCTCTCGCCTGTTGGAAAGGTTTGAAATCACCTGCCCTTAACAAATCCGCTACCATGTTATGTGCCTTTGATGGATGAGGTTTTCATCCTCACGGATTATTACAATCCTTAGCCGTTCAGTTGGGTGGAAAAACTATTACTGTTGACGTCAAGGTGGTCGATGCCCCCCTTGATTACAACCTACTACTTGGAAGAAGTTGGTTCTATGAGATGACTGTCATCGCCTCATCAGTGTTTCGATGTGTACAATTCCCCCATCAAGGCAAAATTGTTACAATCGATCAGCTCGATTTCTGCACACCCGACGCTCGCATCCCCGCTAACAACAACATTCCTTTTCTGGGAGACCACCCGATTATGTATGAAAGCGTTGGTGTTGGCTTATTGAAGGATTCTAGCCTCATGGGTACTTTCCCTACACCACTTCCACCCACCGCACATCATATTGCCGCCGTCAATATGATTTTGACTATGCCTTATCAATCCTTGGAATCATCCGACCCTTGAGTTGTACCTAGTCCTTTGGAATTCGGTGTGCTCAAGGACACAATGCCACTGAGCCCAGCCGAGGCTACATACGTATCTATTCAATCTGCCTCTCCCTCGTCGAACACTTCACATTTGTTAGCACCCGATACTTATTCGATTCCCTCGTGGTTAGATTCCCTATCATCCGTCGTTGATTACATTTCCCAAATTTTTCCTTCGGACGAATCTATCATGGAAATGCTTAGCATTGACGATCTGCCCTGGGATGACAACCACCATTGATCCTCTTTTCTTCCACCTTTGGAAGAAATCCAAGACATACGATCTGTCTTCCCCCCCCGATGTTACCGAAGCTCCGCAATCTCCTATCCTCACACAAGATACTCTTTCTGAGGGGAACATGGGTAACATATCTACTATGGTCACGATTGACATTTCAATCAAAGAAGGTGTCATGGAAAACATCAACCTTGGTGCTAATTGCACACCCGACGAAGTGGTTTCTTACATCTCTTTATTCAAGGAATTCCGCGATGTCTTCGCATGGAGTTACGAGGAAATGCCAGGAATCGACCCCTCCATCATCGTACACGAAATCAAAACTTACCCCGACGCGAAACTAGTTCGGCAAAATCTTCGCCCGGTTCATCCCAAGAAAATCACAGCTATAAAGGCAGAAGTTGAAAAACTTCTAAAATCTAGCTTTATCTATCCCGTCCCTTTAACCGAATGGGTATCCAACCTTGTTCCGGTTGCTAAGAAACAAGGGACCATCCGTGTTTGCGTTGACTATAGAGATCTCAACAAAGCCTATCCTAAGGACAACTACCCTACACCCTTCATCGATAATTGCGCGGGGAGCATAATCTTTTCTTTCATGGATGGCTTTTCTGGATATAACCAGATTGAAATCTTGCCTACAGATCAACACAAGACCGCCTTCATCTGCCCTTGGGGAACTTTCGCCTACCGAAAGCTACCTTTTGGCCTTAAAAATGTTGGAGCCACTTTACAGCGAGCCATGTCATACGCTTTTCATGACATCAAACATATAGTAGAACCGTATCTCGACGATTTACCCACACATTCGTTAAATCGATCTGATCACATTGATCATTTACCGTGATTTTTCTGCGATGTAGGTTCTACTGTATTCGTCTAAACGCACACAAATGCATTTTCACTGTCAAATCCGGTCGACTCCTCGGTTTCATTGTCTCCAAAGATGGGATCAGGGTGGATCCCTTAAAGATCAAGGCCATCTTAGCCTTACCTCCACCTACCAATTTAACCCAACTCCAAAGTTTGCAAGGCAAAGCAAAATTTCTTCGTTGTTTCATCTGCAATTATGCCGAGATCACTAAAGGATTTATGCGGTTACTGCAAAAGAACGTCCCTTTCATCTGGGATGACGCAGCTCAACGATCATTCGACGCTCTCAAGCACGCTTTGACCCATGCACCTTTGTTACATCCCCCTGAATACACAAAGGATTATATCCTTTACTTGGCCGCTTCTACTTCCACCATCGCAATGGTGTTAGTCCAAGAAGACCCCAACGGCGAAGAACATGTGATCTATTATCTGAGAAAGAGTTTATCTGGTCCCGAACTCAGATATTCGCATGTTGAGAAACTAGCGTTGGCAGTCGTCATCGCTGTCCAAAGGTTCCGCCACTACATCTTATTACGCACCACCACGATAATCGCAGACTCTAACCCCATGTACCACGTCTTGACACGTCAAGTACTTGGGGGAAAATATTCAAAATGGATCATTATTCTTCAAGAATTCGATCTCGAGTTTACAAAGGCTAAAGCTAAAAAATCCCTGGTGTTTGCCGAGCTTATCTGTGCTCTCCCTCATGCCGATGAAAACATCGAACCTAGAGATTCTCTCCCCGATGAATCTCTCTTCCTCATCAGCACCTCTGATCCTTGGTACGGAGACATTCTCCTCTACCTTCAAACACAACGGTTTCAGCCCAACATCTCTCACGAAGAGCATTGACACATTCGTCACCACTCTCACCGTTATGTCATCATCAGCGACACTTTGTATCGCCATGGTATCAACACCATCCTTCAGCGATGTCTGATTCACGAGGAGGCTGAACACGTTTTGAACGATTGTCACCTTGGCGCCTGTGGCGGTCACCTCTCTGGAATGGCCACAGCCCAAAAAGTCCTACGTGCCGGCTACTTTTGGCCCTTGATTTTCAAAGATTGTATCGAGGCTGTCAAAAAATGCCCACCCTGCCAAATCTTTAACAAGAAGGCACGCACCCACCCCATGACGTTGCACCCTATTATCGCCATCGGCCCATTTTCCAAATGGGGCATCGATTTCATGCAATGTAAGCCTACCTCAGCCGGGGGGCACGGTTACATCATCGTCGTCGTTGACTACTTCACCAAATGGGCTGAGGCTATGCCTACCTTCCTGAATGATGACCGTACGGAAGCTCTATTCCTCTTCAACCACATCATAACTTGTTTTGGTGTACCACGTGCCATTGTCACTGACCATGGTGCACACTTCAAAAACTAGATGATGAGCGAGTTACATGTAATATTGGGTTTTCGTCATGAAAACTCATCCCCTTACTACCCCCAAGCAAACAAACAAGTTGAGGCTATCAACAAAGTCCTAAAAACCATGATCCAACGCATGGTAAGGGAAAACAAAACATCATGGCATCTACAACTGTTCTCCGCTCTCTGGGCCTATCGCACCTATGTGAAAACTTCAACTAGATTCACTCCTTTCCAGTTGGTCTATGGCATTGAAGTCATCCTACCGATCGAGTGTGAGATTCCATCACTCAAACTAAAAGTAGAACTCTTGCCTCATACTTCTGCTGAAGAAGAACAATTTTTGTATCTATCCAAACTGGACGAAACACGTCGCAACACTGCTCTCACCAATGAGGCACATCAAAAATGAATTAAATGTCAATATGAAAAATATGTCCACCCTCGGACTTTCGTGGAAGGAGACTCAGTCCTTGCTTATGACCAAGCTCATGATAAATTGGGGACAGAAAAGTTAGAACCCATGTGGCACGGTCCTTACATCGTAAAACATGTCCTACATAAAGATGCCTACGAATTAGTTGATCATGAAGGAATTTCCCTAGGAGAGCCCCAAAACAGGCTTTACCTTAAGAAGTACTATGCCTAGATCGCCTAGCATTTGTACTTTGTACATTATTGTATTTAGTTTTGGTGTGTCTATTTCTTTCACGTGCTCGAATCTTTACCATTTCCACTCATGATTGTGCCTGTGTTTTCATGCACAAATGACGTCTTCCTTTCCTATCTTTTTTGGGTTCACGGATGGTGCTAGCCGACATACCCGGAACATTGCTTCAGCAGCTTGGGTTATTTACCAGTTTGACCAGGTGGTAAGTTCAGGAGGCATTTGTTTAGGACCAGCAACCAACAATATGGCAGAATATCATGCTGTCATTAGACTGTTGATCCAAGCTTCCTCTCTAGGTATCTCTCGCATCATTATTTACTTAGACTCCCAACTGGTGGTTTTTCAACTCAACCGCATCTATGCTATCCGTAGTCCTATCCTGCTACGCCTACACTTGCAAGTTCATCGTCTCGAACGAATGTTCGATTACATCGAATATAGACACATTCTGAGAGAACTTAATAGTGTTTCGGATTCATTAGCTAATTATATCATGGATCGGTATCTTGCCCACATATAAGATTCAAGGAAAGAAAAAATGTACATTACATGTAAATTAAAACACATCACAGACATCATCATGTACAAATCATTGGCATCATAAAAACTCGAAACTATATATATATATATATATGGCGTGACTGAAATGTTTGTATTACATCAAAAAGTGTGCAGAAGAGAAAAATATTGGGTCTGTTCACCCATACAACATCGCCTGACAAGGCATACAAAAGACATGATCATGGGGAGAGACTCTAATCTCCCTGCGCTACGTTGTGCTGTGAGTAACACATTACCGCGCGCACTACGCACCTCAACAGAGAATTGATATTCTCTGGGACTCCTACAGTGTGCCTCTGCAGATGTAAAGGCACTTCCCGCCTCCGCAGAGGAGGGATACCCATCGTAAGGCCTTGGAGGTTCCTCTCAACCTCTCGGATACCTACTGCTGGTACCACCGGATCTGCTGCAACTGGGGTGCCTCCACGATGCCCTGGTACTGGTATATCAACCGGGCACACTTCTCCCTTGTCTGCATGTTGAAAACAAAACATCTTTTAAAACTCTTTTACACACCCAAAAAAAATATATATACATAAAAAACTTAAAAAACAAAAACTAGACAAGGTATGGCTTAGTCTCTTACCTGACTCGTCCCAGTATTCCCTCGTAGGCAAAATCAAGTCCATACTCCCATGGAAATCTACATCAACATAAGGGAAGTCCTCTATCCAGAGGTACTGCCATCTCAGCCAGGCAAAGAAATCACCAGTGAAATGGAACTCTGACTCTGAAACTAGCCTTGGAGACAGACTAGTCCACCGCTCCATCCTGGGTTCATCCACTGGTCGCACCGCCAGTGCTATCTGAGGCTGCATATGAGGGATACGCTCTAGGAAAAAAGAGACCAAAAATGAGCCATAGCCGAACTTCTTCTGACCAGTCCTGCACCATGAGATATGTTCCTTCACATTCCGAAGGAACGCTGCACTCCAGTTGAACAGTGTTGGTTCCAAACACTGAACACCATAGGCCACCTGCGATCTCGATTCCAAATGAGAAATAGTGTTGTTGGTCACGCTTGTGATAGCGAATAGTATAGACCGGAGGGGCAAATATCGAATATCCTTGATAGGGATCCTGCCCCCTACCAACCTTTCTCCCGGGATGCAATGGCGTGCCAGATACACGTCCACTTGTTTAGGTAATTCCCTCTGCCCAGTGAAAGATATGGGGACCCCTCTTTTCGAGAGGCCGGTCAAAAAGTAAACGTCTTCTAACTCAATGGTTAGAAGTTGTGCGCTGATACGGAATCCTTGTTCCGCAACATCCCAGAGGCCAATCATATGCTCAAGTAATAACATCTCTCTCTTCATTTTTTGTAACTTGAAGAACTTGAGCAAGCCACAATCTCACAAAGCGGCCCATGTACGAGGGCTCCGTAGAGTGGCTAAATCATCCATCTCATGTTCCCTCTCTTTCCATTCAATCATGATTGCCGAAGATACCTACAAAACAAAAAATCAAGAATTTCATTATTCCTCACGTTTTGGTAATTTTGGGGATTTTCAAAAACATTTTAAAACATAAAACAACATACCCACATCATCTAAAAGCAACCACTCACTCTTTTTAACCACCACACCCTTTAATATTTGTCAAATAATGATAAAAACGTTTTAAAAATGCAAAACGACTTTGGGGGCTGCGTGGGCATTTGGGGAGATTTTTTATGAGTTCTTTTACTAAGAATGACCTACCTAATTGATTTCTAGGGTGTAGAAATCCTAATCACCCTTCTCTAAAGCATTTTTCGTAAAAGAATCCCCCCATTTCATTAATTTTAAAAAGAGGCCGATTTGGTCCAAAGAGGGGCGACTTAGGGATTTGTGTTTTAAAATAAATAATGCTATGAAAATGGATCTAAAACCATGCAATTGAAAGAGCAAAGGATGGACACCTACCTGGTTCGAACGGTGAGCGAAATGATCGATCGTAGCTCCGACAGCGAGAAAAACAAGATTTGCTTCAAAATGAGATTCTCCACTACTCCAAAAATCCTTGCAAATGAAATGGTAAATGAATTTTCAAATTGATTGTTATTTATAAAATTTCATTTTTTATAAGGTATGGTCATTTTTTGGTTTCTCTAATGATGTAATGGTTTCACTAAACTCTGGTTTGTAGCTTTGGCATCGCAGGTTTCCTGGCAGTCCTGATCGGTTATTCACCTTGTCACACTCATGAGCATAGTCTTAGTTCGTTCTCGATCTCGACAATATGAGAACGTAACCAGGTAAACTTTTATCTCTTTTTCAGACCCGTACGGATATGAACACACGAAAAAGGAACCCCCCTGGAGTCTACTTTAAACCCTTTTCAAAATCTCTAAATATGAAAAGATTGTCGAGTGACCTTGCTTCCTTTCATACTCGTTAAAAGGTCAGAAAGGGCATCTTTCGAGCAATAATTTAACCCTTTTCAGTCTCGTTGGACTACTGTATGAAAAAGGAACTGAGAGAGTTCTCTTTTAAGTGTTTTTCCAAACTCTATAATCCCGAAAAACCTTCGAGTTTTCTGTCTTTGGACTCGTTAAAGCACACATCGACAGGCCCATATGGGACTGAATCCTTACTTCTTCCGGTTCGTTAAACAAAGGAAGAGGAACTTACCGAAGGTGAGTTATATCGAGCATGTGTTATCCTCCTCGAACTCATTAAATCAAAAAGAGGTACTCATCTATCTGGATGGGGGAAAAAATTGAAAGGAGCAAGCCAAGCAGTCTCTTGAGAACATCATCCAACACTTCTTAGAGTCGCCCTTGAACATGGCACTTTGTCACTTTGCACGTATCATAATCCGCTGAACCTCTACACTAAGCCAATCCTCCGAGTTCCTTTCACTCCTTTGGGTCACTCGACGCAAGTCAAAGTATCCATTGCATAGTTTTGGTCCATGTCATGTTTTGTTGTTGTGCCTCAGTGTTCAAGGGAAGTATCCGCCTCGAGAGTCGACCATCCCAAGTATCTTGCCTCAAAACCTGTGTCAGTCCATGTCCGTTTGATCTGCCAATCACATTTCCATGTCCATTTCGTGTCGTTGATGGGGATACATCAAGGCCCTCCCTCGACGATTCTATTCCTATCGACTCCAACACATTATCCGGGAATCAAACTTAGAAACCAGTTAGTACTTTGGGACCTGCATGCCTCAATGGCAGGCCTCCTCACATTCGACAGTAGGTTTACATCATTGACCTCTGATCGAATGATTTTGCGGGTGTTCGACTTCAGCTCATCTATTCACATTCGCTGGAATGTACTAGGGTACCTTGGGAATCATTGACATTAATGATGATCTCCCTTGCACTTGTTAACGGTTCACACCATTGACTGGTAATCAAGTGGTTTATGTCGTGTTCGACATCAAGACATCTATTCACATGGTTAGAATCGTACCATGTTGGGATTGGTAAGAAGACTCTGGGTTGAGTGATCACTTTGATATATGCTTTGCCCAGGTTGCGAAGGAATTTCTATTGGACAAAGAACACATACACTGTAACATAGATCCACTTTGTATTGGTCGTGGCTATGTCTTGTCGTCTCACAGATCCACTGTGTATTCTTCGTGGCTACGATCAGTATGAGTCATCAGAGTATAGATCCACATTTTATCTTAAGTGGCTATACCCTTTTTTTTATCAATACAATTATGGATCCGCAGTGTATTTTATGGCGGCCATATCCTGCTAAGTCTTGATCACCCAAGCATAGGTATGTCTGCCTTGGGTTTTGAAATATGTCATGATACTTGTTGGATGTTTGTGTACAGCTTCTGTCAGGTTCTCTGAGTCTATACCCTTGCTTGGACATCTACAAAGTATTTTATTTATCAGTTGGCATATTCTAAATTCATACTTTGGGGGGCATTCTGTTACACGTCAAAATTAATCAGCTGGATAAGTGTCGCATGTTCCTCTCAATTGTCGTAAGTGTCGCATCTTCCTTACAACTTTCGCAAGTGTCGCAAGTTGGTCATAAGTGTTGCAAATGATGTTCAGACATACTACCATGACAAACGACACTAAGGAGACACTTATAACATCTCATATACTTTATTTGAAGAAGGAGAATTGGTTTACTGAAGTCAAATAACTCTTGACACCTGAAGAGAGCCCTGAAACAAAGGTTTTGAGGAGGAGCGCTCCCCTATTTCATCCCTAGAAGCGTTGGCACTCCCCTACAAGGCTTCAGGGAGCGTTATAACGCTTCCCAGCCCCCTTTGAAGGAGCACTACTCATCGTGAAGGCACTGGCGCTCCCCTAAAGATTACCAGGGAGCGCTACAACGCTCTGATGCCCCTTCTAAGGGAGCACTGCCTAATCTGAGGCAGTAGTTGGCCCGTTGAGAAGAATAAGGGGAGGATCTTTCGAGATTAGGAGGAAGTTGTGTTCGAATTCTTGGTTTCATCAAGAGATCCTTGATCTAAGGAGAAGGTTCCCAACTCGTTCTAAAGATAACTCAAGAGGTTAAGCTCTTCTTAGCCTATATAAGCAGGCTCTATGATGGTGGAAAGGGGGGAAGAATTGAAGATATGAAACTTATGATCTTGGAGGAAACTCACAGTCAGCAAAAGGAGGGTGATCAGTGAAACTGTTGTTATCCAGGTTGTGGACCTTTCAGGTAAGGGTTAGACGAAGAGGACCTGACGAAGCTGTCGCATTCGTATCTACGATTGTAAGTACTGCTGTCGTTATTCTCATCAATATGACACGCTTGGCCTGTTTCTTTCTAGTTTGTGTCTAATGTCACATGAACTTATCATTTATTGATAGATCTGTTTTCAAGCTAATATCAATAGAGTAGGAAGTGATCGTATCTTGTTTTGTCCACAGAACTCAACGAGGAGCAAAAGGATTGGAGTGCAACTCAGAGCGTGCAAGGACAAACGTCGATAAAAGGTACCTCTGTCATCCTTCCTTCTCATGTGTTAGTTTATATAGATTTGAAAGGAAGTCAGTGTCCATGTTAAGCATTTTCTGTCTAGAGTTAGGGTCAAGCTCTTAGAGGCGATCTACCTGTCCGCAGGGAGATTTTCCTACAACAGCTAGTGGTAAATCCATTCAGAATCGCTGAGCCTACAGTTGGGTGGAAATGAGCACCCCTCTCAGCAATTGCATCACACCTAGTGTTTTTCTGATAAGTGTTATATCTTGTATCTTGAATTTAAATATTCTGACATATATGCTCATGGTTTGTGAAATTATGAATGATTTCCATATAAGACTGTCTATATGGTGTTTGATCAGAAATGGTGGTTGCATGCTTATATTGGAAAGATCACATATGACTTACATATATATTTATATTTATATATATGTATATTTTGAACGGATTTAGTATTCAAGTCTATTCTTGGGAAATGTATTCCCTTATTTTTCTCAAGTAATGCCCTGGATAGATCTTCCCATAGGAACACCCTTTTTAAAGTTTACCCAAGAATCCACCGGAGAATTTTATGGCGTAAGTCTGAAAAACCCTGCACGAGAGAGAATGGTCCTCTTAGACTTAGGACATTTCAGCGTTTCGGCACCCGGGGTACCTAAGTGCAAGTTCCCTTGTACTCTCAAGTCCCGAAACCCCGATTCGTGAAATCCCAAAATGATAGCATGTGGATAAGTTAGGACATTTCAGTGTTTTGGCACCCGGAATACCCAAGGGCGTATTCCCTTGTACTCGCAAGACCCGAAACCCTGATTCATGAAAACCGAAAATGACGGCGTGTGGATAAGTTAGGACATTTCGGTGTTTCGGCACTCGGAATACTCAAGGGAGTATTCCCTTGCACCCACAAGTCCCAAAACCTCGACTTACGAAATCCTAAAATGGTAATAATATGGAGAACTTATAAGATCTCAGAATTTCAGTACCCGGGATACCTAGAGGCAAGTTCCTTGTACTCGCAAGTCCCGAATCCCCAACCCGCAAAATTCCAATGGGTGAAATCCAAAAATAGATGTGCAGGTTAAGAGTTGGTACTTTGGAGTTTCGGCTCCTATAAGATCTAGATGTGAGACCTCCTTTCTGCGCACATCGCGAATCTCTGATCCGCGAAACCCCAAATTTGGTCGAGTGTATGATGAGCGGGTGTATCGTCTTTTCAGTATTCGGGTAGTCGAGGAGTGTGAATCTTCGACCTCTTATATCATGAGGTTCCAATATATGAAACCTCGACTCATGGAATCCCTAATTGGCATAGTGTGACTTGGTTCGACATTTCGGCGTTTCGGTACCCGGAACAACCCAAGGGTAAGTTTCCCTTGTACTCGCAAGTCCCGAAATCCAGACTTGAAAAACCCCGAAAACATAGAGTGTGGAGAAGTTATTATACTTCAGTGTTTCAGCACCTGGGGTACCTAAGTGCGGGCCCCATGTATTCGCCAGTCTTGAATCCCCGATTAGCAAAATCTCAATGGAGAAAACCCTGAAATAGTGAAGTATGTTTAGAGATTTTGATGACTCGGAGTCTTCGGCTTCCGAGAAACCTAGGAGCGTGACCCCTTGTTCTCACCTAATGCGAAATCCCAAAAGGAGAAATGAAAAAATGGCTTAGCATGGATAATATTTGGTGTTTCGGTATTTCGGTACCCGAGATACCTATTGGCAAGTTCTTTTGCACCCGCCAGTCCCGAAAACCCGAAGTGCGAAACCCCAAAATAATAATAGTGTGGATGAGATATGGTGTTTCGATGTTTCAGCACTCGGGGTACCTAACGATAAGTTCTCCTATCGTCGCATATCCCGAAAACCTGGTTTGCAAACTCCCGAAATAGATGGAGTGATATATATATATATATATGTATGTATGTATGTATGTATGTATGTATGTATGTATGTAGGTAGGTAGGTAGGTAGGTAGGTAGGTAGGTAGGTAGGTAGGTAGGTAGGTAGGTAGGTAGGTAGGTAGGTAGGTTTCAGAGTTTCGGCTCCCGGGAAACCTAAGTGTGAAACCTCCTGTTGTTGCATATCCTGAAATCCTGGTATGGGAAATCTCAAAGGGTAGATTACCAGGACTTAATCCGAGTTGTTGTTAATCTCGTTAAGCGGTTAGATCTGTTTCAGGTTTTGGCCCTTCGAAAGACAAAAGAGAAAAAGGGAAATACATGCATTGTGATTTCTCGAATCGCGAAAGCCGACGAACACCTCTCCGATAAGGCCTGTGGTCATAGTCGTCGATCATATGAGGGACTTTAAAAGGGAAAGGAGGGTCTACGATAGGCTCCTTAGAATTTAAAAAGGAAAGAAGGCCGAAAATTTTTGAATTCCGTAGTGGGCATGTCAAAAATTGGTATCAAAGCATGGTTACAACACTTGGCCTTCTTGGGCTCATGAACAGATTGCGCAGAGACTCCATTCGGAGTACTGTTAAAAGGAGTAACTCCTTATCTTGACCCCCTCAATTAAAAATTCGAAGTTAAGAATGAAAAACCCCTATTGTGTGTGTGCATGAGAAAAATATGAGTTTATGTACTGGTTATAAATGAATATGAACATTGACTAACGAACATCGTGTTTCCTTTTGTACACAAGCGGGAGATCAACTGCAGGGAATTGTAGACGTATAGAATGGTGACCCACCAAGAGGTGGGGGAAGGCTCCCACAATAGAGATGAATATTCTAATGAAAGAAGGGAAGTAGGGACCCCTCCAGATCTAGCCAATATTGTGAGGAGCCTCATGGTCGAATTACAAAGCTGCAAGGCTGACAATGAGAGGATGATGAAAGAATAAGAGAAGCAAACAAAAATTAACATAGTTTTACTGCAGATCTTATCCGACCTACAAAGACAAATGCAGAATGAACCTGAGGTATAGAAATATGGTCATATCAGTGGCCACACTGAAAGGAGCACCTCGAAAAAGGTCCATCCTAGAGGTAAAGGACAAGTGGAAGACGATTCCTCTAGAAAGGAAGATGGCAGTTCGGAGGGCTCTTCTAGCAGCAGAACTAGTTCTTATTCCCGAAGAAGACAAAAGAAGTGAAAGCTTTCCAAGGGTCATAAATTCAAAGAATTCAAAAAGGCCAAACCACCCTCCTTCGACAGTGAAATAAATAAGGGAGAGGAAGCAAAGGCCTGGCTGCTTGTACTAAAGAAGTATTTCAAAGTCCATGACTTCTCAGAAAATTAGAAGGCCCAAGTGGCCACCTTCAACTTGAATGGAAAGGCTTCCATTTGGTGGGAAGACCTTAAGAATGTGAAAGGGGTTCGTGAAGAGGACCTGTCTTGGGAACGGTTTGAGAAATACTTCCGGAAGAAGTATCTGTTGGAAAAATATTTCAACAAAAAGACTAAAGAATTCTATGAACTCAAACTGGGGCAACTCACTATAGAGGAATATGTCAGCAAATTCCTCAAGTTGCTGAGGTATGTACCTTATATAAAGGCAGAAAAGGCAAAGGTGCAACGTTTCATTAGCGGACTACCTAAGGACTATCGGAACAGAATTGAATTTGATGAGCCAAAGACCATAGAAGGCACTATTTGAAAGGAAAGATATTGTCATGAACAGTTTGGACATCGGACAGAACCTCACGAAGGATGGAAACCGAAGAATAGTTCGGGATTTCAAAGAAAAGGGATTAAATCCCCAAGATTTAAGAACTATAAGAATAACTCAAGGATGAGCCTTCTAGCCTAGAGTGTACACCAGTAGAACTTTCCCTCCTTGAGTGGAAATAAAATTGTTGGGTTTGTACCAGTGAAGGTTGATAACCCAAAGAGAGAACCTTTGAAATGTTGGGGTTGCAGAGAAGAACATCTACTAAGAGACGGTCCACACCAACAACAGAATAGTCAGAGAATTTATGGCATCTAGGAAGCTACCACCGTCAATGATGTGGCCAAGAATGTGCCGCAAATTTATGCAGCCTTGGATAATAACCAAGCCAACCACCAAGCTTCAGTGGTGGAAATAGAAGGTATGATTTCCAACCATATAGTGTCTATTCTGGTTGACCCTGGTTCAAAATTGAGTTATATAGCCCCTAAGACTGTGGAGAAATGTAAACTACAGCCACATAAAACTACCAAAACATGGTTGGTATAGTTAGCCACTAGCACCAAAAGAAGGGTAGCAGAGGTCATACCAGCTAGCATATTAATGTTGGGTGAATTCTCCACCCAAGAAACCCTTAACATATTACCCCGGGGATCGTATGATCTGTTGATTGGTATGGAATGGCTAGCTTCCCATAAAGCCAGATTGGACTGTTACCATAAAACCTTATAATGTGTAAGTAAAGAAGGAAAAAGGATGACCCTTCAAGGGATCCGAAAACCTGTCTCAGTGAGACAAATATCATCTTTACAAATGAGAAGGTATTGCGGAAAAGGATGCCCCCTATATGCAATACAAGTGTTGAAAACAAATGAAGGTGACAAACCAAGCCTCGAAGACCACCCTACCCTGAGAGAATATAGAGATGTATTTCCAGAAGAGGTATTGGGTCTACCTCCGAGAAGGGACATTGACTTCTCCATAGAACTTGCATCGAGAGTAGTGTCGATGTCTAGGACACCCTACAGGATGAGCACACCTGAACTAGTTGAACTCAAATTGCAATTGAGAGAAATGATGGATAAGGGCTATATCCATCCCAGCGTGTCTCCATGGGGAGCACCAGTCCTATTTGTGAAAAATAAGGACAGTACCCTTAGACTTTGTATAGATTATAGACAACTCAATAAGGTAACTATAAAGAACAAGTACCCCTTGCCCAGGATCGATGACCTGTTCGATCAATTGGGGGGTGCGTCTATTTTCTCAAAGATTGACTTGAGGTCGGGATACCATCAAGTCTGAATCAAGGGTGAAGAGATCCATAAAACTGCCTTCCAGACGAGGTATAGTCACTATGAGTTTGTGGTAGTGCCATTTGGGTTAACCAATGCCCCTGCCACTTTCATGTGCTTGATGAACAATGTACTGAGCAAATTCCTAGAAAAATTTGTGTTGGTTTTTATTGATGATATATTAATTTAATCCAAGAATAGAGAAGAGCATGAAGAGCATCTTAGTATTGTGTTGCAAGTGCTAAGAGAACATCAGCTCTATGCCAAATTCAGCAAATGTGAATTCTTCCAGAAGCAAATACATTACTTAGGCCATGTCCTATCTGAAGAAGGAGTAGCAGTAGACCCAGAAAAAATTAGGTCTATCATGAAATGGCCTACCCCAAAAGAAGTTTTGGATATCAGATCCTTTATGGGATTAGTAGGATACTATAGGAGATTTATAAAAGGATTCTCCAAGATTGGTTGTCCAATCACTGCCCTCCAGAAAAGGGGACAAATTTTACATGGACACTAAAATGTGAAGAAATATTTCGAACCCTGAAACATCTACTAGCCCATGCACTCGTGTTGAAGATCGTCGATCTTGAAGCTAACTTCCTCGTGTGCACAGATGCCTGTAAGAAAGGGCTCGGAGGATTCCTTATGCAAGGAGAAAGTGTGGTCTACTATGAATCCTGAAAATTGAATGAGAACGAAGTCAACTATGTGACCCATGATCTAGAGCTGGCTGCCATAGTGCATGCCTTGAAAATGTTGAGGCATTAACTCATGGGAAGAAAATTTGTACTTATGACAGATCACTGTGATTACGATATCTGTTTGACCAACCGAAGCTCAATGTTATACAAGCTAGGTGGATGTCCCTCCTTAGCGAGTTTGATTTCGAAATCAAACACATTAAAGGAAAAGAAAATAGGGTGGCGAATGCCCTTAGCAGAAGCATGAAAACAATTCACCTAGCAGTGGTGAGCACCTGCGAGATGGATGTCAAATAAAGAGTCAGAAATGCACAAGAGACAGTCACATTCTTCTAAACTGTGACCTCATACCTGCAGCAAGAATCCATAGGGATAAAGTATGGAGGCTACCAGATGATGGAAGGAGGTCTTCTCACTTACCGAAGCAGATTGTATATCCCAGATTGTGACAACTTGAAGAGTTTCATACTGGATGAACTACATAAAAGACTCTATACTGGTCATCTAGGATACCAGAAGATGATCACGGCCACCAGGAAAAAATTCTATTGGCCTGGATTGAAGAAAGACATAGATGAGTACCTAGCCAAATGCATAGAATGCCAACATCTAAAAGAAGAACATCGACACCCAGTAGGATTATTACAACCTCTACCAATCCCGGAATGGAAATGGGAAACCATCTCCATGGATTTCATCACCGGATTACCAACCTCGACCAAACAGAATGACGCCATCATGGTAGTGGTGGATAAATTGAGCAAGTCCGCTCACTTTATCCCCGTCAAGTCAACTTGTAAGGCAATAGACATCGCCAACGTATTCCTAAAGGAGATATTTAAACTGCATGGTATGTTGAAAGAGATTGTGTCTGACAGAGACACGAAATTCACTTTCAACTTTTGGAAATCACTAATGGCGGGTTTAGAGACCAAATTGTTGTTTAACACCACCTATCACCCTCAAACCAATGGACAGATGGAAAGAGTGAACCAAATACTAGAAGACATGCTAAGACTGCATGTAATGCATCAACCCAAGAAGTGGGAAGACTACCTACCACTAGTGGAATTCGCCTACAACAACGGCTACCAAGAATCCTTAAAGATGATTCATTTCGAAGTCCTCTATGGTAGGTCGTGCAACCCTCCTGTCAGCTGGAGTAATCCCGTAAACAAAATTTCTTTTGGACCCGACATGTTGAAAGAAATGGAACAACAAGTGACTCAAATAAAACAAAACCTGAAGGTCGCTCAGGACCGACAGAAAAGCTACGCTGACCAAAAGAGAACCCCAAGAGAGTTCAAGATGAGAGACCATGTATATCTCAGAGTTAGACCCAGAAAGAGTTCTTTGAAATGGGAGCTTGTGCCAAGTTGGCACCTCGGTATTGTGGACCCTTTGAAGTTCTAGATAGAGTGGGACCTGTAGCCTATAAGCTAGCACTTCCTCCCATAGTAAAAGCACATAATGTTTTCCATGTTTCATTATTGAAGAAATATGTACATGATTCTAATCATATAATTGACTGGTCTATGATCCAAGTGGAACTGGAGGGAGAATTCTTACTAGAACCTCAATGCATACTAGACAGAAAGGAAACCCCACTCCAGAACCGAACCATTTCACAAGTCAAGGTGCAATGGAGACATTTTGGCCCAAATGAGGCTACATGGGAAATGGAGGATGCCATGAAATAGGCATATCCGATTTTGTTTACCTCTATACATACATGTCATATTGATAGATAGAACATTGAGGACGATGTTCCTTTAAGGGGGAGGGAATTGTAACACCCTTTTTCCCCCAGTTTGTAAAAATAACTATACTGGCCAAGAACTATGGCAAACTCAAAGATGTGAATGTGTGATTTGAATGGACCTTAGTAAAAGGTCGATGAATGTAAATAATGTTATGAATATATGTTACAAGACTGCTGAGAGGGGGGTGTGTTGAAAAAGATACCACGATGGTTGAAGAAAGGTGGTGGAAGGCACCTAGAATGGTGGCATTAACTTCCACTGAACCAAACCGTATTTGGTCTTCACTGGCCCAGAGAACCAAGAGTGGCTCGTTGGCCCTGAAATGAATTACTCGTCGGGTTGGTAGGTGAAGAGGATCCTCAAAAGTTAATGAGAGATGGGGATGAACCACTCATCCGTGGAAGCCTCAGACCTGACCACCACGGGGAATTTCGTGCCACACGCAACCTCGCCGGAAAAGAAAAGGCAAGAAAGAGGTGTGGAAGAGGTCAGACACAATAGAGATCGCAAGAGGAGAGAAATTGGAAGGACTCTAGAAAAATATACAGAGTGATTGATGAGCAGAGAAGAATGAGAGTAACCTTCATTCTCGACTTCTGATGAACAAAGACTCAGTCTCACAACATTGTGGTCTAAGCTTAGGGGTGGCTAGTGGTAAATCCATTCAAAATTGTTGAGCCTACGGTTGGGTGGAAACGAGCACCCCTCTCAGCAATTGCATCACACCTAGTGTTTTTATGATAAGTGTTATATCTTGTATCTTGAATTTAAATATTCTGACATATATGCTCATGGTTTGTGAAATTATGAATGATTTCCGTATAAGACTATCAGTATGGTGTTTGATCAGAAATGGTGGTTGCATGCTTATATTGGAAAGACCACATATGACTTACGTATATATTTATGTGTGTGTGTGTGTGTGTGTGTGTGTGTGTGTGTGTGTGTGTGTGTGTGTGTGTGTGTGTGTGTATTTTGAACGGATTCAGTATTCAAGTCTATTCTCGGGAAATTTATTCCCTTATTTGTCTCAAGTAATGCTCTAGATAGATCTTCTCATAGGGACACCCTTTTTAAAGTTTACCCAAGAATACGCTGGAGGATTTTATGGCGTAAGTCTGAAAAACCCTACACGAGAGAGAATGGTCCTCTTAGACTTAGGACATTTCGGAGTTTCAGCACCCGGGGTACCTAAGTGCGAGTCCCTTGTACTCGCAAGTCCCAAAAACTCGATTCGTGAAATCCTGAAATGATAGCATGCGGATAAGTTAGGACATTTCGGTATTTCGGCACCTGGAATACCCAAGGGCGTATTCCCTTGTACTTGCAAGACCCAAAACCCAGCGAAATTTCGATGGGTGAAATCCTGAAATAGATGCACAGGTTAAGAGTTGGTACTTCGGAGTTTTTGCTCCCGAAAGATCTAGATGTGAGACCTCCTGTCTGCGCACATCACAAATCTCCAATCCGCGAAACCCCGAATTTGGTCGAGTGTATGATGAGCGGGTGTATCGGATTTTCGGTATTCGGGTAGTCGAGGAGTGTGAATATTCGACCTCTTGTATCGCGAGGTTCCGATATATGAAACCCCAACTTGCGGAATTCGGAATTGGCATAGTGTGACTTGGTTCAGCATTTTGGCTTTTCGGTACCAGGAACAACCCAAGGGTAAGTTTCCCTTGTACTCGCAAGTCCCGAAATCGCGACTTGCAAAACCCTGAAAACATAGAGTGTGGAGAAGTTATTATACTTCGGTGTTTCGGCACTCGGGTTACCTAAGTGTGGGCCCCGCGTATTGGTCAGTCTTGAAACCCCGATTAGCAAAATCGCGATGGAGAAAACCCCAAAATAGTGGAGTATGTTTAGAGATTTTGATGACTCGGAGTCTTCGGCTTTCAGGAAACCTAGGAGCGCAACCCCTTGTTCTCACCTAACGTGAAATCCCAAAAGGAGAAATGTCGAAATGGCTTAGCACAGATAATATTGGGTGTTTTGGTATTTCGGTACCCAAGATACCTATTGGCAAGTTCTCTTTAACCCGCCAGTCCCAAAAACCCGAAGTGCAAAACCCCGAAATAATAATAGTGCAGATGAGATATGGTGTTTTGGTGTTTCAACACTCAGGGTACCTAACGATAAGTTCTCATGTCGTCGCATATCCCAAAAACCTGGTTTGTGAACTCCCAAAATAGACAGAGTGATATATATATATATATATATATATATATATATATATATATATATATGTATGTATGTATGTATGTATGTATGTATGTATGTATGTATGTATGTATGTATGTATGTAGGTTTCTCCCAGGAAACCTAAGTGCGAAACCTCTTGTCGTCGCATATCCCGAAATCATGGTATGTGAAATCCCGAAGGGTAGAGTACCAGGGCTTAATCTGAGTTGTTGTTAATCTTGTTAAGCAGTTAGATCTGTTTTGGGTTTCGGCCCTTCGAAAGACAAGAGAGAAAAAGGGAAATACATGCATCACGATTTCCCGGATCGCGAAAGCTGACGAGCACCTCTCCAATAAGGCATGTGGTCATAGTCGTCAATCATATGAGGGACTTTAAAAGGGAAAGGAGGGTCTGCGATAGGCTCCTTAGAATTTAAAAAGGAAAGAAGGTTGAAAATTTTCAAATTCCGTAGTGGGTATGTTACATAAATTGATGAAGGATTATACTATGAGCCCAGTTCAGACTCCATTCAATAAGAAACATAAATCTACAAGTAAGAAGAATGCAAAAGGAAAAAAACAGAGAAAAAATCCAACACTTGTGACTAAGTGCCCTAGGGGAAACTCCACCAGAGCTGCCAATAAATTTAGATTAAATTCAAAGGCCATGTTTCATCCATCCATTAAAAAGGAGAATCTTGTAATTATATAGGATAATTCAGAAGATTCCAAGACAGACATCAAAAAATAGGCAGGGACACCTTCTTTGCACAGGAATGAGAAAGAATATGAAGACTTGAGGAAGAGACAAGAAAAGGGAAAACAGGTTTCTCAATACTCCAGGAGACCTATGACAAGAGAAACCACAAAATCAACTTCAATATTTGAATATGTGTTTAGAGGTACATATGTAGTTTCTGATGACAAAGATGATCATTTTGCAGAACCAGACCAGATTTCAGACCTTCCAGAAACCAAAAATTATGATAGCACTGAGGATGAAGATCTTAGTTCTGTATTATCTTCAAAACACATGATTAAATTAAGAAAACCTCAAGTTGTTATAGATCTGAATTTACCTGCCCCTGTAGAGGAATATCCAGAATTTAAAGTTAAATCAAGGAAGGAAAATGACAGAGTAAAGAAGATGCAAAGTATGATAAAGGAATTAAAGAAAGAGAAATATTTGGTTGAGCAATAGAATGCCAAACATAAAGAAAAGATACAGGATTTTAAAGGAAAAGAAAAGAACAAAAGGAATTTCTTAAAGAGGTAAGAGAATCCAATTTCAGGTTATATTGGCATACTGTTGTGTTGACAACCAAGCTTAAACAGAGAGACACCAGAGCTAGTGTAGTCATCATAAAATGATAATTCAAGAAGAATTTTCCTCAGTTTTGATTGTTCGATGATATTGCTCAGAAAATAAATATGAACACAACAAAAAGAAGAAAAGACAGAAATCAAATACAGGAAATACTTTGTTTTTCCTGTTTTAGTCCTTATCTTCAAGAGTAGTTTCTGAAATCATGGAGATGAATTATTTGGAAACCAAAAGAGGTTTTTTTTGGGAATGGTCCCTTCACAAAAACCTCTCTTGGTTTTTACAAAAACAATAGTCACGTTTTAAGAGATTCGAATATATCTTTGAGGCCTAGTTTTCATAGATTTCACAATAAATAATTTCCTGTTTTAGTCACTAATTTTGGGTGAGGTTGCACAACAGCTAGAGATGAATAGTTAGAAACCAAACGAGGTTTTTGTTGGGAAAGGTCCCCTTCACAAAAACATCCCTCGGTGTTTACATATATCACCGTTTTGGAGATACGAAGATATTGTTGGATGTTATTTTTCAGGAATTTGCCAGATTTATTTTCCTAAAAACTCTCATGGACAGCAGTTGACAAGCCACCTCATCAATTCGACTTAGAGATCATATTTGATCTTCTCCTTGATTATTTGAAACAGGAAACTAAATATAGATGAGGAGGTTTTCAGATCCTTTTCTTTTGGATCTTGATAAATATGTATTCTTTCTATATAAGCAGGGTAGAAGGAGAAGTAAAGGTTGATAAGTTGGGCACTCAGGGACCTATTTTGAATTTCACTGTAAGAGAATTTTTATTCCACATTAATACTTAATGGAAAATGTATGTTGATGGTCAGATTTTCTTTCATTTCACATTCTATTTGTTTTCTTACTTGAAGTCATTTTTTTGTTGCAATGCATTGATTCCTTGATCTTAAGTAAGACAATGAACACTTTATTGTTATTGTTTATTATCAAGATTTTTCTTCAAGTACATGTTTTTGTTTCTCAATTATATTTTGAAATAAGAAATCTATATAGGGTTGACAAATTAAATGCTCTCATATTTTATTCTTTATTTACCTTATTGTCTGATCTATTAATTTGATTACCATTTACTAAATCAGTGGGTTATCTTCTAGCTTTATTTTGAGTTATGTGTTTACATTGAACCCTTGAACCAACTTTCAACCATTTTCTAAACAAACATGTTCATAAAAACCTTAAAATACCATTGCAATAACATGATGATGCCCTAGCTTTCCCTCTCATGGTCAAGTGCAACTTTAGGGACTAACGCCTTTCATTATACCATTTTTTCACACATTATATGTCCCTCATCTTCCCAAATACATTAAAATCATTCATTGTTCTATTATTATGAATTTAAAATTCTTTTTGGAAATAAAAAGGATTAATAACAAAAGAGAAAAGCTATTTGATCACTGGTGTTTGAAAGTTTGATATGGATATAGTCTTTGTTACTTCTGCAATTGCTTTAACAATATGTGTTGGTCATCTCCCATCCATGTTGCCATTTTTCACGCATAATAAACCCCTTATCTTCCCAATAGCCCTACCACTCCCTGTTCAAGTGGAAATTGATTGTTGTGTTTTAAGATGTTGATGGATGGATTACATGTGCTTCTGTGGTGAATAATAAACCCAACCTTTTGATTTTATTTAGGTAGATTATTGATGCATGGATTGTTAAGATTTTTTCATAACATGTTTGGAATATTGCTTCAGGATGATTTTATTTAGCATAGGCAGTAATGGCAAAGGTGCCAATAGAGGTAATAGAGGCAAAGGAAATTGGAAAAGAGGACATAGAAGGCCACTGTTTTCGATACATTTTGATGTTGATCCACATGAAATAAATCATCTCTTTCAAGCTGGATTCTTCAACCTAGTTGGCCAAGGAATTCTACAGCCCTGACCTCAGAGGTCTCCTTAATAACCATGTCAAAATTTCTCAAACCCCCCTCATGTGTCTATGCAACCAGAACCACATGCCAATGATGGTTGGAAAGAGATTTTCCATCAATATGCTTCTCATCACCAAGGTTTCCTATTGTGTCTTTGTCATTACCCTGTCCTCCACCACCAAAAAATCCAAATGCTTAAGATGATCATGTTGTCTCACCCATGTAATCTTCTCATGCAAGTAAGAAGCTAAAAACTGATGTTCCCAAGCCTAATCAAGATAAAGGAAAAGGATTGGCCACTCCCTCCAAGTCATCCAAAGAGTCCTCTGAATTTGTGTCCTCTCGTCTTCATCTCAAAGATTATTGTTCTCACATTATCAGTGCAGTCCAGCCTCAAGGTTCCAATCAACCTAAGACTGCCACAGAAAGATCAAAAGAGGACATCAGTGAAAGGAGGCCAATTGCCTCTCACAGTAAATATGGTTTTTAATGATGATTTATGTTACATTCTATTGAGGATAGTCTTTTTACCTTGACAATGTTTTGGACAACAAGCATATATTTAGGCATTTTTTTTTGGACAACATGGATATAGTGCTATTTTTGGATATGTTCATGTTATATTTGGTTGATATGAAAATATTTGATCATAAATATGAGAACGACAATTACAAGGAGGATGTTTGAATCAAATGATTGGGTTTTTATATTTCATGCTTGATGATTATTAAAAGAAATGAAAATGGGAGTCACAAGGGGTCCCACCTATTTAGTTATTATTTAATTAGACCCTTATTTATATATTATTATTATTATTTCTTAACTAATTAGTTAAGTTGATTAAGCTTAACCAAAAAGGTAGTTGAACTACCATAACTTATTGAGAAGGAATAAAATATCAATCAAAGGAAGAGACAATAGGAGTGAGAATAGAAGGAGAACTACATCCATAAGGTTTGATTTATACTAGTGATATACTTTCATTTTTCATTCATTCTAAGTTTGCTAGAAGGCTTAACCCTCTTGATGACAGCAGGGTCTTATTGAAGGTAGTAGGATTCAAAAACTGAATCATATATTTTAGTAGCTTGTTTTAAAGGTGTATGATTTATCTTTGGCAGTCTGTGTGTTCTTGTTTGTTTATGAATTAAATTTCATGATTGATAAAGAATATCTTGTAGAGTGAAGTGATAGCATTTTATGGCAAGTTGATCCATATCTTTAGCCTCGGTTTTCTTTTGTTGTCATATTCTTCTTGTATGGTGCCCATCGGATGCTTCTAAATTTGACTTTGGTCCCTACTCTCGCAAGGGTTTGTAAAGATAATTCATCCTTGTATCTCAGAATAAAATCAATATAAAAATCATATTATTGTTTCAGTCTCACATATGTATTTTGATGATCTGGTTCACTCTTTTTCTTTTATCTCCGTGTACACACTCATGTAATTTGTGTTTAAGTTTATTTCTTTTTGCACAGTTACATACAATATATAAAAAAACCAGCCTTGGTCCCTTGTACTTAATACTTATGGATTAAGTGATTTTTTCTTTTGTTTTAGGGCTATAAACGCAGGTGACATTCCCAACTATCTTTCCTTAGCCCAGCAAGATCTAAAAATGCTTGGGTAGGTTTTTCATACCTTTTCCTCAACACACCCAAGGCCAATCATGGGAATACCTCCCTAAGATACAAAACATCAACACTAACCATATCCAATCTTGATTGAATTCAACTACATGTTGATTCAACGATTTATAGATTACGTCGAAACAATGTTCAATAAAATATGTATCATGTGTATAATCATCGTTAAAATCACATGGAAATTGTCGTAACTGACAGCTATGGGAGTACTACCCACTATCACCTTAAATAGACAACCCCCTCTCTTTAGCAGTGATAAATCACCAGAAGGGAGGAATCTTGATGACCCTAAGGGGATTGAGACATGAAAGTGAAATGATGACCAATAAATCCCCTGTAAGTCAAATTTGGAGATGAAAATAGGGCTTGGAGAAGATTCTTGTGGAGGGAGAATGGTTTCCAAGTGTCGAGTACCTGCAAAGCAATGTTAAACCTACCCAGAACAAGACAAATGATGATAAACCAAGCCTCTAATCAATGGGAATTATCAATATAAACTAGTTGTCCCATAACTACAACATGTATCAAATTTACAATAACAAATAATAAGTTATAACAATTGCACAATTAACCATCAAAGACTCCAAATAATTATTGGATGATCAAGTCCTAAACATGTAGATAATATTCCAATACATAGACTCAAGTTTTGGAAAAATAGGGCTGGAAAAAAATGTTATCAACAATATATTAGGGTAGCCTTGTGGTTGTAGAAAAATTTTGCTACAACAACAAGTTCTTGTTGGATTACTAAGAGGGGGGGTGAATCAATAATAGAGCAATTTAATCTTTTTTTGACCATATAATCCAAGTGTTATATCAATGTATCATTATCATCCAATAACTGCAAAGTAAATAAGCAATGAACAAATAAAAAATCATACACATACACAGTACACCAGTGTTTTACATGGAAACCTAAAGCAGGAAAAAACCACATAATGCTTTATCTTATATGTCTTGAAGAATTACATTCATTGGAAGCACCAATTTCCTTTTTTTCTAGCTGCAACTGGAAGGAGGCTCCAACCCCCTTGTTTCTCAGGCTACAACCTGAAGGAAGCTCCAAGTCCCCTATTCTCTGGCTACAACCAGAAGGAGGCTACAGCCCCCTATGTTCTTCGGCTACAACCACATTTCCTTGCCCCATCCAATCGTCTTGACATAGAAGTAGAATGATGGAACCATTGTCACACTATCACTATGAGATATATTGCTATAAACATGTACCAATCAACCTGCACCAAATAGCCTGTACCAATAACCTAAACCATGCATCAACCTGTACCTCAAACTGTAATCAACATGTACCATAAACAAGTGCATAAACCATGCACCAACCTGTACCAAACAACCTGTAATCAACATGTACCATAAACAAGTGCATCAACCATGCACCAACTTGTACCTCAACATGTACCTTGAACAAGTGCATCAACCATGCACCAAACCTGTACAAATAACCTGTCACAACAACTTGTCCAAACAACCTATCAAAACAACCTGTCTCATCAATGTTATCAACCAAATCAGATATACTCACCAAGATCAATTACCAAGACAACTCTCAAATATGTGCATCCACCAAGCATAACACAACAACTCATAACCATCACCAAGATCAATATGTGCTTCTAATAATACAAGTATTCTCCATCATCCATAAACCATGTGTCAACAATACTACTAACAAGTGCCTCCAACTATGTACCAAGTATGTACCAATCACATGTCAAGTACTCATCAATATGTACCAACATCATCAATTATACACCTCATGTATGTGCCAACTCATCAACTACTTGTCTCAACCATGTACCCAACTTGTACCTCAACCAAAATCCCTCATCAATTTCATCATTAAAATATGATTTGTAACTCTGTAATAGACCTGGTGTATATGATCACATACCTGCAAACCTTCCTTATCTTCAACAACAAGAGACTATCATTTTCATCAAACTTTTCTTTAGTCTCACAAGACTAGTTTTGGATTAGTCAACAACCCTAACTTGAAATAATCATAACTTTGTACCTGTAATGAATAAATATCTAAAACTGATACACAATGTTATTCAGTGTGTTTTATGCAATTCCTCCAGGTGTCACTACTTGGAACCTCTCAGAAAATCAGTTATAGAAAAAATGGGACACCTTGCTGAATTCTGGATTATTCTAGAGAGCGACCTTGTAGAGCGTGACCCGCATGAAATATTCGTTGAATTGATATGAAACTATTAAAAAAAATACTAAAGCTTGTACCCTAACCAACACACTTTTTCTCACTGAATTCGGATCTTTTATTAATAATTTATGACGTTTTTACCTGAAACACCTATTTTGACTAGTTTCAGGACTAGCCACAAACCCTATTTTCCATGGAGTGTAACTCCCAAAATCCAACGACCCACAAGATGAATTTTTTACCACAGGTACCTGTGTATGTTTTCTCAATGTAATATAAATTTCACGTCTGAATCATTATAAAAAAAAAATTATAGCGAAAATGGTGAGATGACTTGTAAATAACATACCTTAGAAAGCACCATCAAAAGAATTTATCCTTCCTTGCATTTTGGCCTTCTTTTCTACACCTTCCCTCAGAAATCTGGCTTAGATATCCTTGGTTACCTCAGACACCTATAGATATTCAATATTCTCAAGTGTAATTAAAATCAGAGAGCCTTGCCTCTTATTTATACTCTCCAAGTAGCTTCCTTAAAAACAACTTCTAGGTCACTTGGCCCACTTTCCTTATTTTAGGGTTAACTCACTTCTAATTTATCCATTGAATTTATTATTGAAATAATTTATTTTGTATTCACTTTGAATTATAATACACTCATCACTTCACTTTATTATTTACCTTTTAAAATCTCTTAAACCACTTTGACTACTTTGACCTTTTGGGGCTTCTAGATGACATATGAGGGTCCTCCAACTTCGTAACGCCATAACTCTCAAACCGTGAGGAATTATGTGACATTACACATACCACCAGAAATGGAATGACATGTTATATCCATCTAGAATAGTATTACCTTCAAATATAGAAAAAAACATATCGTTATCCATCAAACAAACTTGGGTCCATTACCCAAACCTGGGTTCTCCAACTTCACATGGTCATAATTCTCTAACCATGAGGAGTTGTGTGACGTTCTACATACCACCAGAAATTGCATGAAAAGAACTATCCATATAGGATAGTTTCCTTGACAAATTCATTGTCCTTCATCTCATTATTCCACAATTAATCATGGGTTCTCTTACTCCGCAAAGCGTCTTCCCATGAGGACCTTCACCATAAGGGGACCACTTTGGAGTTAATCCATATTTACTTCTTATCAACCATGACCAAACAATAATGAGTCATATTTACATCAAACAATCTTGGGTCCATTACCCAAACCTTTGTGCTACGGGGCTTTCTTCAAGGGTTGACATCATTGACAACCAGCCTTAATCAACATTTCTAGTCACTGAAATTCACAAGCAAAGCACCCAAATGAAATCCCTTGACAAGAAGAACAATTAGAACCAATTACTTGCAATTTTCAACGGTATAAAGAGTAATAAAAGATTATTAAAGAGTGAGTTTGCAACAGCCCTAATGGATGTAGAAATTAGTTTATAAAAATAAGAGAATCACTTGGCTAAAGGAGATGACCTTAGGGATCAAGCAAGCTTATAACATGTATAATCAATTCCAACTAAGACAAATGTAATATCTAAACATTTCACACATACCAATGCAATGATTTTATTTCTCCAATGCAATTTAGATTAGTTCCTTATCAATTGGATTATGGGGTATCATGTTGTAAGAGCTAGTTGTGTTACCTCTATAGGGGTGTAATCCTTTTTACTCCCTAGAGAAAACACAACTAGCAAGGTAAATCTAGGAGGGTGTAATCCTTTTTCCTCCTCCTAGCAACCTTTGAAATAGATTATTCAATGAAAAAAATGATAGATATTGGTGGAGGGTGTATACTCTTATACTCCTCCAAAATTTTAACAAATTTAACCTTGCAATCAAGAAAGAAACAACCCGTAGAATACATTTCTTATCTAGTCCAAGAGATAGCAAGATAAACCCTTCATTACCAAGAATATTTCATCACATGAGCAAGAACAACATATCTAAGATATAGTTCCTTAGCTTATTCCACCAAAAGACAAGTACTAGCATCCAAAAGTATGAGAGAGAGAGAGAGATGTGATTTTCCCAAGTAGGGAGAAAATTTCAGCCAACACTTATGTAATTTTCAAGTGTGATATGTCTAAAACGAAAGTGACAAGGCCTTTATTTACACAAGACCTTGTAAACTATTTTGTCCACATGCTTAGTGTAAATGATCCGGATTATTTTCGAAACGAAATGAAAGAAGAGATATTACAATGAAACATACATAAATATTGCCATAAATAGAGAAATACAACAATACATGATTTCTATTAATGAAATAAATGTATAGACACTATAAAAATGCATAGTGCAAGACTCGCTAGAATAGTGGAAGCTTTATCTCTGAGAAGAGATGTGACGGCTATGCTCATTCGCAAGAAGATGAGTACAATTCATCTCTTAATGCCTTTTTATAATAAACATGAATGCCAAAACCCTAGACATCCAAAAACCTAACCCTAGGAGTTGAAGCGCCAAAATTCATGTGGCCCTCGTTGGGGTAAGTTAGTACATCAACTTCACAGGATCATAACTTTTTCATATGATCTGTGTTTTAGGCATTTGATATCCCTTTGGAAAGGTATATGTGGTAAGTCCAAAAAATGTTGTTTAGGGCCTGAAAATAGCCCCAGAAGTACAGAAAGATGTATTGAGATAAAAACTACCAAAATAGGCCAATTGGACTAGATGGGTGGCCGCCAATATCCACTTGGATTATCTGTAGGGCTTCAAGACAACCTCATAAGTGAAAAATCCATAATTACAAATAATTTTCCCCATTACAGAGAAACGTGTTGAACTGAAAACTGTCAAGATGAGTCAGTTGGAATTTGGCCACCAATATCCACCTGGATTAGTCCTCCCCCATTAGGAAGAAATGGTCTCCATTATGTTGATTCCCCGAGGAAGAGAGGAAATCATTTGTTGAATCTAAATCTTAGTGAGTTGTGTGCCTTGTTGGAGAAGTTATGATGCTTGGTCTGTGGAAGGTTGTCACGAATCTGTTGTCGTCGGAGTTGAATTTGTTCCACCAACCTGTTGTCTCTAGGCTTGATGGGGCATTGTGTAGGCATCATCGTATGTGAAGAAACAATATCTTCTTTCCCTTCTGCAATCTTCTTCTACTGGATAGAAGGTGTTGAGGTTCCAGTGGTTGCAGTGGCCTTCTATGCATCCTTTGAACAAATTGTGAAGAGGATGAATTTTGCAATATGAGAGATTACCTTGTGGCACCGTTTTGGTGGAACATTAATCAGAACTACCTTTGGTATCCTATAGAGATGACGCCTCAGAGTAATAATGACACTACGGGGTTGGGACTCACAAAAATCATGATGTTTCCACATATATGGTTGGCCCAAAACAACATCACAGACATCAAGAGGGGAAACATCACATACTACCTCATCCTTGAAGGGTTGGATGCCATAGGACAGGCGACACTGTTGGCTGACATAGAGTCTCATCCTTGGTGAAGCCACCCGATGTTGTATGGATGTGGGTGTGTTGTTGTCAACAACCCTAACTGTTTGATGACCTCATTTGAGATTAGGTTCTTCTAGATTTTGTTCTCAACAATGAAATGCAACGGGGTACCCTTCACCCATATCTATGAATGGAAGAGGTGCTCCCCCACTTTTGTATCTACTGGTTCTTCTGGTTGAATTGTTGCGATCACGACAATAGAAGTGGGGTCTGTGTCAATGATCTGTCTTTTTTCATTATTTTCTAGATCGAATTTCAAATCAGGCTTTGACTTCTTATCTTTGATCTCAACCACCAATGACTGTTTTGAGCGACATTCATCAGTGTCGTACCAGGGGATTTTGTGGAAGTCGCACCAATTCCCAGTGTCATTCTTCATCTTTCCCTTACCCTTCTTTTCATGTGTCTTGGAATGGTTTTTGGGAGGATGTTGGTTAGGGACGTATTTATCGTGCTTTGGTTGTTGTGGATTTGCAGACCCAAACTCCCATTTGTTCTAGTGCCCAAATTTCTCCTCGATTTTGACAACATATCGATAGGCAACTCCTAGTGATGAGAAGTTTAGGAGATCCATTTTGGTTTGAATGTTCCTATGTAGAGTCCCATGGTATTTTAGAACTAGATGTCACTTGGAGTCTTTGATACCCAGCTTGGTATGCAAGGTATGGAAATTATTTGTGAACTCCGACACTGTTTGACCCTTCTCTTTCCACAATGTTGTCCATCTCATGTACTGGTCTTCATAGTTATCAATAAGGTAATATTGTTCCTTGACCGCATCCACAAAAAAATCCCAAGTGGGCTTGGCCCCATATATTTCATATTCCTCTGTGGAACTTTGCTCCCAGTAAGTTTCCCACCAATGTTTGACATGGGGAAGAACCTTGAGGAGTGCGAAGGTTATCTTTTCCCTATCGAAAAAATTGTGAACAAAGAAATAACCTTCTAGCATATTTAACCATTTTTCTAGGGCATCTACATCTACCTGACCTTCAAATACGGGAATATCAAAGTTAAATTGTACCTTGAAGGGAGAAGTTCCTCCAAAGTGGTCACTTTATGAAGATGGTCTTGTTCTATTAGAAGGTGTTAGAAAAACAGGATCGCGGAGCAATAAAATCAAACAAATGCGGAAATAAAACACAGAAGATACACAATACAATAGAGACACATATATACGTGGTTCACACATTGTGGGTTACGTCCACTAGAGAAATTGTGAGTTCCTTCCTTTATTATTATCCAGCAAATCAAGGGATACAACCTCCAACACACCCATTGTAACTTCCTCTTCTTTCTCTCACAGTATCCTCAATCAAAATACAATATTCGCAATGATACATAGCTGCAATACATTTCCCTCATAAAATAAGGTTTCCTTCTAGGGAAAAAAACCCTAACATAAATTCTACTATCATATATGTGACCTTATAATGAACGATCCAAATTTACTATGAAATTACAATATACATTTACAAGGTAATTTTTCCTTCAGGGGCTTCGCCCCTGAACCCCCGCAGGGGGGTAACACCTCCTACACTCCTCTGCGTGGATGAGTGTACATTATTCTGGGGTGTAAAGTCTTCATGGGGTATAAATATGGCTAAAAAAAAGACCTATGAATCAAGAATATAATCAGGCTCCACAACCAACAATCTCCCACTTGGAGACTGATCTCAACAACTCCACCATTGTTGTATATGATGAACTATGATCCTTCTTGGACCTGGAAAATTTCTCATCTTCACCTTCATGCTTGAAGACTAACTGAAACTGAGCAGGAACTCAGTTTCTCCCTAGTTACTCCCTTTGTTAACATGTTTGCAGGATTTTGACTAGTGTGTATCTTTTCCAACTTCAAATGTCCATCTTCCAATATGTATCGTATGAAATGGTACCTGAGATGTGTATGTTTAGTCTTCGAATGGAAGGGTGATTTATTTTCAAGATGAGTGGAACTCTCATTGTCACAGTACAACCTTCTATTCTCCTGCTTCTTTCCTAATTCCCCCATAAACCTCTATAACCAAATCATCTCTTTACTAGCCTCTGTAGCAGCAACATACTCTACCTCTGTTGTTGAAAGTGCAACAACCTTTTGCAGTTTTGAAATCCAACTTATTGGTGTTCCACCTATAGTAAAAAAAACCATGTGGTGCTCCTCCTGCTATCTTTATCACCTGCCATATTTGAATCAACATATCCATGTAGAAAAATGTATGAACCTCCAAAACCTAATGCATGAGTAGTAGTACCTCTCAAATACCTAAGAATCCACTTTACTGCCTCCCAATTTTCTTTACCTGGATTTTTTATATACTAATCCAAGTGGATATTGGTGGCCACCCACCTTTACCGACTAGCTCAAAACAATTTTCTGCAAATTTTGGCAATTTACTATTTTTAGCAGGTTTTAACTTCTGGGGCCATTTTGAGGGACTAAATGAATTTTTTTCGAGTTCAATGTTATAAATGACATCCAAAGGCATGATTGAGCCCCCAAAATGAATCTCCTCGAAGATATCTTTCTAATGAGCTATCATATGCCTAAAACGGATATCGTATGCAAAAGTTACGACCCCGGGAAGTTGATGTACTAACTTACCCAAACGGGGCCCACATGACTTTTGGCGTTTCATCTCCTAGGGTTAGGTTTTTGGATGTCTAGGACTTTTGGCATTCTTGTTTATTGTAAAAAGGCCTTCAAAGCCTCATTGTAATCATCTTCTTGCGAATGCGAGTAGCCGTCACATCTCTTCTCAGAGATAAGCTGCCACCATTCTAGCGAGTCTTTCACTCTGTATTTTTACAACCTCTATACATTTCTTTGATTAATAGAAATCGTGCATTACTGTATATCTGTGTTTATGGTTGCATCTCTGATACATTTCTGTTATATTATTGAATATCTGCAATATCTTTGTGCATTTATTTATTATATCTTCGGTCTCATTCCGTGCCAAAAATAATCTGAATCATATACCTTCTCACAACTCCCACTGCATGTGCAATATTTGGTCTTGTGCAAACCATCACATACATCAAGATACCAACTGTTAATGAATAAGGGACCCTGGACATTTATTTTATCTCCTCCTATGTCTTGGGACACATTTTCTTAATTAATTTGAAATGGCTGGCCAAAGGTGTACTAACTGGTTTTTCATTCGGCATTCTAAACCTCTCCAACACCTTCTATATGTACTAACCCTGAGACAATGTCAATTTGTGATTTTTCTTGTCTCTTGTTATTCTCATACCAAGGATTTTCTTTGCAGCACCCAAATCTTGTTGAAATTACTAAGACAACTAAGAGAGTGGGGGGGGGGGTGTGAATTAGTTGTTACTGTGCTTAAACAATAATAAGTCTATTAAACCATTTTTAATTTTTCATCAAGTGACCATCAATATTATACATCATATGAACAACATAAATAATGAGAATCAGTCACACATAAGATATACACAAAGACAGATTTTCACGAGGAAACCCATAAAGGGAGAAAACCTCTTCTTCTTCAAAATGATAGGCAGTCTTTTAAATTATGTACATCATCTATGTTTGAGCACCAACTCAAAGTGAGGCTACTACCTCTGTTTTACAAGATCCAACTTGTTGAGAGCACCAACTCTCTAGTTTCTCTAGCACCAACTCCCTGAGTGTTCCAGCACCAACTAGATGGAAGCACCTACTTCCACTTATACAAGAACCAACTTGCTTGAGAGCACCAACTCTTTGATTTCTCTAGCACCCACTAGAAGGAAGCACCAACTCCCTGAGTGTTCCAGCACCGACTGGATGGAAGCACCTACTTCCACTTATACAAGCACCAACTTGCATATAGAAAACTCTGTGTTTTCCCAAGCACCACCCTGCCACCCTGTTTTCTAGCCACAACTAGATGGAAGCTACAACTCCCAATATTCAAGCACCAACTCGAATATCAGAGGACCACAGTCATCCCTAGCACCACCCTACTTCCCTTATTATAAATAAATGATTGAATAACCAACAACACAGATAAATCGATTCTTACCACTTCTTCTTTGTTCTGTAAATCTAGTCTACTTCTAACTGTTCTGCAATTCTTCTCTTCCTCTGTCTGTTTTACAATTCTGCTCTGCTTTCAGATGTTCTGAAATTATGCTCTTGCTTCTGTCTATTCTTCATTTGTTACTCATCTCTGAGTTTTATCTCACACTGCACATATTGTCAGTCTCACACTACGCATACTATAATTTTCCCTTTCTTACAGTCCAACTCATTTTTCATTCAGAATGACCACCCTTACACAATCACTTCATATCACCTTTTATTCACACACACCTCATTAGTTACACCTCGAATATTCTTGGGAAAAAATGCCTCAGCCACTGAATCACCAACCAATCAAGAATCATGAATCGGTTATTCTAACTGAACAGTTAATCATAAAGATCAACAGTAGCCCTTCGGTCATATGCTCAAATAACTAGCACCGTTGGATTAAAAGCACAAGGTCTCACGTTGATTTCGCCATTTCACATTTTGGCATTCTTGTGATGAGATTTCTTTACACTCCATGTCGCGATCGCCGAGACTCTGAGATGGAGCTTAGCACCACTAGCTTCTTCCCCTCACGTGACCACCGGCGGTGACCACAGGCTGCACCAAAAGGTGCTTCATATTTCATGAACTTATGAACTTCATCAAGCCTGATCAACGGTCGAGATCTCCAATGATCCGACGATCCAGATCTCTCAAGATCTCGCAAATCGCGATTCTTGTGATGAAGGATCTCGATACTCCAAGTCACGATCACCGAGACTCTGATATGTAGCTTAGCACCGCTAACTTCTTCCCCTAACCTAACCACCGACGGTGACCACAGGGTCCGCCAAAAGGCGTTTCACAATTTCACATATCAGTGTTTTTGTCGTGCTCTGATCTATCACCACGTACCCCTTTTGGATCAATGATCCAGATCTTATCGCAATTTTGCCACTTCATGAGCCTTCCTCATGCCTAATCAACGGTCCACAATCCTTGGTGATCTAACGGTCCAGATCTTTTCGTGATCTCACATATTGTGATTCCTGTGATGGAGGATCTCGATACTCCAAGTTGTGAATGCTGATATGGATTAGCTCCTTCCCTTAAGCCTTTGATGATGTGACCTTGAGATATGACCACTCGCCAATCAAATGAGAACTTCACTCCTTTGACTTTCCAGTCATTGAAACGATGATCTGTGACCATGTGTCCTGCCCAAAGATGGGCGATCCTCCTTCTTTCGAGATTTTGTAAGCCCGCTTCACCTTTCACTTTAAGGAACGTGCAGGTTCTCCTGGATCCAATGATGGTTGGACCCTGTGCTCGGATCTAATGCCCGAGATCTGTCCTCCATCTATGCGCTCGACCTATCTAAATTAAGATCTGACTGTCATCAGGAATTCTCAATGGGATCCAATGATCATTGTCGCTTCTCCTCCCAAGCTTACACATCCTCTTGACTTGGAATAATTTCTAAGTGTCAAAGGCCTCGACCTTTGATCCGTCTAAGATCCTAAGTATGCTATCTCTCTTGAGCTTTGGCAATGAGTTAACCTCATCCCTGGTGCACACCTACACATTGTGTGCAACTCTGCACTAATCCTCCTGAGCTTACGTTGTTCCTATTTTTCCATCACTGCACACTCTGTCTTGCCATCAATGACAAGCACACTCTACCTCTAAACATGCCAACAATCTCCCCCTTTGGCATTGATGGAAACCCCTTGAAAAACATGCAACTATACCACTGTATCATCCTTGAAATTGCCACCACTGTAGCATCCTTGAAATTTACCACACTTTCTCCCCCTTTGACATCAATGTCAAAGAAGAAACACACTCCCCCTGAGTTGTTACGATACATACTCCCCCTGTCAACTATGACCAGCTTAGAAATACAACATATATTCAATAAGTACTCCCCCTAATTAGGTGAACAGATTAGACGAAAGAAGTTATAACCCCTAACTTTTGACGAAGATATCCAAAAGGGGTCGTTGCTAACAATTTAGTAAAGATATCAACTATTTGTTCTATGGAAGGAATATAATTCACTTGAACAATTATGTTTGTAACTTATTCTCTGAGAAAATGATATTTTATTGGTATGTGCTTAGATTTTGAATGAAGTACAGGATTCTTAGAGAGACTGATGGCATTGGTGTTATCACAGTGAAGTGGAATGGGATCAATATAAGTTACCTTCAAATCTGCAAGAGTTTGTATCATCCATAAAATTTGTGTGTAGCAAGTAGCAGCAGCAATGTACTCTGCCTATGTATTTGATAACAAAATGGATCATTGCTTTTTACTAAGCCATCCTACTAATGAGTCACCCAGGAAGAAGGCACCTCCACTGGTGCTCTTTCTCTCATCCACACAATTTGCCCAATCTGCATCTGAATAAGAAGTTAACTAAAAATTCTGATTTATGGGATACCACAGACCATAAGTAACTTTTCCATTCAAGTATTTGAATATCCTTGTGACAACTAGCAGATGACTTTGTTTAGGATCATACTGATAACAACCTACCATTCCAACAGCTTGCATTATATCAGGATGGGAAGCTGTGATGTACAGAAGACTGCCTATCATTGATTGGTATGTCCTTTGATCAACATCGGGTGACATATCATCTTTATTGAGCTTGCAACCAACCACCATAAATGTACTAACAGGAGAGGAATCCTCCATCTGAAATTTCTTCAACATCTCTTTCAAATATTTTTCTTGAGAGATAAATATTCCTGCAGAACTCTGATTTACTTGTAAACCAAGAAAATATGACAGTTCTCCTATCATGGACATCTCAAACTCGGTTTGCATAGAGTTAAAAAACCACTGGACAGATGATTCATTAGTACAACCAAAAATAATATCATCTACATAAACCAAAACAACTAGTAAATTATCACCTTCAGACTTAATGTAGAAATTGTTGTCAACAGTACCTTTCTTGAACCCTTTGTCTTGTAAAAATTTGTTCAGTCTATAATACCAAGCTCGTGGTGCTTGTTTCAGTCCATATAAGGCCTTCTTTAGCTTGCAAACATAATTAGGATTATCAGTCAATGAGAATCCTTCAGGTTTCTCCATATATACTTCTTCCTCTAGATCTCCATTAAGAAAAGTTGACTTAACATCCATCTGATAAACTTTAAAGTTCTTATGACATGAATAAGCAAGAAGCATTATGATGGCTTCCAATCTTGCCACTGGAGAAAAAGTTTCATCAAAGTCATGACCTTCAACTTATGCATACCCTTTACAGACCAATCTGGATTTATTTCTAACAACTTGTCCTTTTTCATTCATTTTATTCTTGAACACCCATTTGAAACCTATTACATTCTTATCTTCAGGTCTAGGGACAAGATCCCAAGTATCGTTCTTCTCAATCTGATCAAGATATTCATTCATAGCTCTAATCCAGTCATCATGTTGGCTGGTTTCATAAAAAAATTTAGGTTCAGTCATAGATAAAAAAAGCAACATGAGATTGTTCTGAGTCTTTAATCAATTTCCTTCTTGTCTGGACTCCTTTATTTATATCTCCAATTATCTGATTTTCAGGATGATTCTTTCTAACAATTCTGAGAGGTAATTTTTCTTCTTTCTGTTGATTTGTGTCAACCTGAGTATTTGTATCTTCATCTTATTCAGATTCTTCTCTTCCTGATCCTTGGACCTATTCATCTTCATCTTCAACTATATCTTATGTGCTTGGTTCAGCACTGCTTACATTTCTGATCGGGATTTCTTCATCAACTTTGATGTCTATACAATCAACTAGTTTATGCAGTCTCTTATTGTAACATCTGTACCCTTTATTGTTTGTATCATAACCCAAGAAGATACCTTCATCAGCCATGTCATCATATTTGCCAATATTTTCATCAATATTCTTCATATAACATTTACTCCCAAAGACTTTAAAATGCTTGATTGAAGCAGGTCTTCCAAACCATAGTTCATAAGGAGTCTTGTCACTATGTGGTCTAAGATGTGATTTGTTAAGGATATGAATAGTTGTATGAATTTCTTCCACCCAATATGTCTGAGGTATGTTCCTTTCATTCATCATTAATCTTGCCATTTGTTGTACTGATTTATTTTGCCTCTCAACAACTCCATTTTGTTGTGGAGTCCTTGGAATTGTGTACTCTCTTTTGATTCCATGTTTATCACAGAACTCTTTGAAGTTCCATGAGATAAACTCTCCTCCCCTATCAGACCTTACTGTCGTCAATATTTTTCATGTTTGATTCTCATTTAGAGCCTTAAACACTTTGAATTTTTCAAATGCTTCAGATTTTTCCTTCAAAAAGGCAACCCATGTTAGTCTTGAATAATCATCAATAATCAACATAAAATAGTTTTCTTTTCCTGTACCTTCTTTCCTTGATGGTCCACATAAATCCATATGTACTAACTGGAGAGGTTTTTCTATTAAAGGAAATTTTTTAGATTTAAATTGTATCCAGGTAAGATTTCCTATCTGACATGGTTTACAAACATAATCATATGGCTTTGATATATTTGGAAGATCCTTTACTTCCCCACTATTTTTGAGCTTGATTATATGATCAAAATTTAAGTGTCCAAGTCTCCTATGCCATAGCCAACTTTCATCATACTTGCTTCAGTAACATACTTCTTTTTCTTCTTTTAACACATAGACATTGTTTTATGTTCTTATCCCTTTTCCAACTAGTTGTCCTGAATTCACAGATTTTATTCTACAATCTTTAGAGGTAAAAATGATTTCACATCCTCGGTCACAAACTTGACTGACACTAAGCAGATTATGTTTCAAACCTTCTACAAAAAACACATCTTGAGCTTTCCCTTTGCCATTACTTAAACTTAGCATTCCTTTACCTTTTATTTTTCCTGGTGCATCATTTCCAAAAGTTACATTCCCTGATTTGCTTTCACTTAGAGTTAGAAACTTACTTTTGTCTCCAGTCATATGTTTGGAGAATCCACTGTCAATATACCAGGGATTCTTTTCTCTTTGGGTTGATAACACTAGTCTACACTTGTCATCTTCTTTCTTCTTCCAAATCTTGAAATTTTCAGCAGTAGGATTTGAAACTAGCTTAAAATTCCTTAAGCAACAATCTGCAGCTTTATGTCCATAGTTATGACAGATGTAACATTCTGGTTCACTGAATAACAGATCATAACGATTGTTATGCTCATAACTGTTGTTATGTTTCACCTGCATCCTTCCTCCATCCATCACATGATTTATAGTATGTGGTCATTTGTTTCTTGGCTGTCTCAATCTTTGTTATGGCAGATAATTATTCCTTGAGTATCTTGATTTCAAATATCTAGATCTTAAATAATAGTTTACAGCTTTGTGACCAAAGTTAGAACATAAAAAACAATAACCATAGAAAAAAACTGTATACCTGGAAAAAGGTTGTAGTTTACTTCTTCCATGCTGATGATTTCTTTGATCAGAAAATGTGTTTGTGTTATTTCTTTGATCTACAGATTCGGTTCTGGTACTTTTTCTTTCATTCCTTCTTGGTAGCTGATTTTCTTTCTTTGTTTCTGCAGAGTGGTTGTTTTCAATGATTGTAGTTTTGATCAACTTGATGGGTTCTATATTACTTGAATTATCACTACTTGATCCTTCTTCATATCCCAAGCCGACTTTCAACTTTGGATTCCTTTGTTGATTTAGAATGAAAGTTAATTCTTCTGAAGCTTTAATACTTGGCACATTTTGATGATACAATGCCTTAAACTTCTCCATTTTTTTTTTGGTTTTTACCATCTCTTCTTCTAAGGCTACACACCTTGCTTTCTTCTCTGACAATTGTTGTTTCAGTATGTCTTCTATTTTCTTTGCCTCTTCTAACTCCACTTTTAGTAGAGAAACACTTTCATCGGGTTTTTCACCATTCATTTTAAATGACAGCAACAATTGTTTTTGTTTTCTTTTCTTACATCTGAGACTATCAATTTCTTCCAAAGCACTGATTAATTCACCTTCCATATCCACCACATCTTCTTCATCATCCATTTCACCTCCTGTGTTCTCATCATCAAGATCTCCCATATCCATAAACATAAAATCATTTACTTTGTCTTCACATGATGAATCACTATCTATGTCTTCTGAGGAATTGTCATTATTTGCACACAAACTTTTCTTTTTACTATATTTATTGAATTTGTACTTCTTTTAATCATCATAGTTCTGGTCCTTTTTCTGATGGGGACACTTAGATGAAAAATGACCTATCTTACCACTGTTAAAACATTTGAAGGGAAGCTTGCCTTGATATTTTGTTGATCCTTTCTTTAACCTTCTCACAAATTTTGCCTCAATATCATCTAAATATGAATCGATATTCTTGTTTGCTTTAAAAGATGCTTCTCTAGTAATGGATTTATCTTTGTTGATTCTCATTTCATATGCAGTCAAAGTTCCTAGGAGTTGATCAATGGACATAGTTTTAAGATCATTTAGCTCTTCTATTGCAGAGACTTTTGGATTAAATTTATCAAGAAAATATCTTAAAATCTTCTGAACTAAAAGTGATTCTTCAATATTCTCACCAAGACCCTTCATGGCATTCACAAGTTCTTCAATTCTTAAAAAATACTTGCTAACTCTTTCATATTCATTCATCTTTAGTTGTTCAAACTTCAACCTAAATGTTTGAAGTTTGGCATCTTTTACTTTCTCATTTCCTTCATAGTTGCTAATAAGTTTATCCCACATTTCTTTGGCAGTTTGAAGATGCATCACCTTTACAAACTCGGCTTCTACAAGTCCATTCAAGATAGCAATCATTCCCTTAGCATTAAAGCTAAATTCTAACTTGTCATCCTTGGAAGCCAGCACAACAGGCTTTGTATATCCAGTCTCTACTACATCCCAAACATTGGCACCTAAGGCCATTAGGTATGTTCTCATTCTAACCTTCCAAAAGGAAAAATTTGTTCCATCAAACAAAGGGGGCGTACTGGTTGAAGTCCCTTCATGACTTGTCATGTTTAAGCTTACAGATCTAACTTTAAATAAAAGGAACCCACTCTGATACCAATTGTTGAAATTACTAAGACAACTGAGAGGGGGGGGTGAATCAGTTGTTACTGTGCTTAAACAGTATTAAGACTATTAAACCATTTTTAATATTTCATCAAGTGACCATCAATAATATACATCATATGAACAAGATAAATAATGAACATCAATCACACATAAGATATACATAGAGACAGATTTTCACAAGGAAACCCATAAAGGGAGAAAACCTATTCTTCTTCGAAATGATAGGCAACCTTTTAAATTYTGTACATCATCTATGTTTGAGAACCAACTCAAAGTGAGGCTACTACCTCTGTTTTACAAGCTCCAACTTGTTGAGAGCACCAACTCTCTGGTTTCTCTTGAACCAACTAGAAGGAAGCACCAACTCCCTGAGTGTTCCAGCACCGACTGGATGGAAGCACCTACTTCCACTTATACAAGAACCAACTTGTTTGAGAGCACCAACTCTCTGGTTTCTCTAGCACCCACTAGAAGGAAGCACCAACTCCCTGAGTGTTCCAGCACTGACTGGATGAAAGCACCTACTTCCACTTATACAAGCACCAACTTGCATATAGAAAACTCTGTGTTTTCCCAAGCACCACCCTGCCACCCTGTTTTCTAGCCACAACTAGATGGAAGCTACAACTCCCAATATTCAAGAACCAACTCAAATATCAGAGGACTACAGTACTCCCTAGAACCACCCTACTTCCCTTATTATAAATAAATGATTTAATAACCAACAACATAGATAAATCGATTCTTACCACTTATTCTCTGTTCTGTAAATCTGGTCTGCTTCTAACTATTTTGCAATTCTTCTCTTCCTCTGTTTGTTCTGCAATTCTGCTCTGCTTCAAGATGTTCTGCAATTCTACTCTTGCTTTTGTCTATTCTTCATCTGTTACTCATCTTTGAGTTTTATCTCATACTGCACATACTGTCGGTCTCACACTACGCATACTGTAATTTTCCCTTTTTTACAGTTCAACTCATTTTTCATTCAGAACGACCACCCTTACACAGTCGCTTCATATCACCTTTTATTCACACACGCCTCATCAGTTACACCTTGAATCTTCTTGGGAAAAAATGCCTCAACCACTGAATCACCAACCGATCAAGAATCATGAATCAGTTATTCTAACTGAATCGTAACTGAACAGTTAATCATAAAGATCAATAGTAGCCCTTCGATCAGATGCTCAAATAACCAGAACCATTGGATTAAAAGCACAAGGTCTCACATTGATTTCACCATTTTGCATTTCAAAATTCTTGTGATGAGATTTCTTTACGCTCCATGTCGCGATCACCGAGACTCCGAGATGGAGCTTAGCACCGCTAGCTTCTTCCACTCATGTGAACACTGGCATTGACGATAGGTTGCACCAAAAGGACTTCGTATTTCATGAACTTATGAACTTCATCGAGCTTGATCAACGGTCAAGATCTCCAATGATCCGACGGTCCAGATCTCATCACGATCTCGCATATCGAGATTCCTGTGATGAAGGATCTCGATACTCCAAGTCGCGATTGTCGAGACTCCGAGATGGAGCTTAGCACTGCTAGCTTCTTCCCCTCACGTGACCACCTGCGGTGACCACAAGATGTGCCAAAAGGTGTTTCGCAATTTCTCATATCGGTGTTTCTTTCATGCTTTGATCTATCGCCACATACCCCTCTTGGATCAATGATTCAGAACTTATCATGATTTCGCCACTTCACGAGCCTTCTTCATGCCTGATCAATGGTCCACAATCCTTGGTGATATGACAGTCTAGATATTTTCATGATCTTGCATATTGCAATTCCTGTGATGGAGGGTCTCGATACTCCAAGTTGCGAATGCTGAGATGGAGCTTAGCAATTAGTTACTTCCCTTAAGCTTTTGACGATGTGACCTTGAGATATGACCACTCACCAATCAAATGAACACTTCACTCCTTTGACTTTCCAGTCAGGGAAACGATGATCTATGACCACGTGTCCTGCCCAAAGATAGACAGTCCTCCTTCTTTCAAGATTTTGTAAGCCCACTTCACCTTGCACTTTAAGGAACGTGCAAGTTCTCCTGGATCCAATGATGGTCGGACCCTGCACTTGGATCTAACACCCAATATCTGTCCTCCATCTACGTGCTTGACCTATCTTAATTCAGATCTGACGGACATCATAAATTCTCAATGGGATCCAATGATCATTGTCGCTTCTCCTCCTGACTTGGAATAATTTCTAAGTGTCAAAGGCCTCAACCTTTGATCCGTCTAATATCTTGAGTATGCTATCTCTCTTGAGCTTTGGCAATGAGTTAACCTCATCCCTAGCACACACCTATGCACTACGTGTGACTCTGCGCTAATCCTCATGAGCTTACGTTGTTCCTATTTTTAAATCGATGCACACTCTGATCTTGCCATCAATGACAAGCACACTCTGCCTATAAACATGCCAAAAAATTCTTCATTGCAAATAAATTAGCTAATTTTTTCTTGAGCACATTTATATCTTGCATATTAGACCTTGCAACAAGCATGTCATCTACATACAATAGCAAGATAATATAGCTTCCATTTTCTATCCTTTTAAAATAAACACAATGATCATAATGACATCTACTATAACCTTGTTCTGTCATAAACCTGTCAAACTTCAAATACCATTGCCTTGGAGATTTCTTTAGGCCATACAAGCTCTTCTTCAACTTGCATATCAAATTCTCCTTCCCTTTGACCTCATATCCATATGGTTGTTGCATATAAATCTCTTCCTCCAAATACCCATGGAGAAAAGTTGTTTTTACATCTAATTGTTCAAGATGCAAATCCTCTACTGCAACAAGACTTAAAATAGTCCTCATTGAAGTCATTTTAACAACAAGAGAAAATATTTCATCAAAATCTATACCTTTATTTTGTGCAAACCCCTTTACAACAAGTCTAGCCTTGTACCACTTTTTTCCTCCATCTTCTTCCTTCAACTTGTAAACCCATTTATTCTACAATTCTCTTTTTTCTGCAGTAAACTAAACCAAATCCCAAGTCTGGTTATTTACCAGGAAATCCATTTCCTCTTTCAGGCATTTCTCCCACTTATTTTTTGTGTCTACCTACATTGCCTCTTTATAACATTCTGGTTCACCAAAATCAGTCAACAATAAATAATAAAATGAAGGAGAGTATCGTTCAGGGGATCTACTTAACCTGGTAGATATTCTAACAACACTTGCATGAGTTTGAGGTACATGTTGCTCCTCTTGTTGTACATTTTGATTTTTTGGTACCTTTGGAATTTATTTTTCAATGATCTCACCAAGCACTGTGTATTCTGGTTTTTATTTTTCATGTTTCTTTCCCTGCAACTGATCTTTGTACATGACCTTATCATTGAATATGACATCTATACTCCTAATGATTTTGTGATTTTCATAATCCCATAAGCGATAACCAAAATCATTAACATTGTATTTAATAAAGGTACACTTCTTGGATTTTTCCTCAAGATTTGTTCTATTTTCTTTATCAATATGGACAAATGCTTCACAACCAAAAGTCTTCAAAAAAGAATAGCTTACCTTTTTTCCCATCCATGCCTCCTATGGAATTCCACCATCCAAAGAGCTTGAAGGTCATTTGTTTATTGAGTAAACAATAGTATCTACAACATCTGCCCAGAACTGTAAGGGAAAACCAGCATGCAATCTCATACTCATTGCATGCTCCATGATTGTCTTGTTCATCCTTTCTGACACACCATTTTCTTGTGGTGTTCCTGGAACTGTCTTCTCTATATGAATCCCATGGTATGAACAATAATCATCAAACTCCTTGCTGCAATATTCATCTCCATTGTTTTCTCTGAGACACTTCAACCTTTTTCTTGTCTCATTCTCAACCAAATATTTTCATTTATCAAAAGTATCAAAAACATCATATTTTTGTTGAATGCAATAAACCCAAGTTTCTCTAGTTGCATCATCAACAAAAGTAACATAATAACGAGAGCCACCAAGATATGATACATGAGTTGGTCCCCATACATATGTATGCACAAGATCTAACCTTTCACTCTTCTTTTCTTTTCCGACTCTGATAAATATGACTCTCTTATGTTTTCCATAAACACAATTCTCACAGAAATCCAAATCAATTTGTTTAAGATCTGGAAACAAATTTCTTTTGTGAAGTATCTACATCCTCTTCTCACTCAAGTGTCCAAGTCTATGATACCATAGTGTTGTATCCACTCCTGTAAAAGCTAAAGATATAGAAGAGTCATTATTACCAGTACATAAATACAATGTACCTACCTTCTCTCCTTTTTCTATCACCAATGATCCTTTGGTGACCTTCCACACCTTATCTGTAAATATGGATATACAACTTTCACTTTCCAATTTCCCTGTTGAAATCAAATTTTTCCTTAGATCTGGAACATGTATTACCTCTTTTAAAAACCATTGGTTTTCATTCCTTTCCTTTATTTTTACCTTTCCCATTCCAAATATTTTGCATGGTGCATCATCACCCAAATGAACATGTCCAAAATTACCTTGAACATAATCTAGAAAATGTTTCCTATGGGGTGTGGCATGAAATGAAGCCCCTAAATATACTACCCAAGACTCAGAAATATTAACTACAGAAAGAATCAAAGCATATTGTAACACATCACCTGTTACATTTGATTCCTGATTTTTTTCATGTTGTCCATCTCTTTGTTTCTTTGGAGATCTGTATTCTTTCTTCGTATGTCCTTTCTTTCCACAATTCCATCACTCTATCTTTCCCATTCTGGATTTGGATATGTCCTTCCTAGAATTCTCATGGATTCCTGAGCCCTTTCCTCTATCCTTTTGTATTTCCCTTTTCTCCATGTTTAACGCATTACATGATGTCTCACTTGTGTTTTTTTGTCGCATTTCTTAGCTAAGGATAACACCAAAAACATCATCAAATTTTATAGTGTTTGAACCAGAGACTGTCAGAAAGTTGGCTTATGTTGATGGAAAGTTGGTTTGGATTGTTGGTTGTCATTGATGTCAACTTGTTGGCAGCCTAACATTTATTCTTAACTTTTTATATCAAGTAAATGATCTATGTAAACTGCCTAACCAAGGTCACACATCCTTATATTCTTCACAAGCAATTTTCGCCGTGACAATGGTGAGTTTTCAATTTTCCCCCTATTGTCATTTTTCATGCTTCGTTCATGATTGAAAGCATGAAGATGAAGCATTTAAAAACTTACAACTTTGGATACCATTACTTTTGAAAGATCTATGAAAGGTAAGATGTCTCTACAGTCTATTAATGAAGCCATGTTCCTTGCTATGAAGACTATTTCCTTTATTTTGATTCTTTGAATACCAAGCTTGCTTAGGGATTGATAGTTATATCAATAAAGGACCTTTTTTATTTGAGCATTGGTATAGTTTTTTTTCTTGTTTGATTCTTGGTTATATCTTTCCTCATTACTAGGTTTTTTGTTTTCGATTTTCAACCTCCCAAACCATATAATCGAACCCACTATGTCTCGCACTTATTTCCTTTTAGTGCTCTGGTCCTGGGTTGTACTTTTTGAAAGGTGGCAATACAATTTGTAGTCAACCATCATTTCCAAGACTGGTCTTGGACTTTGAAAACCCTCTTCTCATGCATTTTAATTAACACCCATATTATCGTTATGAGTTTTCTGCTCATACGCCGTTCACTGTTGGTGTTTCTCGGGCTCAGGGCATGGATCTGCTCTATTCTCACAAACCCTCCCTACGCGTTGTGCCCGATTGATTACCCTTTCATTCAGTATGGATCTTCTTGTTAGAGTAAAACCAAATGGTATTCAAACTTTGCTCTTATATGATGATGCCGGACATGATATTGAGAGTAGTGGTTGGCTCGTTTTCCTTAGAAAATTTCAGGGTTTCAATTTACAAACTACTCAGGAATTCACTTTCTCCTTTAATGGGTGTAGAGATAAGGTGGGTGATGTCCAACTTGAGGTTACAAAGGATTTCTTGAGTCAAGCTACAGGACTCCCTGCAAGTGGTCAAAGGTGGTTCAAAAATACAAAGGTGGAAGAGGTTCCTTGGACTCTTCTTTTTACATCTCGGAAGATAAAAGGATGTGACAAAGGTATGCCCATCTCTTTACTCAAAGTTCCCTAGCACGGTTTGCTTGCTGTGTTAAAACAGTTTGTCACCTATGAAGGACGTTTCAGTCTTGTGTTTCTGTACCATTTGTGTTTGCTCATGATTTTTATGGGGTTTCCCTTGAACATGTTGTATTATTTATTGAGGAGCCTTTATAAAATTGGAAAAAGGTATAAAAAGAAACAATCAGACTCAAGCCTCTTCCATCACGGCTTAATAAAAATCTTTCTTGTGCATCAATTAGAATTGCAAAATTACAGTTGGGATTCATTCATAACCAGAAATGGTTATGGTAACCCTGATATGGAGGAGGTCGACAAACTCGTGGTTGAAAAGACCCTTGTCTACCCTACAGTGCCCCTCTCACCTACCCAGTCCTGTGTCTCAGCCTCCTATAACAAACACTTACTCGATCCAAAGGTTGTTGAGCAGGCTCATGAGCAAGTTATACACCCTAATGACTCTGTTAAAAATTTAAAGAAATCTACATGCAAGATATCTAAAAGCAATGTTGATATAAAGTTTAAGAACAAGAGAGTCGGGAGGTTGATTTCGAGGAGGCTTCATAACAAGTCGAACTCTCATGCGATCTCAATCAACATGATCGAGGTCCATGAGAGTTCGGACTCCAAAATCGATAGGTTCCTCGCTGAAGAAGACCCTCTTTCATTCAAGCCACACCTCGATCGACCCTACAACTTTGTGGAAAATTTACCTCCCTGTCTGAAACATAATGCAGAGTTTCCTGGTATTAAATTGGGTAATGAGTCCACTGTCCGTGTGGAAGATGCTCTAGTTCACAATCATGCTTGTTCCCAAGATACCATCACTCAGTCGAAGTGTGAAGTTTGACGTTTATGGATCGATAAATACTACTCTGATGTACCCATCCTATAGTCACAGGTTAAGGCTCTCACTGATCAAATTGATGCCTTAACTAATAAAAATCATAAGCTTGAGTCTGTCATTCAAGGAAAAGAGAAACGTATGAAGACTACAGGGAATGTAATATTCAAAAATGTTGAGGTTGCAACAGCTATAGTAAATTCCAAGATTGTCTGATACGATTTGATCTTACACTTGGAGGTGTAATTCTTTTTTTTTAATAGGATTATTTGTTAAAAATAGATTGTTTTGTTCTTACAATAAATTGGATTTCATTTACTAAAATAACTAGCTACAGAATCAAAAGATTCTATAGCCATTTATGTTAATTCAAAATTTGCAAATTAATGGTTGAATATGTATCTAAATCTTTCTATTTTTCCTTTTCTTTTCAGGGTATTCAGGAGTTCATGGTTACCAATTCATCTGAGGCATCTTTGAGACTTGCTAGTCATATCTTTGATACATTTTGTATGAACAGAAATAAACTTTTGTTAGCTTTAGAGGATTTAGTATGATCTGGGTGCTTGGATCCCCCTTTTATTTTTGTAATCAATATCTGATCTCAGAGGAGGAAACAATTACTTTTTTGAAGGCTTTATAAACCCATTATCTTTTGTAACTGAGACATCTTGGCCTGGGGCTAGTTGTGAACAAGCTTATACTCGAATTTGGACATAACATATGTTTACATTTATGCCTTAGTTGTTTGTAAATGTTGTTGTTGTCTATAATTTGTTTATCTTGATCATTTGATGACTGTCGATAGCTTTCGTCTTCACAGATTATCATGTCATCAAGATAGTTTTTCTTTCACAGTTCACGATTTTATGCTTCAGTTATATGAAAATAGTGAATGATCATTTAATTCATATTATAAGGTTTACCTTAAACATGTTGATTGATTAAATGCCAGTTGTAACTATCGGATTTATCTTATGCGTTATTACTTGCAGTCTCTTATATCACAGTTATTATTTTATGTCCTATCATTTTATCAATTAAATACACCAGTCAATGTACAATTTGGCGTTTATTCCAAATAGTGTGAAGATGCACAGCAGATTTATCTCGTGGATGGACTGATGTACGATTTATACAAACAGTTGGATGTGCACTCTTCAAGTGACTGATAGATTAGTATGTTCCTTTTATTTGCTTGTTTATAAGAGATTCGTATATGTAGTATAGTTTTCACTGTCTACATTTTTTGTTTCATAATAGTTTGATATTTGATCTCACAAATGCATATAGATTAAAAAACAAACCAAAAAGAAATAGTTCACTTTGCTTTATTTATCTACTTTCATCAAAAGATCCATTTTCACATTGATTTTAGTGAGTTCATATTAAAACTCATGAATTGTATAAAATGCATATAAATTAGACAAACAATTCTGTGTGTAAATATTATTTAAAGTAACTTGTATATTTATGTGTGTATATATATAACAATGCTTAGTAATTAGTGAGTTATTTTGTTTCTTTTATTTATTTGTTTCTTTCTTATAGGAATTTAGATTGGCCAACGGAGCCATTAAACCCGTCAAAGTGAGTCAATCCAAACGGCTTGGGTTAATTAGACAACCCTGGACCGGATTCACTCTTCCAGTTGACGAGCGGTCATTTTCGCCCATCAACAAATGGCACTAAAAGGAGGGTTGACTGACAAGCTGGCCGTGAAGGAGCCTTTATTTTAAATGTATTCAATTTCCCCATGGCTCCCCAAATCACTGTGTTGGAACATGCTTTCCACTTCTCATTACCCTATGTTCCCAACGAGACAGTCTCTCGCTTGTCCAAATTCACCTTTGATGGTGGAGGCAATGCATCTGCTAAAGACCACCTTAACAAGTTTTGGTGAAAATGCATCAAACATGACATTTATGATTTAAGAGTTTTATGCAGATTGTTTGCTTTTACTTTTAGAGGTCAGATTAAACATTGGTTTGAGTCCTTTATAGCATGTCACATTTTTTATTGGTTTCAATTTGTAGATGAATTTATAGATGCTTTCGAAATTTATGATTACAATCAATTATGTGAAGAATTCCAGACTTTGCTAATCAATGGTGATTCATCTTCGAAAGACTTTTCAACAACAATCTATCATATCCTCTGTAAATTTAATCTCGATGACATGTCATTTATATTAAATCTCCTCTATGATGCTTGCATCCCTTTCATCCAGTCATATTCAATCACAAATGAAGAACCAGTTGCAAATCATATCACTCAATTGCGAGAAGAATTTAGTTCGCACAATGAGAGAAATCCATCCGAAAATTTTGAACACACAAGGGAGGTAGACTCTATTGACCAGGTTCTTACTGACAACCAAACTGGTTTTTCCTCTGAATCATTATATTTTCAGTCTTCAACCATCGTAGAAGAAGATTCGATTCTTGGTCGAGGTGAATATCATCATTCTTGTAACTCATGCTCTAATCAATATTTAAACTCAATCATTGAAGAACACTTAAGTGACGAAAATAATCTTAAACATTATAACATTCCTATGAAACTGATTAGAGTAGAAGATATGCAATTGGAAGGAGAAGCCTTAAACCTTCATCCTCGAAATGTACTTTATCCACAAGAAAAACTAGACATTTGTCACGTAAGTTTTGAATTATCTATCGTACAGAAGGAAAATCTAGATGATCATATTATGTTGAGGAATTTGTCACCAAAACAGAGTGAGAGTTTTAAAGAAAGTAAAGAGAAATGTCTTGAGAATACCACTGTTAAATATCATAGCTCAAGAGATTCTTTTCATATGCTTATGTCTTATTCCTTTTATTCTTTATATCCTGATCTCTTCTTATATTCTGGTGGACTTGAAACCTTACCTACAACATCCTACTCTTTTCTTCCACAATCATATCCTTTCGATATGCCAAGATTTGATGAAGTTAATTCCAAGCATAACATTGATAAAATCGGATTTAACGCTTGTTCACTTTCATCACTCACATGGGAAAAGGACATGTTGCAAGATGATTTTACACGGTTTATTGTTGAAAAAGACACTGCACTCTATCTTATGGAGATCAAACATTCTACGTTGCATATTCGTTCTTTGATTAGCTCGAATTTTAATGTTTATGCTTCACATTTTGAAATGATCAATCTCATCAAAGGAAGTATTCAAACCAATGATCTAATTGATGTCACGAGTCCTCTTATGATGAGTTCCCCATTGATATATCCATTTCATCAAATTCATGGTTTGCATCCTCATTTTTGTGACAGGATCTTAGGATGGATTGAATATTCATATATAAAAAATCTTCATAATAAAGATAAAGTTGTGCTTGCTTTGTTTTTACCTAAGTATCTTGGAAGTAGGCGTGACATATTCCTTTTAGATCCTCCATGTGAAGAAATCAATGAACACTTAGAGAATTGTCAGGAGGATGGGGCACTTAAGCCTTGGCTGATGGTTTTTTCATTTCCCCATAATCTTGACAAGTTTTTCAAACTTACTTACACTCGCCCATGCCATTATGACCCATATTACAACAAGATTGTCGAATGGCTGGAGGATTCATACAACAAGAATATTCAAGGGAATGGTAAGATCATGCTTACTTTTCTTTTAAATGATGATTATGAAGGTAAGTGTGATATATCTATGTCATTTTTTGATATATTACCATTCTTGTTAGTAATGTTTGATTTTGTTTCCAACGTAGGATTGGAGTTACTCCGATGGCTACATTGGAAGCATGACTTCACGTAGTATTATGATTTGTTTAGTAGTTAGGGTAGGTTTAGGAGTAGGTTTTTGTTTAGTTTTATTCCTCACTATTTATCTTTGTAATAATGCAATCATGAGCGCAATTGGGTGTGCCAAGAGAACCATAACATGATTATTGTCGGGAAGTATGCATGATCCTTTTCTCTCTGCTTTTCGTTGAATATTTCTTTTCAAACATGCAGTATTATTATGAAAATTTTAAATGGAAAGTAAAGAGATAAATAAATCTGAATCGTAAATTCAACCCTGACCCAAGGTACCATGTGTAGGACTTCTTTCACATCAAACATGATTTTTCTATTTTCTTTCAGTCTCCCAAGAGATTTTTTGCATGATGTTTTCAGATACACCTTTTGTACGTATTTTTCTGTTTTGATTTCTTTGCTTTCCGTTTTTCTTTTCTGGTTTGTTTTTATTTTCATTTTTGTTTATTGGCATTTTTTAGTCAAACATGTCTTTATTACACTCTAGCTGAGAAAAAGAGAACAAAATGCTTCATCTCGAAACAACTGTCAAAGGCTGTCAGAGCATTAATTGTTGTATGTCTCTGAATTTGTAGGCTAGTTGAAGATGATATTTTATTTGAAAGTTGATTTCTCGGTTTCAATTTGCACTTGAAAGTATTCACGGTTATCTTTAAAACTCTTTACGATGTCCCTTCTTTTTAAGAAAGCAACTCAACGATGTCTCCCTGTCCTCGAAAATTAGTTTTATCAATGAACTATTTTTCAGATCAAGATGAAGGCTAGCAAGAAAAATTTAAAGGCCTGTGAAATATTAAGTTGTGTTAACAAACTGGAATTTTCAGCGTCACCCCGCTCTGTTGAATATCTTTAAAACTATATCAGAATGTGAATAACCTCTCAGAGAGATATGGGAAGTGTTTGTAAACCCACCGGGACACTGAACATGTATGCTGGCAGCGGGTAAATGCATGCATGATGCCAAGACAACTTCGTCAGGGTACTAAACAGTCCTGTTGGCAGCGAAGCAATGTCAGGTAAAAGAAAATTCTCAGGTATGAATCTTGTTTTTGGCCATAAGCGTCCTTCGTTTTGATTTGAAATTTCTTGGACAGGATACAGATATCAGAGTGGGTTAATTGACATCCCTGTCGAGGCTATGGACGCATGCTAATAGCAGTGGCCCTATCAACAGTATTGGAGACATTAACTTAAATGTCGTGGATTTCTTTTGTGAAGTTGTAACAAGATTTATTTCTTTTAAACGAAAGATATCTGAAACTAGACTGTGTCATGATTATTAAAGATGTTCAAATAACCTTTCAGTTGTTCTTCGATTTGAAGTTTTTCAGATGTCTCTAACCTAAACTCGTTTGTATTACAAAGATAACTGCTTTTCCCAGCATGTCACCATTGTTGGCAGCCCAACATTTATTCTTAACTTTTTATATCAAGTAAATGATCTATGTAAACTGCCTAACCAAGGTCACACATCCTTGTGTTCTTCACAAGCAATTTTCGCCATGACAATGGTGAGTTTTCAGTTTTCCCCCTATTGTCGTTTTTCATGCTTCCTTCATGACTGAAAGCATGAAGACGAAGCATTTAAAAACTTATGACTGTGGATACCATTACTTTTGAAAGATCTATGAAAGGTAAGATGTCTCTACAGTCTATTAATGAAGCCATGTTCCTTGCTATGAAGACTATTTCCTTTATTTCGATTATTTGAATACCAATCTTGCTTAGGGATTGATAGTTATATCAATAAAGGACCTTTTTGATTTGAGCATTGGTATGGTTTTTTTTTTTATTGATTTTTGGTTATATCTTTCCTCATTAGTAGGTTTTTTATTTTCGATTTTCAACCTCCCAAACCATATAATCGAACCTATTATGTCTCACACTTATTTCCTTTTAGTGCTCTGGTCCTGGGTTGTATTTTCTGAAAGGTGGCAATACGATTTGCAGTCAGCCATCATTTCCAAGACTGGTCTTGGACTTTTCAAACCCTCTTCACATGTATTTCAATTAACACCCATCTTATCATTATGAGTTTTTTGCTCATACACCGTTCACTGTTGGTGTTTCTCGGGCTCAGGGTATGGCTCTGCTCTGTTCTCACAAGCCCTCCCTATGCGTTGTGCCCAATTGATTACCCTTTAATTCAATATGGCTCTTGTTGTTAGAGTCGAACCTAATGGTATTCAAACTTTTCTCTTATATGACGATGCTAGAGAGGATATTGAGAGTAGTGGTTGGCTCTTTCTCCTTCGATGGGTGTAGAGCTAAGGTGGGTGATGTCCAACTTGAGGTTACAAAGGATTTCTTGAGTCAAGCTACGGGACTCCCTGCAAGTGGTCAAAGGTGGTTCAAAAATGCAAAGGTGGAAGAGGTTCCTTGGACTCTTCTTTTTACAGCTCGGAAGATAAAAGGATGTGACAAAGGTATGCCCATATCTTTATTCAAATTTCGCTGGCACGATCTGCTTACTGTGTTAAAACAGTTTTTCACCTGTGAAGGACGTTTCAGTCTTGTGTTTCTGTACCATTTGCGTCTACTCATGATTTTTATGGGGTTTCCCTTGAACATGTCGTATTATTTATTGAGAAGCCTTTATAAAATGGGCAAAAGGTATAAAAAGAAATGATCAGACTCGAGCCTCTTCCATCATGGCTTAATAAAAATCTTGCTTGTGCATCAATTAGAATTACAGAATGACAGTTGGGATTCATTCATAACCAGAAACGGTTATGGTAACCTTGATATGGAGGAGGTCAACAAACTCATGGTTGAAGAGACCCTTGTCTACCCTACAATGCCCCTCTCACCTACCCAGGCCTGTGTCTCATCCTCCTACAGAAAACCCTTACTCAATCCAAAGGTTTTTGAGTAGGCTCGTGAGAAAGTTATACACCCTAATGACTCTGTTAAAAATTTAAAGAAATCTACAGGCAAGATATCTAAAAGCAATGCTGATATAAATTTTAAGAACAAGAGAGTCGGGAGGCTGATTTCGAGGAGGCTTCATAACAAGTTGAACTCTCATGTGAGCTCGATCAGTATGATCGAGGTCCATGAGATTTTGGACTCCGAAATCGTTAGTTTCCTCATTGAAGAAGACCCTCTTTCGTTCGAGCCACACCTCGATCGACCCTACAACTTTGTGGAGAATTTACCTCCCTGTCTGAAACATAATGCAGAGTTTCATGGTATTAAATTAGGTAATGAATCCACTGTCCGTGTGGAAGATGCTCTGGTTCACAATCATGTTTTTTCCCAAGAGACTGTCGCTCAGTCGAAGTGTGAAGTTTGTCATTTCTGGATCGATAAATACTACACTGAAGTACCCATCCTACAGTCACAGGTTAAGGCTCTCATTGATCAGATTGATGCCTTAACTAATAAAAACCATAAGCTCGAGTCTGTCATTCAAGGAAAAGAGAAACGTATGAAGACTACAGGGAATGTAATATTCAAAAATTTTGAGGCTGCAACAGCTATAATAAATTCCAAGATTGTCTGATACAATTTGATCTTACAGCTAGAGGTGTGATTCTTTTTTTTTTAATAGGATTATTGGTTAAAACTAGATTGTTTTGTTCTTACAATAAATTGGATTTCATTTACTAAAATAACTAGCTACAGAATCACAAGATTCTGTAGCCAGTTATGTTAATTCAAAATTTGCAAATTAATGGTTGAATATGTATCTAAATCTTTCTATTTTTCCTTTTCTTTTTAGGGTATTCAGGAGTTCATGGTTACCAATTGATCTGAGGCATCTTTGAGACTTGCTAGTCATATCTTTGATACATTTTGTATGAACAGAAATAAACTTTTGTTAGCTTTAGAGGATTTAGTGTGATATGGGTGGTTGTATCCCCCTTTTATTTTTGTAATCAATATCTGATCTTAGAGAAGGAAACAGTTACTTTTCTGAAGGCTTTGTAAACCCATTATTTTTTATAACTGGGACATCTTGGCCTGGGGCTAGTTGTGAACAAGCTTATACTCGAATTTGGACATAACATATGTTTACATTTATGCCTTAGTTGTTTGTAAATGTTTTTGTTGTCTATAATTTGTTTATCTTGATCATTTGATGACTGTCGATAGCTTTCGTCTTCACAGATTATCAGGTCGTCAAGATAGTTTTTCTTTCACAGTTCACGATTTTATGCTTCAGTTATATGAAAATAGTGAATGATCATTCAATTCATATTATAAGGTTTACCTTAAACATGTTGATTGATTAAATGCAAGTTGTAACTATCGGATTAATCTTATGCGTTATTACTTGCAGTCTCTTATATCACAATTATTATTTTGCGTCATATTGTTTTGTCAATTAAATACACCAGTCAATGTATAGTTTGGCGTTTATTCCAAACAGTGTGAAGATGCACAGCAGATTTATCTCGTGGATGGACTGATGTACGATTTATACAAACAGTTGGATGCGCACTCTTCAAGTGACTGATAGGTTAGTCTGTTCCTTTTATTTTCTTGTTTATAAGAGATTCTTATATGTAGTATAGTTTTCACTGTCTACATTTTATGTTTCATAATAGTTTGATATTTGATCTTACAAATGCATATAGATTAAAAAACAAACCAAAAAGAAGTAGTTCATCTTTCTTTCTTTATCTACTTTCATCAAAAGATCCATTTTCACATTGATTTTAGTGAGTTCAGATTAAAACTCATGAATTGTATAAAATGCATATAAATTAGATAAACAGTTATGTGTGTAAATATTATTTAAAGTAAGTTGTATATTTATGTGTGTATATATATAACAGTGCTTAGTAATTAGTGAGTTATTTTGTTTATTTTATTTATTTATTTGTTTTTTCTAGGACTTTAGATTGGCCAACGGAGTCATTAAACCCATCAGTGTGAGTCAATCCAAATGGCTTGGGTTAATTAGACAACCCCGGACCGGATTCACTCTTCCAGTTGATGAGTGGTCATTTTCACCCGTCAACACAACCCTTGGAGAGTGATATTATAGATTGATTTCAACCCTTAGTGATTGATGTCAACCCTTGGAGAAGTTTTGTAGCGAATTTTGGTAGCACAAAGGCATGGGTAAGGGACCCGAGAATATTTGAAGTATAAAGCATGACTATTAGTGAATTTACAGGTAAGACTATTCTATATGGATAGTATATGTCATGCCATTTCTGGTGATATGTGGAACATCACATAACTCCTCACGATTAGAGAGTTATGGCCATATGAAGTTGGAGAACCCTCATGAGTTATCTAGAAGCCCCTAGAAGGTCAAAAAAGTCAAATTACTCTAGAAACTCCTAGAAGAAGTTGACTATTCAAAGTGGGTGAAACTAGGATTTAATCATGGGTATAGTTGTTGCATTAAGAAAATAATTAAAAATAAATTAGTTGCAACAAGAAGTTGTGAGTTTGGTAATTATGATAAAGTAGTTTTGATGAGAAGATTGAATAGTCAAAGTGGTTGACCAAGAAATAAATTAAATAATAAAGTGGTTGCAACAAGAAGTTAGTTAAGTGGACAAAGTGGATAAGTGGACAAAGTTGGTTAAGTGGACAAAGTGGCTAAGTGAACAAAGTTGGTTAAGTGGACAAAGTGGTTAAGTGGACAAAGTGGCTAAGTAGACAAAGTTGGTTAAGTGGACAAAGTGGCTAAATGGACAAAATGGTTAAGTGGACAAAGTGACTAAGTGGACAAAGTTGGTTAAGTGGACAAAGTGGCTAAGTGGACAAAATGGTTAAGTGCAAAAAATGGCTAAGTGGAAAAATTTGGTTAAGTGGACAGAGTGGCTAAGTGGACAAAGTGCTTAAGTGGATACTTCTAGAGGAAGCTACTTGGCGAGTATAAATAAGAGAGAAAGGGTCTCCCATTTGTATCCATTGAGCATATTGAATATATACAAGTGACTGAGGTAACCAAAGGATATCTAAGGCGAATTTTAGAGGGAAGGTGAAGTAAAGAAGGCCAAAATTCAAGGGAGGATAAAGTCTTTTGATGATGCTTTCTAAGATATGTTATTTACAGGTCATCTCACCATTTTTGAAATAAATTTTTTTCTAGAATGATTCAGACAACGAAATATGGAGGTCGTTGAGAAAACATATCCAAGTAATTGTGATACAAATTTCAACTTGTGGGTCGTTGTATTTTGGGAGTTACACTCCATGGAAAATAGGGTGTGTGGCTAGTCATGAAACTAGTATAAAACATGTGTTTCGGGTAAAAACATCATAAATTCTTCATAACATATCCAAATTAAGTAAGAAGAAATGAATTGGTTAGAGTACAGTCTTTAGTATTATGTGTACCATTTTCATATCCACACAACAATTATTCTGTGTGGGGCACGCTCTACAAGTTCTCTCTATAGAATAAGACATAATTCAACAAGGTATGTCATTTTTGCTATAACTCATTTTATGAGAGGTTCCAAGTAGTGAAACCTGGAGGAATTGCATAAAAGACACTGAATAACATTTTGTACTATTTTCAGATCTTTATTTATTACAAGTACATAGTTATGATTATTACAAGTTAGGTTTTTTGACTAATCCAAAATTAGTCATGTGAGACTAAAGTAAAGATTGATGAAAATGCTAGTCTCTTGTTGTTAAAGTCAAGGAAGGTTTGTAGGTATGTGATCATATACACCAGGTCTGTTACAAAGTTACAAATCAGATTTGGATGATGAAATTGATGAGGGCTTTTGGTTGAGGTATGTTACAGATAAAGGTTGTATAACAGTGAGGTTGTGGCACATGGTTTGATGTAATGGTTTATGGTATTTGGTTATGGATAGTGTGATATATTACTAGAGAAATTTTGATGGTTATATTGGTATATGTATTTGATATATGGATGAGGTACATGTTGGGTACATGGTTGAGACAAGTAGTTGATGAGTTGACACATACATGAGGTGTATAGTTGATGATTTTGGTACACCTTGATGAGTCATAGTTGATGTGTAGTTGATGCATGATTGGTACATACTTGGTATATGGTTGGAGGCACTTGTTAGTAGTATTGTTGACACATGGTTTATGGATGATGTAGCATACTTGTCTTGGTATATTATCAGAAGCACATATTGATCTTGGTGATGATTATAAGTTGTTGTGATATGCTTGGTTGATGCACATCTTGGTGATATTGTGCATATGGTTGAGAGTTGTCTTGGTGATTGACCTTGGTGAGTAGATCTGATTTGGTTGATAAGATTGTTGAGACAGGTTGATAGGTTGTTTGGACAAGTTTTTGTGACCGGTTATTTGTACAGGTTTGGTGCATGGTTGATGCACTTGTTTATAGTACAGGTTGAGGCACAGGTTGATGCATGGTACATGTTGTCACAGGTTATTGGTACAGGTTGTTTATAGGTTATTAGTACAGGTTGATTATGGGTATTTTGGTACAGGTTGTTATAGGTTGTTTGGTGCAGGTTGATTGGTAAATGTTTACAACACTATATCTCATAGTGATAGTGTTACAGTGGTTCCATCATTCTACTTACATTTCAAGGTGGTTGAATTGGGAAAGGATGGGTGGTTGTAGGCACCTTCCGGTTGTAGCCGGAGAACATAGGGGGTTGTAGCCTCCTTCTGGATGTAGCCAGAGAATTGGGGAGTTGGATCTTCCCTTAGGTTTCAACCTGAGAAACTAGGGGGTTGGATCCTTCTTCCAGTTGTAGTTGGAGAATTGGAAGTTGGTGCTTCCTTGAATGTAATTCTTGACATATAAGAAAGGCATTTTGTGGTTTTCTCCCGCATTCAGTTTCCACGTAAATATTGGTGTACTATGCATTGTGTGGATGTGTTTGTTATTGTTTATTATGAACTGATGAATGTTAATGCTTATGATACAATAAGATATCGATGATGAATAGATGAACATGGTTGAATAAGTAAAATAATATACTTTGTGGTTTAAAGGATTAATAATTGGTATAATTTCTCATTACTGATTCACCCCCCCTCTTAGTAATCCAACAAAGACAGAGTCTTCATGGGGTATAAACATGGTTGAAAACAAAGACCTTTGAATCAGGAAGATAATTAGGTGCCAAAACCAACATAAGGCGTTGAAGGATGTGGGTAAAACTCTCCATCATTTTGTTTGTCTGTTGCGCGAGAGCTTGCTCAAGCAACAGGTTAATAGAATATTTTTCTCTGTCATTTTTATTTTCTTCCACCATGGAGGGTTTCTTGGGCATGAGAGAGTGATTTTCCTAAAGAGAGACAAGCTCGAGACCCAACTTGCTATACTCGGACCTCATCGGGGACATGCACTAAAAAACGATCAAGAGCAGCCTCCTCTCATACCACTAATCCGGATTATTTTGGGAACGAAATGAAAGAAGATATATTACAATGAAACATACATAAATATTTCTAGAAACAGATAAATACAACAAAACATTATTTCTTTTAATGAAAAAATGTATAGAGACTGTAAAAATACAGAGTGCAAGACTCGCTAGAATGGTAGTAGCTTTATCTCTTAGAAGAGATGTGACAGCTACGCTCATTCGCAAGAAGATAAGTACAATGAGGCTCTGAAAAGCCTTTTTAAAATAACTGTGAATTCCAAAACCATAGACATCCAAAAACCTAACCCTAGGAGATGAAGCACCAAAAGTCATGTGGGCCTCGTTGGGGTAAGTTAGTACATCAACTTCCCAGGGTCGTAACATTTTCATACGATCTTCATTTTAGGCGTGTGATAGGCCGTTAGAAATCTATTTTTGAGAACTAAACATTATGCCATCAAAATTTGACTTTGTCAACAATTTGACTGTGGAAATCCCAAAAAATGTTGTTTAGGGCCTCAAAATAGCCCCAGAAGTACAAAAAGATGTACCAAGATGAAAAATGCCAAAATAGGCCAGTTGGACTAGATGGGAGGCCACCAATATCCACCTAGATGTTGTGTAGGGCTTCAAGACAACGTCATAAGTGCAGAATCCATAATTACAAAGAAGTGTCCCCATTATAGAGAAACGTGTTGAACTGAAAAACCGTCAAGATAAACTAGTTGGAATTTGTAACAGGTGGGTGGCCACCAATATCCACCTAGATCAGTCCTCCTCCCTTAGGAAGTAATAATATACATCGCATTAAGTGCTCGAGGAAGAGAGGAAAGTGTTTGTTGAATATGAATCTTGGTGAGTTGTGTGCCTTGCTGGAGAAGTTGTGTTGCTTGGTCTATGGAAGGTTGTCACGAACCTGTTGCTGGCAGGGTTGAATTTGTTCCACCAACCTGTTGTCTCTGGGCTTGATGGGGGCATTGTGTAGGCACCATCGTATATGAAGAAATAATATCTTCTTTCTCTTCTATAATCTGCTTCTGTTGGATAGAAGGTGTTGAGGGTGCAATGGTGGCAGTGGCCTTCTATGCATCCTTTGATCAGATTGTGAAGAGGCTAAATTTTGCAGTATGAGAGATTACCTAGCGACACTGTTTTGGTGGAACAATAGTCAGAAATACCTATGGTATCCTTTAGAGCTAAACCCCCAGAGTAATAATGACACTACAAGGTCTAGTCTCATAAACAACATGAAGTTTCCACATATATGGTTGTTCCAAAACAACATCACAGACATTTAAAGGGGAAACATCACATACTACATCATCCTTTAAGGGATGGATGCCATAGGATAGGTGGAATTATTGGATGACATGGAGATCTCATCCCTGGCGAAGCCACCCGATGTTGTATGGTTGCGGGTGTGGTGTTGTCAACAACCCCAACTGTTTGACGACCTCAACTGAGATGAGGTTGTTCTAGCTTTCACTATCAAGAATGAAATGCAGTGGGGTCCCCTTCACCCACATATTTGAATGGAATAGGCGTTCCCCCTCTTCAGGATCTATTAGTTCTTCTGGTTGAATTGTTGTGGTCACGACAGTAGCAGTGGGGTCTGCATCGATGATCTGTCTTTTTTCATTATTTTCTGGATCAGATTTTGAATCAGGGTTTGGGTCCTTGTCTTTGATCTTAGTCACCAATGACTGTTTTGAGTGACATGCATCGGTGTTGTGCTAGGGGATTTTGTGTAATTCGCACCACTTCCCAGTGTCATTCTTTGTCTTTATCTTACCCTTATTTTCTTGTGTCTTGGAATAGTTGTCGGGAGGATGTTGGTTAGGGTTATCTTTATCATGGTTTGGTTGTTGCAGATTTTCAGATCCAAACTCTCGTTTGTTCTAGTGCCCAAACTTCTGCTCAATTTTGAGAGCATATCGATAGACATCTCCCAGTGATGAGATGTTTAGGAAATCCATTTTGGTTTGGATGTACCTACGAAGATCCTGTTGGACACACCTACCACACTTAGAGGGGGGGGTGAATGAGTGTGGGTATATTTTTCCCAAAACTTCCCTCTTGCACAAAAACTCATCAATTAGCATTCAACATTTATTCATTACCCATTGTTGTCATTTATAACCAGTTAGATGTGAGCACATATCAGCAACATATATCAGCAATATATCATCAACAAGTCATCACCACAATGAACACAAGGAACACAAGATGTATGTACAATTTTCTTTTTATTGCAAACTACAATCCTTGGGGTTTATCAGCAACAACTGAATAGAGTACAAATCTACAAGAGCACCATCTCTATATGCAAGACTCATCTTACATTCTCAGCACCAACTGAGATGAGGCAATAATCCTCAACAGATATCAATCTATCAAGAGGTACGCGACCTGTCAGTAGTGCATCCCGTGTGTGCACGTGCCCTGGCTCACTACAGCCCGTGTGTGAACGCGGCCAATGTATAATGTAACAAGTGTATGCCTATGAGAAACTAGGGTTTTACTTTTCTTCACATGTTCAGATCCTCTACAACCTGCAATCACTTTATCTTTTGTCTTCAACTATCCAAATTGACCCACAGCCAGTCATAACACATCCAAGATCTCCAATAGCTTGTTCATGCTCCACAACAAATCAATATGAATGTTATCTCAATCATGTATAAGCAACTAGTACACCATAGAAATCATATCACTACTAAATCACAAGAGTGTTGCTCACTCCATCAACCAAATCAACCAAACTGAGCCACATCATAGAAGCCATACCAAGAATTCCCTAAGCATTCACAACACATCAAACAATAGTATCCATCAAGACAATAATGTAACCATACCAGTGTC